>CM052096.1:6594180-6640798 GCA_028453745.1 Agapostemon virescens | reverse complement strand
AGAGGAAGGTTTGAGGAAGATTTTCGCGTATGATTCATGTCGATAGCTCTAATAGTTTGGCCGGGGCACGACTTCAAAGTTTTGCCAAATATTGCCACAAAATCGCTAAATATTGAAGGTATACCCCTTCTTAAAATCGTGAAAAATCTTTAGGTCTCCGATTCTTTTGTAATTTTGGTTATACGTTTCTAGACGCGCGGTGAGAGTGTATGGCAATTTTCAGATCGATCGGAATCGAATTGCAGCCGTGGCGCGACTTTGAAGTGTCGGGGAGATCAATGGCGAAAATGGGAAAAATTAGGGTTGATAAAACGAAGCCCCCTGGATTTCCCTGAAATGCTAGCCAAAATTGTGGGAGCTCTTCTTATAGAGGAAGGTTTGAGGAAGATTTTCGCGTATGATTCATGTCGATAGCTCTAATAGTTTGGCCGGGGCACGACTTCAAAGTTTTGCCAAATATTGCCACAAAATCGCTAAATATTGAAGGTATACCCCTTCTTAAAATCGTGAAAAATCTTTAGGTCTCTGATTCTTTTGAAATTTTGTATACACGTTTCTAGACGCATGGAGAGAGTCCATGGCAATTTTCAGATCGATCCGAATGAAATTACGGAAAATGTGCAGATCGGTGAAATTCGTCAACCCCCAAACTGATACTTTCTGAGGGGGTTAAGACAACGGTCAAAAAACTTAGTTTTCCAGATTCTTTTATAACTCTGGCTACAAGTAACTGGACTCGTAGGAAGCATGCATTTCAATTCCCAGGTCCATTGGAAGCGAATTGTGGCAGTGGGACGACTTTGAATTTCTGGGTTGGTGAAAATCGCGAAATGGGAAAAATAGGCTTGCTATAATGATTTATTCTGGATTCCCCTAAAGTGCTAACGTATTGACCGAATACTTGTCTTTTTGCAAAAGGAGTGACGCAGGTTTTAGCATTAGACGAAATGGAGCTATGAAACAATGATTTGCAGGATACCTGTAGAACCGACGCGAAAACGAGTTCTCGTGTCGGTCTCTGGTTCACGACTGCGCCAACGTAGACGTAATACTTCGATCTTTGGAGCAGCAGGCTCACACAGAAGAAACACAACGATAAGTTCCATGACGTCATTCGACGACACGTGACGTTATCGATGCAACTAACCTACCGTAATCGAGACCATAATGGTGCATCAAACATAACCGGAGACTGGTAAATCTTTGGATTGGGAAAACAGGAGTAGCCTGTTGGTTCGCCGACTGCGAATCGCGGACGTGCGAAATGTGCGATAGCAATGGCTGATTTCGCGAATCACTGTGCATTCGCAATAGTGTCTTATATTCAACGCTTTTGCAGATACTGATGGAATTCTTTCAGTATAGTTGAGAATGCACATTATGAAACTGTGAGAGGTTATATCTGCAATAAATTATTATCAATAATGTAGCTGGAGAAAGTAGAAATGTCTAACGTTTTGCTCTGAGCTTTGCGAACACAGTAAATAGTTTTCAGTAAAATGTTTAAATATTTATGAATTATACCTTGGAGATCGTTGTTAGTATTATCTGATGCTTATCGTGAAAAGTATTTAGAAGATAAGTTATTCAGAAAATATCTAGTCCAGTGAGTGAATATTATTTCAACTGAGTTGAGAGGATTAAAGTGTTGTGGGGTTTATAAACATTTATAAAATATAATTGGAAATGATTTTAGTATACGTTGTTTAATGTTCATAGTATAAAGTAATAAACTTGTATTGTTTTCAAAATTCTACGCATTTTTCAATAGAATAATCGTTAGAGAAATGAATTGTATGGAGAAAGCGTTACTAGATTTATTTATAATATAACTTCTATATTGTTAGTGAAACAGTGTTATCCAGGGGAATCTTATTAGAGGCAATAAACGACTGGAAAAATGTATATACATATTGTACTTATTAAAATGCAGTTAATATTATAAAATGGCGACTTGAGTCAGCCATTACATGTAAGTACAGGTACGAAACGAAGTACCAATTTTTGTCGATACTCTCCTATTATCGCAGAACCTTATCAACCGGTTATTTGCTTCAAGTCTAGTTCGCGTAACTTGTCGAACAATTTAACAATCACACTTGAAAACTTTTTGCAAAAGTTTGCACTAAAGAATGCCAATTTAAGCGTAGAAAGCAAACAATCGTATAAGAAACTTAATTCTCTCAAAATCGATTTATTATTAAGTATTAAAAACATTTAACGCTCTCGTATTAGAAATGTTACCGCTTGATATTGTTTATAATATTCCAAACAATAGTTATTCATAAAACTAAATAATTATTGATTCATATGTGCTAAATACATTTAATGTGTTTGCAACAGTTAGCGAAGAAATGAAATAAATATTATTTATATATCATTGAACAACTAATGCAGCGTCGCAGAATGCGTTATAAATATTGCAAAATTAATAATAAATATTATGTAAAATGTACTAATAATTTCCAGTACTACTGCTAATTACAAGTTAATTTAACCAATGACGACAATAAAAGAAACATTGCCGTAGAATTAGTTATATCACTGTTACAACATAAAATAATATACAAAGCACTCGTGTAACATAGCTCGAGCATCGTGTTACAATACCCTATCCTTTATTTTACAACATTTTTAGTACGTTGCAAATATGCAATAAACAAAGTGCGTAAAAGTTGTCTTAACCACTTCAAGGTATAGCCGAGGACCATTCGGTAGGCCTTTCGATCAGCGAGAAGCCGACGCGCCATTAAAATGGATAGCTGATACGATGTATCGGTTTTTAAACAATGGGTAAATGTTAATTGTTGTTAATAAAGAACACACATGTTGCTGATGCAACGGCGAGCAGAGCTGCGGAAGAGGCTGCACCTGTAACACCAGTACACGAAACGCAAACACACCTGGAACCTTTGACCTTTTCATAGACGCTGGTTTCTACCCCTCTCCTCGCTACCACCCCCTTTCCCTTTCCCTAGCCCTTTCTCCTGCGCGGCTGCAGTTCGGTGAAAATGTTGCACCGCATGCGACCGTGCAAATCGGATACCACCTCTTGCAACCAAGACCATGATGTCCCTTTTGCTACCCTAATGGGACACTTCGGAAAACCGAACGCCTTCTCCTAAAGATAAATTCAGACCTTAAGGGCTGAAAATTAATCTTTTTAACTTGGAAATCAGATCTATCATTCGAAACCGGGACATTCTTCTGAGATTTATATTTATCCAAGGTGTGTACGTATTTTTATATATTGTTAATTGATTGTTTCATTTCTGAGGACAACTTCTATGTTATTATATATTATTATTAGACCACAGAAGTTTTTAACTTGCGAATGAGATCTTTGATAAACAACTGAGCCATTTTTCAATGGATTTGTATTTATCGAAGTTGTGTACGTATTTTTATATATTGTTAATTGATTTTTCCATTTCTGAGGACAATTTCTATGGCAATAAATATTATGACTAGACCAGAAAATTGTTATACAAAATAAAAATTATCTGTAGTTACAATCACTTTAATAAATCGAAAATAATAAAACAACGAGCCTTTTTTATAAATATATAATGACGACTATGCATGTTTATTTAGTTTACTTGCCGCAAAGTGGGTGCATACGATTTAATTCTCTGGGGCAAAGTAGACCCAATCACTGCCTTCGAAAGTTAACAAAACAAAATCCTGAGAAACAGTATTTTTAATAATTATTTATAATATTATATTTAAGGGAAGCATAAATAATTCCGTTAAGATTAGTATCGAAGAATCTACCCAAAGCACACCGTATTAAATTAGAACAATTTTTAAATATTCCTCCAGACCATTAGTAAAAAATATATCTAAAAGAATTAGTTTCTTATGTAAAACTTCTGCTATCTAAAGTTCTGAATACAATGTAAATTACTCAATACAGCAAACTAAAAATTTTCTACAGTTACATAAACTGTATAAATTACAATGAAAATTACTCAACACAACAAAGTATTAAAAATTCGCTAGAAATTGAGTAAATTATAACAAGCATTGCTGAGTACAGCAGGTTTTGAACAAAATCGTCTAAAATTGAATAAATTACAATAAAGTTTGTTGAACACAGAAAAATATTGAAAAATCATCTAGAATTGTATAATAAAAATTTCAGATCATTCCATGAACTTTAAAAATTCGTCTAGAATAATTTAAATAATAATAGAAATTACTGGGCACAGATGATCTCTCTGAAAAATTGTCTAAAACTGTAGAAATAGTATTCGAAAAAGGATTCTAGCACTCGGTAGTGGCACGGAGCGTTTAGATTCGGCCCTGGTCGGTTCACACGGACAGGTTTGCACATAGAAAAGCTAATGTGCAATTGGCAAAGCAAATAGCTGCCAGTTTCCATGGTACAAAATCTAGAGGCAACGCGTCGCGACGTAGGTTGGCCCGGCCGCGTCAATAGCCATCAATCATCTCGAAATTTCGGCAACGCGCTGGACAACACGGGCGGCAGGGTAGCATCACAAAAGTAGAGTTCTCCGGGACCATTTGGGCAAAGGGACGAAGGGGAAAGGAGAGGTGGGACCAGGAGGAACCCGTTCGATATCACCGAAAACGCGGGCCAGCCACGTTATGCCTGGATTCCGACACTTGGGCCACGTTGTTGCGAGTATGCTATGCTGTGATGCTCGAACTCGAGGATGTGCGTGAGCCTCGCAGGCATGCGAGATGTGAAGAATCTCGTAATGAATCAACGCGGTGTGTTGAATCGGGAATGAACAAATAAATAAACGCGTCCGATTAAGCTAACAACGTTCAGCTCCGAGACAACGATCGTGATAAGAGAACAATGAGTTTTTAGTAATCAGTTGATCGATAAGAGAAACATTTTAACGGCTAATTTGTTGAAACGGGGATCATAAAGTTGTTCAAATTGAGAGTTATGTAGAAATATATAGTGAAATCTACATTTCATTAGTATATATAATTATTGTGATACCAACATTTCATTCTTATATATAATTTTTATGAAATCAATATTTCATTATTATATATAATTATTAATGTACCGAAATTTCATTCCTGCATGTAATTTTTATGAAATCAACAAGAACGTTAGTATGTCTAATTC
Organism: Agapostemon virescens; assembly: GCA_028453745.1. NCBI lineage: Eukaryota > Metazoa > Arthropoda > Insecta > Hymenoptera > Halictidae > Agapostemon > Agapostemon virescens. Next base: position 6,635,688 of record CM052096.1, on the reverse strand, counting down.
TTCTATTGACATCGTTGAAGTTATAAATGTAAATTTGTATTTAAAATTTAATTTTCTATCATGTAATACTATGTTCTAGTATATTATACATTATTGTGGAATTTTTTGTATCATATTCTTGTATACAATATCTTATTACAATATTATATTTGATAATACAATATTGTATTTGTCAATTCAATTTAATTATAGAAAACATGATTATGTTTTTTTATATGTTTCAACAATCAGTAGAATATCATTCATAGTGTGGGCTAGAGTTCTGTCAAAAATAGAACCCATGAACGTTGGGAAGAAGTGAAGTTATATTTTTATGTGCTACAGTATTTTTGTTGAAGTTTTGAGAGAATGCATATTTATAATGCAATATTTAGTTGAAGCTCCCCTAAAAAAGTGATTCTAGACCACCTAATAATTTAAATGATAAATGAAAAAATATCTGATAAATGAAGAAGAAAACAAGTTATCACGTAATGAATTAACACTTTACAAGCTAAATAATCTGCGTTTAGTATACTGTGCATAAACATTCACGATTTGAGATTGATATGATAAGAATAAATTTTGCTGCGTTGCTGTTATTTTTCATGCATTGCACGAGTCAATGACGTGACTAAGATATGAAAGAGAGTAACGAGCTGATAAAATTACTTTTCTTAAAAACAATGATTACGTTCGCGATGAATAAATGTGGACACAGTTTTTATTATGAAGCACGTATTGCACTCGTTGATAATATCTAGTAAGAATATTTAGAGAACGCTTTTAAAAAGCTTATTTAACAACATTTGCACGTTGCATTTTATCAGAAATTCGTCACTGTTGAAATTAGACATTGTAAAATTTAGATACGCATGCGTGTACAAATTGTACAGACACATTTGCAATACCGAACACACGATAGCACAGCAGATAAGTGCGTGAGCCTCCTTTGATTCATGATATCTTAATAAGACGGCGACAGTCCGCAGATGACTCGCGCAGTTTGTGCGCATGTAAACATGACTTGCACACGAGCAAGAGTACTGCGACGGAAATTACGATAAGCCAATAGGTTGTATAGCAAGCTTAAAATAGTTATTTGTTACTTAACATTACACCCACCGTGACATAAACATAACCTTGTATATATGTTGTTTTATAAAAATGACGGGAATTAATTTATTTAGACTTTCTACGGTTTTTATTATAGCATATGTTCCAGTAAGAATATTCAATCAATTATTTTTCATGAAAATATTTTTTTAATTTCAATAACTGTGAAATAAACAATCTGAAAATGATAATTTCTTCAGTGAAGTTAAATTAATGTATCCTGATTTTGCAAATATAATAAATTTAGTTAATTATATTTTACACTTGAAGCTGTTTTAACTGCAAACCCAGGGCATTTTTTCTGACCTAGAATAATTTCGTTCTACAAGATATTTTTCATCTTATGTATATGAAGTTATTTAACTATTACTCGTCCTTGCAACAATTCAATTTCTACAAATTTCTTTGACACGAGCATAGTGATGTAAAAATTATTTTAAACAGTGCTACAGCTATATTTAGTGGTGCCTCAGAGTCACCATTCAAGTGTAAAGGGTTAAAATCATGGGACGACTAAAATTCAATCAGCAGTTAGTGTGTTAAATCTATATATAATTGTATAAACTTTATATTAGTCATTTTTAAATAATTCATATAATTTTTAATTAACCCTTAGCACTCGAGTGGCGGTTCTAAAACGCCATTATAAATTGCCATAATATTATTTAAGCAATTTTCACATCACTACGTTTGCAGTTAAGAAATCGTCAAGAATTTTGGTATTGTAAATACGAGTAATAGTAAATAATCTTATATACAGGAAAGGATATAAACTGTATAAAATTGAACTATTAAAAATATTGCTTTGATTTTGGAATGGGATTGCTTCGAGTGCAAAGGCTTAATATTTTTCATGTTCGTTAAAGATACCAAGCTATGCATAGAGTATAGTACCGATGCAGCTGCATCGCGCATACCTGCACGTCCCTGCTGCAAGGCGCCGGTGCATAAAATCGATGCAGGTAGTGGGAACGTGGAAGGTGGGGTCGGCGCGTTTGAAGTGGGGAGACAGAGAGGATGCCATCCGCCTACAACCGTATAAGGAGCCCGCGCTTCTAGCAGGAGCACATGTAACAAAAGTTGGTGCATTGTTACTAACAAAGCATTCTGAACTCCTGATACTAAGGCCACGTGTTCTGTCGAGGCGTACCGGTTCCGCCGACGACGACGCGCCCACGCGTGACAATCAACCTCCTCGAAACTTATGCGAGCTTGCTGTTTGTAAGTTGAGATTAGAATGCACGTGGTCACCCGTCCGGAATCTTGACGTAATCGACAATCGCATAAGTACTTATCTGAATGACACTTCAATAAATCGGTGGAATGCGATCTTCTTCGACGAGTCGCCAGTTCTTTTTATCTCAGCTGCCATGGTTGCTGCAATTTTAAAAAATATTTTCGTTAGATTAAGCATAGAGTATAAGACACAGATATTCAAAGAAGTAACATGGGATTTTGTTCTTAGATAAATTACCAGTTTTTTAAAATGATTTCAGCTATCGTTGTCGCAATTTCAAAAAATATTCTCAATATATTCGAGTCAAAGATTAAGAAAATTAAGAAAGGCTTCGAAGAAGTCAGTTTGTTAATTCATTTGTTCAAATGCTTTGAAGTACTTGTGTTCAATATTAGTCTAATATTCTGTTTTTGAAACTACTTTGGAGTTCTGTATATTATATTCCCAGTATACAATTTTAGTATATTATATTTACGTTTTTGCATATAATACTATATTTTAATATATCATCTGATATTCTAGTAACAGAAGAACTGATACATATAATGTTAGAATTAAAATAATCTACGAATATTAATAGAAGATTATCAGAAAGAACAAAAAGACGAATAAAGAAAGGCAAAATAAATAAGATCACTCTAACCTGTAGAAATTAAGCTACATAAGTAACATAATTCTAACTTCTTCAAATCTAGTTGAATTAAGTAAAACTACATATTCCACGATTATTAACGGAAAGCAAAATCACAGAATTCGTTACGAAAATAAAACAAGGACCGGAGAGATGATCAGAGGAAAAATACCAGTCGACTTTAGCCGCGATTAGTATGCCTGGAGGTATCACATACGTAAGCACGAAAACACGTCAGAGGCGTACACGTAACCGGCTATTTTCCCGGTACTACTCGCACGTTTCAATTGCCCGTAGTGTAAGAGGGGAGTAGACAATAATATACAGTTATGTTTGGTCTTTTTCATAATTCCTGCGACGATATGATCGCCTGGTGGCAAATCCGCGGCTCGCGGAATCCTTGCGGTGACATTACGCGTCGTTCGTCGAACAGATCGCGGTTCCCGTCGTCGAAGATGCGCGGAAAAAGGCAAACCGGCCGCGATTATGTTCCGATACACGCGTACGGTATCGTTGACACTCGCCAAGACTCCTCACCTGCCCATCAAAAGACGTAAAGTCATCCACATTGGCCAATCTGGGAGCCGGCCATCATGCAACGAAGGAGGTCGCGCGACTGTTACACACTATGGCGCCCAACTGACGGCGCATGCCGCACGCATTCATTCTTGCACGATCATGGTCGCCTGCTCGTTACTTGGCGAAATGTGGACGCCTTTCGGGAACTTTGGCACCCTGAAGTGTACCCCGGGTGCGTCCAATTATATGGAAGGGCATATCGGGAGACAAACGAGAAGCTTTCATCGCGATGGAACACGTTTGTGAACTGCAGCTGGAACTTGGAGAAATCTGCCTTGCCTGTTACGATAAGACGGTTCCTGCATGATTTTTACCATTAACCCTTTGCCCTACAACAACGAGTCAGACTCGTGATCAAGATTTCCAACTGAATCTTCTAAACATGTATTTCCTGAATTTTCTTTAAACTGTAATAACATTTTATTTAATCGTTGATCGTGTACGGTCATTGGAGAACAGCTAGACATGCTGCAACTATAAATTTGTCTTTTCTTTTTGTCGTTCCGTGGAGGACAAAGAAAGTCTAGTCGCCGTTATTGTAAAATAAGTCGTAGGCCAAGGGGTTAACCGCCCACGGAGAATGCAATCAATGTTTCCGTAGCAGAAGTACGAATCGTATCAAATATTTGTATTATTTTTAAGGCTAGGCCTGTTGAATACTAAAGTGGCTAATGTGGGCCTAACAATTGGATTTATTCGAATTTTGTGCGATCGCGATTGTAGTGTATTCCAGAAGAAATAAGTCTGTTTATTTCCGATGGAGATATTTTTGCAATTTTAATATTAGTGGCGTAAAGAAGCTGGAAATGGAAATTGATTGTTGCTTCCGGAAGGCATTTTACAGTTCGCTGTTGATTCAGTGTCAGAGGTAACATTGTAAAGCACAGCTTGTTAGCCTTTGCTGATTAAGTTTATTTGTTATTGACGTTATCGTGATGGTATCATCGATGATGTTTTCTCAATTAAAATAACCTCAAACATTACATAAATCGGATAATAATGTAGCATATGTTGTATTGGCAAATTTCATACGATACATTTCCAACGAATTTGAAAAGTCTCCAACTCGGTGATTGTGGGACTGTTGGAATGCGTTAATTGTTGCTTAGGGCCATTGTTTTTGCACACAAAAGTCATTGTAACTATTTTACAATATTTTGAAAATGTTCGAGATTTTTTAAAGAGATTTCTGGGGTTATTTTAAGAATTTTTGTTATACTTTGTTTTAGAGTTACGTACAGAAAATGCGAACTAATCAGAACGCGACTACAGGGAATAACTTCCGGTTTGGCACCACGGTGGAAATAATCTTAGAAAAATCGCATTAATTAGGGAATTAAATCGAAAAGAAACATAATAAATATCAGGCATTAAGTATTAAGAAATTTTTATAAGAATTAACGTATGAGTAAAAATAAAATTTGTATCTTTCCAGTTAAATATGTTTTCTTCCTTTTTCCTTATTAATAGTTTTACGTCGCACCAACAGCAAGATTATTAGCGACGTAGAATAGTTGTTAGTTTATTGATATTTTCTTCAGTAATGCTAGTTACACCGTTTAAAAATAAAGTATTCAGAAAATGCAGTGCTTACTAATACGCTTAAATTCCTGAAGTATCGGTCATATTGGGCGCGACACCTAAATGGTGTATGGGGTCTCTTAGAACCCCCCGAGGCCTAGACAGAAAAGCCCATAAGATGCAATGTCAGTAGGGATCTGTCTCTGTTTCGTCTCCGACGTAGGTATTTACAGTGAAGGATTTAGGGTAAACTATTTTTGTATGGTTAAGCTTTAAGGTGTCTAATCAAATTTGAAAGAATGAGTTTCTACAAAAAAATTTCAATACTATATTAAAAAATCAATAAATCAAGGTTTACATTTTGGAGCAAAATGTTTTGACTTTGAGAAGTTAACAAGGGTTACTTCATATTCATTGGAAAATGCATTTGGGAATTTTTAAACTTTTAAGCACTCAAATAAAAGTGTGAAAAGTGCACTTTATTATAGGTTCATGTAAGTTTGTAGAAAAATTCAAGATCACGTTAAAAAATGGATAAATCCTTAATCGCTGGAAAAAAATTGATTTAAGGGGATATCATGAATTACTTCTAAATTAATTTTAAATTATGTTCATGGAAAAATGTTGATACACTTGCAAACTGAACAAAATCGGAAAAAACGTACTTTAAGCTGTCTATTTAGGTTTGTAAAAAATTTAAATCCTATCTGATAGCCGATAGTCGGTAATATTTGTCTACCAGTTTGAGTGTTTATCCGCTACAAAGAATGGCGCTAAGTTCATACTTTATGAAACAGTAAATCCTTGCCGTTAGTTGCATAGTTTCTTACAGCTAGCACGGCAAGAATTACCTGCAGTCAGAACGAATTACGAATAAACAAATATTTTATTAAAAATATTATTATCATATTTAATCATCATACCAAAAGGAAAACGACAATCTCAAACTTTTGTTGTGCTCTAAAAAGATTAGAAAGAACCGAGTAACTTGAAAAATATGATTAACAATTAAACCTTACGTTAAGCACACTATGATTTACTGAAAGGAATACCCACTTTCACTGCCAAATTTAATTTCTACATCACAGAAGTGAGCTAAACTCTCATCATCGCTAATTGCATAACAGTACAGTAATGTCGCGTTAAGTACCTTTGCTTCAAGTCCGAAGGTGGACATTTATCGTGGATGGACACGATTCCTCTAGATCTCTCTACCTGTTACCGCCAGCGTCGAGTGCAGCGATTACTCGACTCTGTCGAGACACTTTAATATGATACGGGTCGGACAAGTGACACTTTGGTTTTATTTATTTTTTCATGAAACTTTACCAATTCACCCTTAACACTTTTCTTGTTAAAATGATGGCAAACACGGTGTAATTTAAATTACATTCACACGTTTACAGCGAATGAAAAAGAAAGAGAGTCTGCACCGTCTGGCGTGTCTGATCACGACCAACCTATTCTACTCCACTCTTTACTGTACAATATCGAGTCACACTTGTTATGGAAAATTCAGAGATAATCTGTTAACCCTTAGCACTTGAGTGGCAAAAAATTGCCACACTATTATTTAAAACAATTTTTACATCACTATCTTTGTCTCTAAAAAATTTATGAAAATTTAATGCTTGTAAAAACGAGTAACAGTAGGAAGCCCCATATAAATAAGTCGAAATAATTCATGTGGAATGAAAATGTTCTAGGTTAGAAAAATTGCCTCAATTTTGGAGTTAAGACAGCTTCGAATGTAAAAGGTTAAAACACTAAAAAATTTCGAATGCATAAGAAGAAATAATCATATAAAATCTGAGCTAAAAATCTGAAAATGGCTCGATGATTGGTTTGCCTCAAAAAGGGAACATATTTTTTGGTATCTACAAATTGCCATAGAGATAAGAAAAATCTATAGCTACTGATGGGCAATACTTCGAATAAAATATTTTGTATTGTTTTCATACAATGAGCATGCATTTCCTAGAAAAAAAATCCGGTTTCATATTTGCATACCTGATTTAAAAGCCAGAGAAAATATTATAACACGATTATTATGGGAGATCTTTTATTTATGAAGGGTTATTATCATTATTATGTATTGTATTATATTATTATATATTATTACGAAGTACACAGGTACGATTATAAGGCACACAAAAATAGATTAAACACGGATCTGTTAAGAAAATAATGGCGTTTAAAATGGGTTTGAGGAGGCAACGGTTGTTGCCTTTCATTAATCGTCGTCGTCGCTAATAATTGCCCGAGATGACCCTGGTTGATCGCGTTGTTTTTCGCCCGTTTCATCCTCGTCGTCGCTAATTATCAACCTAGCGTGTTTCACCTCGGCGTTCTGAGACGTTAATGGGTCCTCTTCTTCGTCGCTGTCCAACAGACGACGCTTTTTCGTTGCTCCACGTTCGTCCCCCGAACTGTCCGACCGATTTCTTTTCCCGTCGTCTAACAGAAATGTTCGTTTAATGAGCAAGAACTTAATAGTGTCTCTTCTTCTACGTTAGTTCGTTCGTCCGACTCTAGTTTCTTTCTTTCTTTACCTATGTTCACGGCGTCGATCTCTGCACCGCGATCCTCGCGTTCAGAATCGGAAGATTCTACTAGCAATTTCACACGTTTCCCTTTTCCTTTTGTTGGTTTCGCTGGCGATTCTAGTTACGAATTGTTTCGAATTTATTCATAGATACACGGAAAGTACAGTGGGAATTTTTTACGCATCGCGAAATTAATTGAAAAGCCGCTTTCCAGGGGAAATTTTTTAAGTTTCATATTTTAAAATTATGCTTTAAGAGTTTTAACCCTTAACGGACCAATGCCGCCATATAAGCGGCATTGCACTTTTACTTACTCTAAAAGAATATAAAATTTAAATCATATTGTTATTATTATTATTATCCTCTATATATATTAATAAATTTTCACTAAAATAAAAATATTTCTTTTTCTATACTTGATTTAAAAATGTTTTACAGCTTCTCTTCGTATGAAAAATAGCTGGACCTGGTGGGAAGTAAACTTCAAATACTGCCGGACCGTTAAGGGTTAAAGTATCGCTAAAATATTGGCCATTTTGAATAATGTGTGCTAAGATGTCACTTTGAAAAATAAAAATGTTCTAGATAAGAGAATACAAATGGTTAATAATGTGAAAACTGTTTTAAATAATGTATGGGAATTTTTACTGGTTGCCTGAGAGTTCCTGCTCGAATGTAAAGGGTTAATAAGACATGTCACGAAGATCGAGAAACTGTTTTTTTAGAGTGGATTGATGCATACCGATCGCCTTAGGGGGTCCAACACTTTCCTCGTCGCTTTCTAGGGCCACCTTCTTCTTCGATTTTGCTGGCGTCTCGGAGCCCTCAGCAGATTTTGGTTTCTCGTTCACTTCGATGTTAGAATCGGAGTCGAAAGAAACAGATGACATCGGTGCTGTCAGTGCTTCTGTTGTAAAACGTATAAAACAATCGCACAATCTTCCAAATTTTATGGCAGGCTGACGACAGATTTACTACCTTTTTGAGGAACCTAGTATTTCTTTAAAAAATTTGACACGTACCACTTGTTAGGGGAGTTCCAACACTTTCCTCATCGCTTTCTAGGACCACCTTCTTCCTCGACTTTCCTGGCATCTTAGAGCCCTTAGCTGATTTTGGTTTCTTGTTCACTTCAACATCAGAGTCGGAGTCGAGAGGGATCGATGCCACTGATGCTGTCTTTGCTTCTGTTGCAAGATAAATAACATAATCGCATAACGGAGAAAATTTAGGTAAAATTTTTGTAGAAAGCATACATTTACAAGAATTAGAAAGAGATCTTTTTAAGGTGCCTACTACATTTTTTAAATAATTAGTCACCAATTGTCGAAGGAGTTCCAATACTTTCTTCATCGCTATCTAGGACCACTTTTCCCCTCGACTTTGCTGGCATCTTGGAACTTTTCGTTGGTTTTATTATTTCATTCATCTCGATATCGGAATCAGAGTCTGGAGGAATAGATGGGCCCGGTTCCGTCTCTTGTTCTGCTGCAAAACATCCAGTAAATCAATTTCGTAGAAAGCTGGTGACAGATTTACAACCATTACGTACCTTTCGAAGCAAAGTATTTTTTAATGGTCTCCAATGCGTCAACGTCGTCCTCACTTTCACTGGCTGCAGCCATCTCTGATTTGATCTTGCGTATGGGTGGTTTTGGTTCTGCTCAAGTAAATTGGAAAACGAAATGGAGAGGTTTCATGAATTTTCAGTAGAGCAAGTTTGAAATAGAGAAATGCATATCGTTGGTCTTCAAATATTTCCAGAAACTTTAATGAAATTCCTATAGATTCAATAATTGTTATTAGGAATTCTTAATAATTCTTCAAATTTTTTTATTCATGAAATTTCAACAAAATAATTATAATAAAATTATTTTACATGTAACTGATTAAAATCTTTTACAGCGTTACTAACATAGAATTATAGATCAATAAATAAATATATTTGCAATTATAGTTATTGCTTCTTCCTTCCTAAATTTTACAAGTAAGTTTTAATTGTCAGTTTACCATGTGGGAAGTATATAATTGCACAGTGTGCGGAAATTGCTAAAATTTATATGAAAAATAACTAATGCATTATTGAGAGAAAAGTTGCATATAATCTTCTGCAATGCTGCTGTAAACTGTTCACCAAGATCATACGACATAACGCTCTCAGATTATTTTCTCTAAAGTTACGTAAAATAATTTTACAATTATTGAAACCATAAGGATAAACCAAATCGTTTGTTCATTTTTAAATTTTATTAATTGCAAACTAAAATACACGAAGACGACCGTTTATGCAGCTGTGGTCAGCGTTAACCCTTAGCAATTCCATCGCGCCGCTAAGACGGCATTAAAAATCTCTATACTATTATTCAAAACGATTCTTACATGTTTGCATTTAAGAAACTGGTAAAAATTGGAATGTCCAATGTACGAGTAATAGTAATAAAAATAATAGTAATAAATAATGTATAATGGAGCTATTTCAAGTCGAACAGCGATTCGATGTTGGAATTAAGATTGCTTGCAGTGCTAAGGGTTAAGAAATAGCATCATGTATATTAGGATTAATACCTTCAGCGATGAAATTCCCAGCCAATGCGGCGCCGATAAGATCGCAACGCTTTTGAATGGTCGAAGTAAGCATATTAACCGGTATACGCCAATAAGATTCCTGTTCATCAAACGGAGGTGTGAATCCCATAGCCCGAAGAAGCTTTTGAAAGCTCGGTGAATCCATCGCGGCCGACGAATAATCTGTCAGCGGGACTAAGGGAATACCTTCGGTGCTTTCCTCGTCTCGATCGTCCAGGATATCCTGCAGGGATTCCCTAATCCATTCCAAAGCTTCGCTCATATCTGATTTACAGAAAAGAATTTGTTATTACATCCACCAGCAAAATTACATTTCGCTGGGACTCCATATTTGCTAAAATTGGCAACCACGAAGAACCATCATCGAAGAAAAATAAAAGTCAACATACGTCATGAATAATTCAATACTTTCTACTCTGAGGCTTCAGATAAATTCAGAATTTCTTTGTTCTTTTATATTATAATAATACAATATTAAATACTATAATATTATAGTAATATATAAATTTTACAGAATGAAATCCCACAAGTGGTCGCTGGTGGCTATTAAACAAACGCGACAACAAATAAACTCCCCCAAAAAAATATTTATTTAAATAATTATTCGACTCCCAAAGTAGCAGCCTTAAAAGTTCTATAAAATCGGAACAGGTTATCGAGTGAAATAAAAATTGAAAAAACATAATCTACGGACATTGAATAGCTCTCAGACCAACTTGCATTTTCTAGATCACCATAAAATTGTATAAAATAAATACATTAACACATTGACTGGCAAACGAGCAGCCAAAAAATTGCATAAAGTCGGAACAACTTATCGTGTGAAATTAAAATTGAAAAAATAAAACCTATGACACTGAGTAGTTTTCTGACCATCCTGCATTTTCTGGCTCACCATCAAATTGAATAGAATAAATACATTAACACATTGACTGGCAAACGAGCAGCCAAAAAATTGCATAAAGTCGGAACAACTTATCGAGTGAAATTAAAATTGAAAAAATAAAACCTATGACTCTGAGTAGTTTTCTGACCATCCTGCATTTTCTGGCTCATCATCAAATTGTATAGAATAAATACATTAACACATTGACTGGCAAACGAGCAGCCAAAAAATTGCATAAAGTCGGAACAACTTATTGAGTAAAATTAAAATTGAAAAAATGAAACCTATGACACTGAGTAGTTTTCTGACTATCCTGCATTTTCTGGCTCACCATCAAATTGTATAGAATAAATACATTAACACATTGACTGGCAAACGAGCAGCCAAAAAATTGCATAAAGTCGGAACAACTTATCGAGTGAAATTAAAATTGAAAAAATAAAACCTATGACACTGAGTAGTTTTCTGACCATTTTGCATTTTCTGGCTCACCGTCCAATTGGATATAACGAATATATTAAAGTGAAAATTCATTTAAATATTGCACAAATAATTCCGTCAGCCTTATGTGGCTCACGTGGCGACCAAAGTGTTAATATGAAAATTCATTTAAAAATCATCCAAATGATGCAGTCACTCGTGCGTGGGTGACAGCGAAACTGTTAAACGATCCCACAATTTCATAGTGGATCCAGCAATTTTTCTCCTAAACACACGAAGCAAGGAATCCAACAAAACATTCCACGAACGAAACTGTGTCATACCCCGAATTGAACCTGCTCACGCGCTCGGAATTCGCAATTTCGCGCGTTAGTTAATATTGGCGACGGAGCTTGGCGTCGTTCTCGAAAAAGAAAAATACCCTGTCCATGACGGGGTGAAACCGAATTTCAAGAACACTCTAGAGAAAGCGTGTTCCCTCTTTGACACGTTAGCGTGGTACCAAAGAATCTTCCTACTGATAGGTGACAAGCACATTGGCTTGACACAAAGGGGTGCGGTGATCGTTTTTTAAGGATATCCTTTTGAAAATCCGCTGGGGGATGAACTCCCCTGCGCGAGGCTACATTTGTACCGCAAGCAAGAGCCTGACATGTCATTACTTTTTCCGGTTGGTTTTTTTTCTGAACGATCGCTATGGGCCTCTCGCGTTTTATACATAGTGATGTCCCCTTTCTCTCTTTCTCTTTCGCTTTTGCTCTCCGACGGTTTTCCTAAAAGGACATTTGTCCTCGAGGAACTCCGTGCAAGAAGGGACTGCACAATATTCGAAGTTGTTGCCGGGAATTTTCTTCCCATAAATCACCGGGCGCTGCCATGGGAAAGCTGACAAAAGTAAGGGAGGGGACACGGTGTTACTCACTTTTTTCGATGACATCCTTCAAGAGTCCAGATAATTGTGCATCCGTGTAGACTACGGCTGGTTCTTTCTTCTTCCTGCTCGTCTTCGTTTTCCTGTTTGCTGGTTTATTGGGAGCCGGGCTGCCACGTCTCGAGGATTTTCCAGCTTCTTCGTCGCTGCTTTCATTCTCGTCTGAATTACTAACAGACCGTGTTTCCCACGACGATTTCCCTTTTTACAGAGCACGCGGAAATGGATATAAATTTCGCCGGTATTGCTTCTTTCGATATCAGACAAGCCGCACCGGTGCACACACCGAAATCGAGGGAAATGTTCTTTGCAAATATCTCGATCGTATAGTTCGGAGAATTTGTAATTATGCGACGGCCGATTTTTATGCAGTTTAAAACCAGGAGATGGAGTAACCCTTACGAGATTCGCGAAAATCGAAAATGTGATCCGAAAAATTGATATTATGGATAAACTCTTGTTTCAACAATGTAAAAATTTTTGCAACATTTTCAGGCACTAAAAATATGAGTTTTCGTCACGCAAGGAGTTAAAAAAATAAAAGAGCTTCGGTGGTCCAAAAACTCGATATTATCAATAAATAATAGTTTGATATTTGTATAAAATAAAAATAGGGATTCAGAATATATGAATATCAGTTATTATATTTTTATAACGTTTTAGCTATTAAAAATTTGACTTTTGGTCACGTAAAGGGTCAAAGAAATTAAAGGCTTCAGTGAGTAGAAGAATCGATATTATGAAGAAATAATTTAATTTATGAAGAAATACATTCTTGTATTATTTTTAGCTACTAAAAATTCGACTTTTGGTCACGTAAAGGGTTACAAAAATTAAAGGCTTCAGTGAGTAGAAGAACCGATATTATGAATAAATATTAGTTTGATATTTGTATAAAATAAAAATAGGGATACTTTTATATTAGGGATAAGATTTTATAAATAGGGATACTTTTACACTTTTAGCTACTAAAAATTTGTCATTCATTCAGGAAAGTGTTCGCTCCTTTATCAAAACTATTTTTGTTTTCCTTATATTTTCTCTGTGGTAAAATAACTAAGCTAGATATTCAAAATGCCCTGTATAGCATCTTTTTAAGAAAAATGGGTATTCAATTTCTCACCCCCTAAATTATACGAAAATGTCTTAGAAAGAAAAAGAGCAGGGTTTCTAGATAGAAGCTGTAAGCTTTGTAAAACGAGTTGACATTTATGTGTGTGGCATTGAATTTCACGAAGTTACCAGCGGGTTAAGTATCAAGAATTTGACCAGCATCGGAAAATTTCGTGTGAAATACTTTTTGGGCGTATTGCAGTGGAGGAAACGCAGGGAAAATTTCGCGTCGCGATATCGCATTCCGACCACTGCAAGGAACGCGCGTGGAAACGTTATTTCAATACCGCGCGTAAGCTGAGACAAAGCTTCGCTTTTATACTTCATCTCTTAACATTGTATATTGTGCAGGGGGCACAATGCGATCTATCGTAACCTCCTGAATGAAAATATGTCTACGGTGAATGCGGAGATGGGACACGCGGCGATGCAAGTACAGAGAAGGACAATGCAACCATGATAAATATGGAAACGTAGAATCGCGTAATGGCAGGAGGGGGGAGGGAGGATCACTCATATTGGCCCCCGGGCCTTGAAAACTACGAGCAGAATTCGAGTCCTTCGATATTAAATAACCGAATTTGTATTCTGTGACGAGTCTGGTCGAGACGAGGCTTCCCGTTCGTGCGCTACACGTCGAGAGGTAGAAATGCAAACGTTATTTCAATAGTGTTGTCTATATTCATAACATTCGATGCGCCGGCACAGTGTTACGAATCGGCAATCTAGCTGGACGAACGCCAAAATGAACGGCTTTACTGTATTCATTAATTAATACGCTTGCTACCGTTTCGAATATGGACAGTCACATTTTTATTAATATTAATCTGTTTTTGTTAATCGAACGTTATATTTTAAATTATTCATACTCGAATAAATAGCTGCACCAATGAGATTTTCTGACGAGGAATTAATTGAACGCTTGATAACTGTATGGAATTGTTTGATAAATATTGAACAATTAAAAATAGAAATGTTCCGCAATTTAACTCTTCATCGCCTGTTGATTTATGTAAAAGCTCTCGGAACACATTTTTACTATTTCATAATTGATGGAATTTAGAGTTATTCACTAATCTTTACTATCGATATATCTTAACGTTTGCAACCCCGTGTTCGTAGTATTACCAAAAACATTTTTAATACTAAAGTAATTTTTATTATAAGAGAGGGTTGATGTAAAGTTTATTGAATTGATTCCTATGAAGCTAATTTTATGACTTCAATAATTATTAAATAGAAAATCTAGAATCTTTAGTGTTATCCCTTTGCACTCGAATGGCGACTGGAAGGCGTCAGTAAAAATTGCCACACTGTCTAAAACAATTTTTACATCGCTATGCCTGTATCTAAAAAATTTCGAAAAATGAAACTGTAATAAGGACGATTAACAGTAAAAACATCGATATGCATAATATCAAATAAATCATGTGGAATAAACATATCCTAGGTCAGAAGCCTAGGTTCTCGAGTCGAAGCAGCTTCGAGTGCAAAAGGGTTTACGACTGCGTTTTTTATTTGAATCGACGTATTTCATCCTGCTCGTTCTCGAAGGGAAAAAATTGAAAATAAGGAAGCGAAAGAGGCGATCCAATAACTTAACATAATGAAACAGCATGAAAGAAAGGAGCACGATGTTAAACCGAGAGTGGGTCTCGTATCCACGATTCTTTCTGGGAAAGAGGTTATTGTCGAAATAATAATACAATGTAAGGACAGTTCAGTTGTTGTGCGAACGTTAACCGGCACATGTCTGTTCCTCGTTTAGCTGCGGTAGTGTGGGTGAAATGGTCTGCGAAAGTCCTGGTTTTTCTTGGACGGCAAGCGTGTTTGAGGTTTTATCAAAGTGGAGGAGTTTCTTAGGAACAGGCAACTGTATCTGTGTAATTTTCATACTTTTATGCAATGGAAACAATAAGCTAATAATTTTTTATTGGATCACTGCGATATTGCAATTTAAAGTCGATAACCGATTGATTCACCGAAAAAGACTAGTCTCCATTGTTGTACAGAAACGTTAATACTTGTTACACTATGTAACCAATTATAAATATTAGAATCTCTTTTTGCACAGTGGAAAATTTTTGAAAATTATAGTGCAACCCTGCAACATTCTAATTTAAAATGCGAAACAAGAGTGGCGACTCTGAGGCGCCATAAAAAATTGGCAGACTATTATATAAATAATTTGAACATCGCTATCTTTATATTTAAGAAATTGATAAAAATTTTAATAAGTGAAACAATTCATGTAGAATGAAAATATCCTAAGTTAGAAGAAATGCTCTGGTTTTCTAGTTAAAACAGCTTCGACTGCAAAGGGTTAACCCTTTGTAATCCAGAGTGGGGACTCTGAGGCGCCACGAAAAATTGGCAGACTATTATTTAAAATAATTTCAACATCGCTATCTTTATATTTAAAAAATTGCTAAAAATTTTAATAAGTGAAACAATTCATGTAGAATGAAAATATCCTAAGTTAGAAGAAATGCTCTGGTTTTCTAGTTAAAACAGCTTCGACTGCAAAGGGTTAACCCTTTGTAATCCAGAGTGGGGACTCTGAGGCACCACGAAAAATTGGCAGACTATTATTTAAAATACTTTGAACATTGCTACCTTTATATTTAAGAAATTATTTAAGAAATTCTAACAGTAAAAAATATTATATACATAAGGGGAAATAATTCATGTGGATATACAAATATCCAAAGTCAGAAGAAATGCTCTCTAGTTAAAACAGCTTCGAGTGCAAAGGGTTGATAGAGACTAATAAAAGAAAAACTTAATTTTACCACAAAGTTTCTTTCAGATTTCAAACAAACTTATTACTTATGTATAACCCTAATATATCGGCGAATCTAGACACGACCCCATAAATTGTATACCCCGTAAAGATTCCCCGTAAATAAACTGTGGGGGATCGTTCGATCACAAGCGTGACGGCAGATCGGGCCAGCAGGAATTGGGTTAATAAAATGGGATATTAACGTTGAAGCGTTTCCGCGTGGTCCAGTCGGTAACAAGAATGGCAACCGGCATTTTTCTATTAAATTATCTCCGGGTTCGATCTCCTGGGTATACCCAATTAATTCGGCGATTGTGTGTGCTCGATCGTGGGACAGAGGAGCCGTCGGGAGAGGGTGAACAGAAAACAAAGTCTATATAACCTGATCTCTGACGATATAGGCGAAAGGTTTTTTTCTCCTGCCTGGATCATAAAGAACGAGGTAGGAGGGTTCTACAAGAAGATTCGGTACAAATTGATCTCCCCTTTCATTTCCTCCCCGGGGCCAGAGGTTTCTTCCTCTTTCCACCCTTCTCTCGCTCTTTCTCACTCCGTAACCCTCTCTCTCTCGCTTTCTCCGTCGATGCTTTTATTCCCCTCCGGTCTATGCAGTCGCTGGCAATCGTATTAGCAGAAGACTGATCGAATGGGAATAGTCGCAGAATCTGAGGATAGTAAGAAAGACAGATGCGAATGGAATGGGATAGGATTGGGCAGAACAAGGAGTGCTTCAGAGCCGCTTGAGACCCCCGGAGAAAGGGCTGGGAAAAGAGAGAGAGAAGTAAAGAGAGCCAAACGGCCATAGATTGAGAAGACTGTCGGCAGATGCGGAGGATGGCGAAAGCAAGAGGGGTTGCTGGTGGATTTCTGCGGGGCTCGGGGGGAGGATTGAAAGATAGAAAGGGAGAGTGAACGCTTACCTTGGTTGCTTTTTCTGGACCGCTTCTTGCGCAGCGCCTTTCGATCCGCGGCCAATCCTAATTCTAAAAGCTTCTCCTTGATCTTTGGCTTCGACCGCTTTATTGTGAGCCCATTGAAGATCATATCCACCGGATCTGTGTTGTATACAACCGTAAAACCGTATCGGCATTAATTCGACGGTGAACGGAACGAAACGTTGATTCAATCCGATCCGCGGCGTTCCCGGTGTAATAAGCATCGCCCCGGACGGAATTAAATTAGTGAAAAGGACATCCATTTTCTGATAAGACGAGACGAGCTTGCTCCTGACGGCCGATCCGTATCGAGGAACGACAATATCGAGAGGCTCGTTCCTTTTCAATTAAAAAATTATGCCGGGGGTAAACGGTTTCAGAGATCGTTCTCTGTGTGCAGCTGTTTCTTTTGCAACGCGCGCGTCTAGACCGCAGATTTTTGCGCGTTGAGGATCTCCTAAGTGTGCCTATTCAGTCGACCGTAGAAGTATGTAAAAGTATTCATTGAATTTTTTCAGTTTGAATTTACTTTCGTATTTAGTGGTTCAACTATTCCTTGGGAAATCACACTTTACAACCCCTGACTCTGCAAGTGCTTTTCTCGAGCGCTATGGAAGATATTCGAGTGAAAATCGAGAAGCAAATGGAAGCTACGTGTTAACATTATCTAGGGTAATTTTTTGAAAATTTTACGTCGAACTTTGATTATGCCTTAGGAAATCTTATCTTGCGACTCTTAAACAAATGTAATTCTTTAGGGATAATTTCTCAAAGCAACGAATACTAAAAATATTTCTAGTTTTACTGTCTTTTTCTCACGATTTGGTGTCTGAAATAGCGAATTTGCGCAAAAACCTGCAGTCCGATTAATTTATCGACGAAACTTTTAGCAGTAAAATAAATAAAACTCAGAACGAAGCGTCCAAAAGCGAAAGAACAAGCTGGCAACATGTTCGTGAAACTTGAGCGGGGTCAACGAGAAAACAATTAGCAACATGCGCGATTCTTGTACGAAAACGAAGCAAGTTTTGTAAGACTTTTAGAAATTCGATCGGCAAAGGATATTATTCTTTGTTCGTCCGCGACCGAGCCTGAATTATTGCTACAGATGGCAGCCAGCCGTTACCGATGACCGGGGCTTAATTAAATCTCGAGAATCGTCGCGGGTGCTAATGAATTCCCTGGGGAAGCATTCGTAAAATTCCTCGACTGTTTCAAGGTACGGTCAAGCTATCCGGAAGATGTTCATCGCTTGTGGGACTCGTCTGATAAAACTTCAAAAATTACCGTCATCATCTTTACGAAGATCCCAGAGCTCCGTGAGTTGAGCAACTTCCTCCTCGGACCATTCTTTCGGAATCCTCTTTTGTATCTCGCTTCGGACCGCCTGCAACAATTTTCACAGATTTCATTAGTATATGCTCGTGTATTTTGCTTTGTGATAGCAATATGCTTTTTAATAGCAACGAGGCTGCATTTATCGAGACCTCGTACAACTTTCATCGTAATGTCTGATTCAATCAGTACATTCATTCAGAACATTCTGATGAAAATATTTTAATTATTGTATTGTAATGTATAGGTATACTCTATAATTGTACTGTATTGTATAATTATATTGTAGAATTATATTGTACAATTATATTGTATAATTATATTGTACAATTATATTGTAGAATTATATTGTAGAATTATATTGTACAATTATATTGTAGAATTACATTGTAGAATTATATTGTACAATTATATTGTACAATTATATTGTACAATTATATTGTACAATTATATTGTAGAATTATATTGTACAATTATATTGTAGAATTATATTGTAGAATTATATTGTAGAATTATATTGTACAATTATATTATAGAATTATATTGTACAATTATATTGTAGAATTATATTGAACAATTATATTGTATAATTATATTGTATAATAGTACATAATAATTATATAATTATATTGTATAATTGTACTATAATAATTTCAATAATTGTGAGAGACAAATGAAGAACCAGTAATTTTGACTGCTTCGGTAGTTCCAGTGCTAACCCTGCAGTCTTTTTCGGGACTGTACAGTGTGCGTCACAAAATCACCATAATTTTTCCTTTCTGGCAAAAATATTTGGTGTCGAACTGAGTTTGTATTCGACCAGTAAGAAATAGCAATTTCGAAACAAGTAACAAAATTTATATTCAACGAAAAACCAGGATCACCGTGACGTTCTTTAATAGAATCCAGAGACGTGCTGTATTATGACCCAGATATGACTTCGAGTGGAAAAATCGCCACAAAATTGAATTAATCCAATAGAACGCCACGGCAAGCATTTACATTAATTACTGCTTAGGTTTCTAATAAAACTTAATTTTAAATTTCTATTAAATAATCTAAAATTGTATGAATGAGCATGAACGAATTTTGGCTGTTATCTTTATAAAACGGAAATCATATGATTCGTTTAAAAGCAAAGTTATTCCGGTTTAAAGTATGCACCATCAATTACGAGACTGACCGTGTTTACAGCGCGTAGAAATTCTCGTTAAAATGTTTTCCAGACACAATGTCATTCGGCCATTATTTTAAACATCCCGAACCCGTTCGAACAGGAAATAAAATGTGATACTTCTACTGACCGTAAAAATAGAATTTCGTCGTACAATTCATAATCAACTCGTTACAATACCACCAACATTGAATTCTAATTGCACACAACAGCAATTATAAATTCGGAGCGCTCGGAAGAACTAACAAACGCGTCGCAAAACGGAAAAGTTTAATGGCACCGCGCGCGCGTCCCCGGGAGGTCGAAATTTTTAATTTCTCGTTATATTATAAATCCAAGCGCGCCATTTCTTGTCCGCAGGCTGCATGCAGCAATTAAATTCATCCCTATACTTTCTGAAGTGGCCTGTAGCCTGCGTTCTACGTATTCAGAAACTACCCCACCCCCTCCGGTTAGGGGTTGACGCTAGCAGCAATTTATTGCGCAAATAAGTCCTGTGCCGGAGGGCAAAGCAAGAAAGGAAAAAAACAGAACAGCAGAAGAGTGTAAAATCTAATTCCCAGGTCCGGAGCCCTCATTTCTCCTAATAGAGATAAAGGGGAAAAAATAAGACGCTTGTTTTCCGATGATTACGTTTCAACCTCCCCCGAGAGGATTTCGCTCGGTTGTCCTAAATGGCTGTCGCGTAGCGTCGCGCGACTTCACCGACTAAATGAATGTCAAATGAACACCCCGGCCTCGGGTAGACTCTCCCTCTCCTCCTGCACTCTCTCTCTCTCTGTCTCTCATGGCATTCAGTTTAGAGGAATGAAAGGTACCCACGCATGAAATTATTTAAATGAAACGCTTCCGCCGACTAAGACCCAGTTTCATGGATTTTCCCCAGGCGAATCGATAATACGTCTCATCCCCTGGTCCCGTCATGCTTTCTCTCTTTCGTCTTCTTCTTCTTCTCTCTCTTACCTCGCTCTCTCTCTCTCTCTCTCTCTCTCTCCGTTTCTCTCTTCTGTTCGCTCTATCTGTGTGACCCGTGCCATTCATTTGCGTAGCTAAATCTTTAGACGACCGGGTAGAGCTATTCCATCCCACTACGGTTCAATAGATTTTCCTCGTGCATTGTCAAACCCGTCAGACTTAGGGCACCGGGCGCAAATACAGCTTAGAAGTTTGTTCCATTGTTTCTCGAGCTGCGCAAACAGACGCCGGGTCACCAATAGTTCGGATCTGTTTTATCCAGCCAGCAGAATTTCAAAAGTGACTCGAAGAATTCGACTAGTCGAGCTAGAGGCGATGCACAGCGGCGAACGAATGTATTTGAACAGTTTCCGAATCTAAATAACTTTTCTAAGCTTGTACCAAACTTCTTGACTTTTCTCGAGCAATTATCAGGCATGAAAATATGAAACCGGAATTTTTTTACTGAAACGTAAACGTTTACACGAAATTTTTATTATATTTACCGGTGTATGTATAATAATTATGGCTGTAATTTCTGCTATATAAAAATTATATATAATTATATATAATATATTAAAATTAAAAAATATTTTATATATAAAATTATAAAATCTCGAGATTTGGAAAATGCATTTTAAAATCTGGAACAATTATGATTCGAATGACTTAGCCCAAGATATTTATCGTGCCGCGTACTTTTAAAGAGACGAGAGCTAATCCTTTAAGTCTTGTATGAGGATTATTCGACACTTAATTGCCTGGTGCGTTAATATCTCGCGTCTGGGGGATTTAAATATTTTCGCGAGCCACTTTAAGGATATATGCGCAAGAACGAGTACAGACCGGTAATTCTTTTTCACGATGTCGCGGTTTTTATTAAACACCGTAGAAAACGTTGCGAATACCTCGAACGAGATGCCAACGGAATATTAGCACTGTAGGAAAATAATCGAGTTCGTCTATTGTTCGGTGTTTAAAACTATACGAATAGTTTTATTACGCAAGCGACCGGGATAAGTGAACATGCTCATAGGTTCGTTTCAAAGTGTACCCGACAATGAGCGCAGAAAAGATTATTATGAGCGGAAAGGTTGGCAGAGAATTAACAGAGCCAGTGGCGGCACACGGTAACCGAGATTTCAACGAGTTTTGTTGTACTGATACTTGTTTCCCTCTTTCCGCGTGTCCGACTAGCTTTTGAATAATCCTTTATGTGACAACTTTCGAAACAAAACCTTTTGAAACAAGTGACTGCCGTTTCATGTATTATGTATTACATAGCTCTCGAATACCAGAATTCCCCCGAGACCCAAAAAGTGCGAAATGCCGGCGACGGAACTTTGAGGAACATTTACATGAAAATGCACGCCGAAATGAGATCGACCATTTGCATGCTTGTTAAAGCCACGCGTTACAGTAACGTGTCCGCTTGTTAATCAATCGGGACACCAAGATTTTGCAAAAACAATTTCCACCTGTTCGCGAAACACTGCGGAGCGTGGACACGTATTTTTAACACGTTCAATGCCACGCGAATTTTGCAAATTTAATTTGTTCCATTTATAGAAATGATCAGCGTTACTGAACAAAATTGTTAGTTACTAAAAACTATAGTTTTCACCTCGTACTATGATCTGGTTAATTTTGTCAGTGCTGTTAATTTATTGATAACCGTTCTTAACACTTTAACTGCCAGAAGAACAACCTCAAAAATTCCACAAAATGAAAATAATTTATTTGACGAAACAACAATTTAAAATTGAAAATGTACGACACATAGTTATCCTTCGACCTTCTCGTATGCTCCAGATTATATTAATGTAGAAATTTATTTTTAAAAATGGACAAATTACAAAATGAAAATAATTTATTTGACGAAACAACAATTTAAAATTGAAAATGTACGACACATAGTTATCCTTCGACCTTCTCGTATGCTCCAGATTATATTAATGTAGAAATTTATTTTTAAAAATGGACAAATTACTCTGTCACCCATATGTGGGTGACATGGCAGTCAAAGTGTTAAGGAAATCGCGCGTTACGATCTTTGCTCCCGATTTTATACGGATTGCGTAAAGGCTCTTGTTTCGCGAAACAGAGCAAACGGAATAGTTCTCGAACGGTTGGTAGGCGTTTATTAGTCGATGCATCATGCGAGAGCGGAACATTCGCGTAGGTCCCTAAAGGGTTCGAGATTCGGGGGTGTAAGAATCCGTCAAGGAATCAATAACACGGGGTAACAGCCGACTTCGCCCCTCGAATCAGTGGTGTGAGAGCAATCAGCTCCCTTTCCTGGCTGCGCAGCGGGTGCACACCTATGATTAATCGTCAATTTCGAAGTGGGGTAATACCGTTTTAACGGTAGTCAGATATATCGTCGCCTTACCCCCATCCATCCCTCTTACTTTCCCTCTATTTCTCTTTGGCGCACGTGCTCCCAGCTACCCAAGCCGCCTTAGACCAGGTAATGTCTCAAGATTATCGTTACAAGGTGTCCCGCCACGATGTTGTCCGACCGGGTTTTCGACAAAACGGGAGGATGTCTCGCTAAGGGATAGAGTTAAATTGCCTGGCTTCCATGACGCAACGCAGACTGCCATGAATCTATCTCACCGCCACACAGTAAGACGAGCCATAGACAAACCTCGAAAAAGCGAAAACGAAAATTCATATTTTCTGCCGTTTCAAAACTATCGGGATTTTAATAAAACGAAAGCGTAATTACAGTAAAATTTAAACTGTTAACAGTAAATGTTAAACTGTTCCTAAAATTATATGTTCCCATCATTATGAAAGTGGTCCAAGTTAAAATTAAAAAAAAAAATTGAGTTTATCAGTTATTTCACACCACATTATTTTAAACTAAATTTATTCAATGTAATTTTTACGATATCATAAAAGATGAACCATTATCTAATGGTTCATTATCTAGTGGTTGTAATTTCAACATTATATTGAATTAATTGAAAATGAATTTCATGTCTTGAAACGGCATTTGTCGAAGTTGAAATGAACAGTGAAACAAAAATATATGAAGTGAATTTGTTTGTGTGACTAGAGAATGAGGTTTTTTAAAGATAGTAATAATTGATTGTTCCGTTAATTTATACTAATTTACAATTACATCACATTGTGATGCATAAATATTTATTAAAGCGAACGTGTAGACTATAAAATACAAAAAGACAGAAATTATAGAATAATTTAATTGGATAACGTACTAGTCTGACTCAAACTAATATGAATAATGGAGTACTTCTAAAATTGTAAAATTTGTACGAACATGACAAGAAACATTTAGATGGATGTTGAAACGAAAGACAAAAACCTGAATTGTAAGGACATGAGCAACAAAACCGTATAAAATTGCAGAAGTTGTATTAAAATCATGAAAAGTCTGTTTTCGAAGGATTTGAAAAGTGTTCGTGTACGTATGAAATTATGAAAAGATTATCGAACGATGTTAGAAACAAAAGGGCGTGGGGTTGCAAAGTAAGCAGGCAACGTTAGGCAACGTTTTCCCAGGGAATTGTTAGTTGGAAAGTGTGTGATCAAATACGAGAGCCGTCTGTATTTCTGTTTGAGTGACTGATTTGTCTGCGAGCGTCGCGTTCCTTCGGGTAGCTTCAATGGCAGAAAAAATGAGGGAAATTATTTCACGACTGGTGTACATTTTCACATTCTTACAGCTGGTTCTGCCTTTGTACAGTTACGAGAGAGATAGAGGAAGAGAGAGAGAGAGAGAGAGAAAGGGAGAGAAGCGTGTAAGAGGAAGAGAAGGCGGAGGAGAGCACGGTTAAGCTCGCTTGGCGCGTACCGCTCTTTACTTTCACGCTCGATACAAATGTTTATACGTGTTTCGTAGGGCAAGAGGCAAACAAAGCGATAGCTTCTCAGAGCTTGTGAAAAGGACGAGGTACGGGAAGAGAAATAACGCGCTCAAGCGAATAAGCCGCGTTGGAAACTCGTGAACGGAAATTTTAATATTACCGCCACGATTCCAGGTGAGCACCGAAGGAAATGTATCGTTGCGTTTTTAAAACGTCAATGCTGCCTTGCACGCCTCGCCAATTAACACACTGCATTTCTTTTCTTTTCCATCTGGCTTTGTCAATTTCCAATTCATTCTCACAATCTGTCAATTTATTACAATTTTTAATTTAATTATTTATTAATCGCGAAAGCACTCGGTCAATTTCAAATTAAGTGTTTGAGACTCGCATTACGAATTCCAGCATGCTTCTATTCCAGTGCTAAGTTATAAGTGTCCCGATTGTACTTGTAAAATTTGAAAACGATAAATTAATGTTGACGATAGTTGTAAAATATTTCTTGGTTGCATCGTTGGAAAATATTCGACCGGTTTCAAATTAGATGCACCAGTCGCTTTTCGTTGTAAGATTTTCTATGTGAACATTACCTTAGTAGAATGTAAGCATTAACAGGATTAGTTGATATAACACATTCTCTGTGAGCAGTGCTCCGACTATTGGCAAAGTCATTATCCCTCCGAGCACTGGGACTTGCGGTCCTACGCCGAGGTCAATTCTTACTTACAGCGATATTTTGGTGCATATAGCAAGGCGTTTATGGTCTCTCGAGACTTAAAGTCCTCATAAACACTACGCTAATACGCTGAGGTTAGAACGTTTGTCTCTGTGGCAGCTTTAACTCCTAGGCTCGCCACTAGATGGACAGGTGGACAATTGGACACCTTTTCCCGCTGCTGCCTGACCCATCACCGATTCCTATGTACATCGTTTTTAATCCTTTGAGTACGACTAAGATACACCAGCCTATCCATACGGTAGGAATTCCATCTAAAACAATCTATCCTCAAAATACGCAATCATTCAATTGCCAATCGAATAGCATAGCACTCGGGGGTTAAATAAATTACTTTGACTATATGGAACATTCGAAGTTGTTTGTTTGGTTATTTTGCTATTCAACTATTCGAAATATTTGAATATACCATGTGCTGGGATAGAAATAGTCAAGGCTCCCGCGAATCGGAAACTAGCGGAGAACAATGGCGAACGATAGACAATTCCCGAAATTACAGTCGACTATTAAATGGCGGAATAGTTAGACTAGAAGCGGATCGAGTAAACCGAATCCCCGTTGATCGAATGTTTCGCAGGCGACTATGCGGACAATACACGCGGCTCGTCGATTTTTGTCACGGTTCCAATAACTGAGAATTCGAAAGGTCGATGACAGACAATCGCAGTGTGCACACACGCGTGCACCTATGCATATATCCGCGTGTATGGAAAACCGAGGACGTCTAGCTTCCTGTCCAAAATCTTCATACGCTCCTTTGAAAGGAAAACGCAAACAAAGCGATAGCGTTTCACGGGGGTCGGAGGGGCGCTGGAAAGGAACACTTGACAGGAGAAAATCTTGAGATACTTTCATCCCTGCGCGAACCAGAAGCGGCAGAAGCAGAAGCAAAAGAGGGACGAACTCTTGCTGGCACAGCGGAAGTCGTGATCCACGCAGGGACAGAAGACCTCCTTCTCACTCGAAACTTTCTCTCTGTCGCTTCCTCCCTCTCTCTCTCTCTCTCTCTCTAGCTTCCTTTCTCTGTTTTCTCTGTGTAGGTATAGAAGAACACACGCTACGGAAAGCACCTCCGAGAAATTGTCTCTCGAGAATTTACAGTTCCTACAGCAATTCTCCGGCTACGGTTCTTCTTCTTCTTTTTTTTTGCATACGTTCATCCCGTCAGTGACGCCAATCCAAAACCTTATTTTTGGGAGTTGCTGCCGCTCGCGCACCCTCCGCGTTTCTCGCGCTTCCTCTAAATCATTGATTCCCTCATGGTTTCGGTGACGGTAGAATAGACCCGACCGGTTCTAGGGATGCTCCGATATACAGGGTGAGCCTTGTAACACGACCACTTCGAATAACTCGCCGATTGCATCGGAAATATTTTTTAAACAAATTTTCCATGATTTTCAGGGTTTCTTGATATTTTAATTTTGTACAGAGATACGAGGGCCAGTTTCGCGTTTTTAACACTGAAATTACCGCTAGTAGAGCTGTAGATAATTACTGGGGTGTTGTCAAATTTATTTAATTGTTTAAACATTAAATAGCGAGGTTTATCGGAATCCATCAACGACAGCTGAAGATATGCAAGAACGTATTATTTCACAAATACTAATCTGAATGTAGACTTATGTCCTCACGTGTGTGATTTTGTACAGAAAAAGATATAGAAAATTTCTGTGTAATGGGAAAGAGAGATAAAGAAATTAAAAAGAAATGTTTGATTCTTTAATAAGCACTCTGGAGGCAGTTTATGGAATTCTACAGATTGGAAAATATTTTTAAAAATCATCAAGCAAAAATCTTGATAAATCAACACAATATTATATAATTGAAATAACACAGTAGAGAGAATTCAAATTGAAGATTCACCTGAAAAGTAGTTCAATAAATAAACGAAAGGCTTCGAGGAACGAACGAACTCCTCAGGCAACCTAGAAAATAGCTCAACTAGAACAATGAAAAATAGAACGGAGAAATAAAAAACAACTTCAATATACAGAGTGAGTCTCGTAACACGACCACTGCAAATATCTCGCAAATTTTTTGTTGTACGAAAAAATTGTTGAAACAAACGCTGCAAGGTTTCCAGAGAGAAATATAGTACAGAAAATCGTTTTTTCAATCATTCTGTTTTTATTGAAATAAGAAAATGGTCACTTTCAGGTTACCACATGGAATGCAGAATATTTTTCTCGAAGTCAAACGAAGCAACAAATGTAACGTAAAAAATAGACAATGATAAAAAATAATTATTTTGAACTTTAAATGTTCTTGAATAAAAGTCAAGGCCTTCGATAAATAATTATGGAATTTTTGTATTACTTAAGAAAATATATAAAATCTCCAAATATGATTTATGAACATCAGAAATTTTTGTGACAGGTAGTTCCCGGAAAAATATTTGAAGCGTATTTTTTTCGGCCATCAAACATATTGAACGGACAAAAACAACTGTAAAGTTGTGCAAAATAAGTGAAAAACAACAAATGTCATACTGGATTTTTATCAGAGGTAGAGTCGGAAATAAAAAATTATATTCAATCAAGTTTTTAACTTTATTTTGGTTTGTTAATTTATTTTTTCGATATTCAATCAAATCTGATTTATTCTGGTCCTATTAATTCATTTTTCCAATACTCAATCAAGTTTGAAATTTTATTCTGTTTCTTACCAAGTTATTTCTGCAATATCCAGTACTTTATTTTGAGAATTGATTGTTATTTTAGATACACCCTGTATATGCGAATACGCAAATTGGGAGAGGGACGTGCGTTGCGATTTGGTTGATCGCTGATAAAAGAATGAGATCACGTGTCACATTTTGCTGGCACGAATTGCCCAATGAAACGTTCGAAGATCATATTTATTGTCAGTAACTTTATGGAACAGAAGATTCGTCATCAGAATTTTTATTCCAAAAAAATTCAAATCGTCTGAACGGTCGTCTGATTTACAGTGTACTATAATACTATAGCTATTTATTATAGCTATTAATAACTATTTTCTTTGCAATACATATCCGAAGAAATTTGTTGAATAATTTCTCTTGGATCCATTTTTGCAATCTCAATAATTCTAAATTAATAGAAACTGCTATTTTTACAGGCTGTTTTTAAACCTAGTATCAAAAAGAAATTTGACTTATCCCGACCCTGCGAAAAATTGATAATTGTCTAACAAATTTATTAAAAAATAATTGCAAATAAATCAAAACTTTTGTAAACAGCTGGGGAACGGATTTCCAATTGAATATACATTTTAGCAACGTTCGAATTAGAACTGAAGATTCGAATACGGAAAAAAGCAATATCGTTTCACGGCTATAAATAATTTATAACATCCTAGATATACTACAGGTTCGCGAAAACGGGAAATTTAATAAATACAGTCATATCTCATAGAAGACTCGGGTATTACACAGTCTCAGGGTGTGTCAGCTTCAGACGCCACATAGATCAAGTAGAGAATAATCTTCAGCAGATATAGTTACTATATTTTCGTAGGCCACATTCTTGCCTGACTCCACAATTTCCAGCTATCTTCCAGGCTAATTCAAATAAATATGCGACAGGCTATCACAAGGGAGACGCGTACACGAGATAAATCAAATATTAACAGATAGATCTATAAATTATCGAGATATTAATTGCCCTGTCCATTTAGTAGGATTAATATTGTCGCGGAGTATCAATAATAAAACCGTTATCAACATTCGATTCAGTTTTAAAACGTATTTACATATTTATAGAATTTTTTAGCTGACTATAATAGAATTTGAATATTTTATTTGAAACACTGGATTTGTTCTTACTAATCCTTAGTGCATAGAGCTCATGGAACTTTTAAAATTTCTTTCTTTTTAAATATATCTGTCCACCATTATAATTGTTTCCCTATTTAACGTGGAAAGTACACTAATAAAATTTGCCTTGATACGTAAAGAGGATGTTAACATTGTTAATATTATTGTAAATATTTTTCTAACTATTGTTAATTCTACTACAAAATTTATTCCAATATTGAGGCTTAATATGCATTCATATAACTTCTTCCAACAATAATAATTAAAATTCTGATGGATATTGGTACCCATTTATTTAGTTAACTATTTAGTGATAAATTAAAGGATGTAATTTTTTGGGTAAAACAAATATGAGAAAATACACTAACCTTGGAGTTGACAATTAAACACAACTCTTTCAGCTTCTTGATGATACCATGTCGAGTTCGCTCTTGATTAATATTTTCCAATACCCAATCGATGAGATCTAAACAGACAGAATATACAAATTTGTTAATAACAAATGAAACAGAATATTTTTTAGAACAAATAATTTCTGATAATGGTCACTGTATCAAGTACTTTTGTCGTTAATTGAAAGTCCAAGTTGAAATTTCAGTCATTTGTTTCTCCATTAATGTAAATGGGATTCGAATGGATGGTGGTTCAGAATTGATAGTGTTTGTACTATTTATAGTCAATCAATATTGTCCGTGAATTGATTCGTAGAAGGGGTTGCTAACTAGATCAACGATTGGGTACGTGATTCGGTTAGCCGATAAATGAAGATGTTGTTATCAGTAACCTAATATTATCGATAACTCTCAGCAGCATCTAACGATCCTGTTGTTAAGGATTTTTCGGCTACAAATAATAAGATCGCTATCGGCCAACTGAAATTCATTATCAACACTATATTACTATTAATTTTTTTAAAAATTAATTGCTAGGTGCTACTACTGGATAACAACGTTAAACAAAATTTTCGTCATTAATTGACTTGTACAATATTACCACAACGCGTTGTAAAACTTACTGCTGGCTACTCAATATCAGAAAAGTAATGTATGTTTCATCGAAACAACGAATATTTGTAGCTGCAATAATTCTACAATATATGAATAAACAAGTTAAATAATTTCTCGATATAATCCTATATTAATTTCTAATTCGCAATCAGCGAGGAAATAAAAGCAAATTAATTCGTTCGAATTCTCGTAAAATTGAAGTACCACGGGGAAACTTTTTAATTGGAACATTATCAAAGTATTTGGATTCGATTATAATGGGTACCCTGAAGCAACAAATCGAAACGTTCACCGTCTGTTTTAATTTAATTATGGCTGTAGGGATTTTTTCGATAATTACTTTTCTTTAAACATTTACAATACCTATCGATTTCCTGTGTAATTATTAGACAGCGGATTTCATGCTGTAATGGCACAAATGAGTAGGAATAATTTAAAACTGTGAAAACATTGAAAGATATTAAAATTACTATTATTTCATTTTCTACAAATTCATGAAATTTTATATACATAATTTCGCATCATACTGGTTTGCATCAGTAAGTTGCAATTTGGATAGAAAATTTTTATTTTACATAAAAATGCTGTCGAAATTCTCAAGTGACCAAATAGCGACTCTGTTTTTAAAAATAAGTTTAAAAAAATTATATACTTTTGTCTAACATTTCTTTCTTGAAAATCAGGTTTAAGAATGAGTCTACTATATTATAAAGTTAAAAATATATGCTTGAATGAAAAATACAACCTTAAGAAAAATTTGTTATCAAAGCATTTGTCCAAAACGAACAAAACAATAGTCTCTTCTTTTCTCTATTTCCCTATTATAGAAAAAGATATTCAAGATGCTCGCGTTAAGACGCTCTGCACGATTCAATTGAATAATTGCATTTTCAAGGTGCATTTCGAAGGTCCACTTAAGGGTTAAAGAGAAGGGCGCGCGAGCGAGACATAATACCGAGTGGTCCCTCCGTGGAGAAAGAAAATTATCCGGGGATACTTTCCCGTTGAAGAAGACTCGTAAATCATAGGATTTTGCGAACACGAGGAACGTACCCTGGGAATACTTGTTAGTCTGATGTTCCATAAAGAGCGTGCGTAACTCGTCCTCTTGGGCCTCGGTCCAGAGGCTGCGCGAAACTTTCTTGTTATCCGTTTCCGCGTTGTAACCCTCGACGACCTCGGTCGCGTCACGAGTGGTCTTCCAGAAGAGCAGCTCCATGTATGCCTTCCGGTTCTTCTGCGCGACTTCGATGAAACGACGGATTATGAAGACGGCGAACTTTTGAAGTTCCTGCAACGAAACCGGGGGGTAAGAGACTCGGTTTTCATGGCTTTTCAGAGTGTGTGTATGTGTGCTAGAGAGGGACAAAAAGACAGGGGGGAGGGACCGCACTTCCGGCAGCCATTAAGCGGACTGCAGAAATGTAAATTCCTCGCTAAAGTACCCGAAGTTAATAGAAAAACAGGGTACACAGGCGCAAGGGCCAGACATATTCCCAGGCAACCGAGGGCGAAGACAAACATTTCAGAATGTTGATAGTGTCTAAACGAACGTTTCGCTCTGCACGCTTTATCAAGTCATGCGGATTTCGCAGTCCTTAACACGTTAAATGCACAGGGACAGACGTTGAACTTTTCGTTCAGACCCAGCTGGTCCCCCACTCGACGGCTGAGGCTGGGCCTGAACAGAATGGCAAGCAAAATGGGCTGAGGCGCCACGAAACATTGGAACACTATTATTTTAAACAATTTTAACATCGCTATCTTTATGTCTAAAAAATTGATAAAAATTCAACGGTTGCAAGGACGAGTAACAGTAACAAAAGCCATACACATAAGGTGAAATAATTCAGGTAGAGTGAAAATATTCTAGGTCAAAAGAAACGCTTTGGTTTTCTAGTTAAAACAGTTTCAAGTGCAAAGGGTTAATCGCTCCAAAGTGGGCAGTAAATCATACGTTGTTGTATCTAGAGTAAAGCAAAGTCAGAGATTAGATTTTTTGGTGACTGAATGTGTGGCACATTCCCTCCTGTTTTAATAAATAGTATTTTTAGTGCAACGAGTAAGTTGTAATTCATAATTAACGTAAGCACATAAATAATTGAAATAAATCTTAGAATTTTAAAGTTTGTTTCATTAAATAAATTACTTCCAATTTGCATATGTTGATATTATGATATTTTGATACTTAATTTCGTTCAGAGAAAAATCAATATGTTAATTTTGTTTGTATAAAAATCGAAGTTTCGTTCATATAAAAATCAATGTGTTAATGCATTAGTATAAAAATAATATAATATTTTCAATCATTATCTTGCAATTGTCACATAAATATTGATTAAAATTGAAGTTATTTTATATGTTGTAGAAAGAAGAAATGAAATAATTCGATAATAGTTTTATTTATATTTTAGGTAGAAGGATTTAAATCAGTTTGAACTTGACGATATAAATTCTGGTAATGTGACGACAAATTTTGGAAATATTAAAACGTTTCGAACAATTTTGTAGTTAAATTAATTGGGAAATAACTAAAATAGTTGGTAAATTGGCTCGCATAAAATTACCTTGTGACCAGGATATTTGGAGTGGAGAATTCTTTGGAAAGCTCTGAACATGGAAGCCTGGAACATCATTCCGGGCATTTTGCACTCCCACGCTATCCGATGCAACATCTTGTTAACGTAATGATTCACTTCGTCCGTATTCTTATCGAATTGACGTAGCAAAATCAGCATCGCTCTGACAACTTTTACGTTGGCGAATCTTTAAAAGAGAAATCACCAAAAATTAGCTTATCATTTTTACAGTAAAATAAAAATATTTTTCATACGTGTGCTGTCAATACTCGTGCAAATTCAATTACTGCAATTACCTCTCTGAGATCTAAAAGTGGAAAAATATTTCTTTCGACGACTAAAATATTACTCGTGGCAAAAATAACAAAAATATTCGTATTATTCCATTTCTTATAATTTTTAAAACTTGAATTCTTTTTTTAATAAATTTTAATTATTAAGAAATTTGATCTAATACTGTGTTATTATTTTGTTTATTAGAAATCTAACTGTGCCAAGAAAAAGCTTAATAATTTCCTTTGAAATAATAATTTCGAAAGAAGTTGTTAGGTTCTTTTAATGAAGCCAATTTGTTGTTCATTTGAAATTTTACGATTGTTATGGGTTAAAAGACTACTAGATATTTGATAGTATATGATGCACTGACAGATAGGTGCATTATTATTAAAAAATGTACGTTTCTATCATACCTGTGAATAAAATCAGAAAAATTGAAATCAGATTCAATCTTCGTCATTCTTTGTTCGACTTCTTCCTCTTCTTCTTCCTCCTCATTTTCTGAAACAACATATTTCCGCGTATTATATTTAATGAATTTTATTTGCAAACGTGTTATTGTACATACGATATTTCGTTTTATAATTTACCTTCTTCATTAAAAGGATTCTCTGCATTTTCGGCCTGGTTCGCTTGGATTTGTGAAACAGGATCGTCTTCGACTGTAACAAACAACAATTTATCATTTTCCTCTGTTTACTTGACGAGGTACCAGTATTAAAATTCAATAATTTTACATTCTGAATAGAATAAAAATAGTAACATATTCGCATTGACTCAATCACAATTTTATATCGATTCTATTATTAATCGATCTTTAATTCACTGTAATATAAAAATTTAATATCAAATTTTACAAGTATTAAAAAATGTTAAACTCTTTACAGAGAATTTAAAACAGAAGACCGTCGTGTTATTATAATAAAAGAAGTACTATTTCCTGATTGCAGTAAGTTATTAACTTTAAATAGATATGAAATATCCATTTAACACTTTGACTGCCACGTTACCCATATATGGGTGACAGAATTGTTTCTCCACGTTCAAAAATAAATTTATACATTAATATATTCGTTGCACTAAATTTAGTTGAAATCTGTAGAATACGAGAAGGTTGAAGGATAACTATGTATTACACATTTTTAATTTTAAATTGTCGCTTCATCAAACAAATTACTTTGATTTTGTGGAATTGTATGAGGTTGTTGATCGGGCAGTTAAAGTGTTAAAAATAGAAAGCATCGTCAATGATTGCTCGAAACCAAATGAAAACGTGTTAAGCAAATCGCGTGTATAATTGAGCGAGCTGCATCAAGAAAGCGTATTTATTTTCGAATAAATAAACGACATTCGAGAACCGTATCCAAGTAAATGGAAGTAGAATCTAAAAGTGGATCCACACGCGAGACAAAGAAACTCTCTTCGTCGAATCCGGCCGAAAATAAAACACGAAGTTAGCAGCGGACCACGCGCGCGAACGAGAAACGACGACTTAGCTTGTGTTCTCTATCGAACGCGTCGCATATGAATCGGTTTTCCGCAACGAATCGCAATTTTAAAACCATTATTCTCCGCCGAAAACGCGCACGAGGAGAATCACACGATCGAGCGGTTTTTTGTAGAAAAAACGTTAAAATAAACTGGAAAATCGGTCGACTGCAAGAATGCGTTTCTAATTCTTCAGCGGTCGACAAAACCGTGGAACGACGCAGACGAAATATCGGAATGCTCGTCACCGTTCCTTCGTCGGGCGAATACGAAAATGCCTGCAAACAATCGCAAGGCTCGTTTCAATGCAGAAAACGAATTCGGGGGAATACAAGCACTCCATTGAAATCCGGTTAGGGAAGAGAATCAATGAATCTCGACTGTCGGTTTGGTGCATCGTCGTGCCACGGCGAAATCGTACGTCGGAGGTCCGGCATTTCTCTCTCTCTCTCTTTGTCTTTCTCTCTGTGTCACCCTCTATCTCTCTCAGTTCAGAATCGGCGACCTCCGAAAATCGTTCGTTGAAATCCGCGCTCCGAAAAACCGGGCCACCGGTAAAAAAGATCGTGGTCGGATTAATTTGCGAATTTCCGGAAATCGGCGAAGGCCGTCGGAGGATCCGCGTGTACACTACAGGCCAAAAATATTTCAACGTTCGTCGATAAAATTCTCAATCAGACGAACAAACGACGCCAAGTCGAAATTTCGTTTGCTAGAGTCGTTAAGAAAATCGAGGCAGAAGGCTGGGAAATTCTGTGAATGAAAATTTTCACTATATGCATTTCTATTGCGTTTTTGAAAGCTGAAAAATGCAAAATGTCATAAGCAACGCTAGAACTCGTTTCCTATGCAAGTAACATTATAGTTTCAACAATTGAAAGGAATTTATTAGAATGTGTTTCGAATTTTGAATTTATTAGAATGTTTATTAAACTTATCAGTCGTCTATGCAGTCAACGGTATAATTTCAATAATTAACACAATTTATTCGAATGTGTTAATGGCTAAATAAATGTGTTAAACGATCTTTTATGAGAGCAACGTTTCGGTTTCAACAATTAACACTTTAACTGCCCAATCAACAACCTCAAAAATTTCACAAAGTCAAAGTAATTTCTTTGATGGAGCAACAATTGAAAATTTAAAATGTATGACACATAGTTATCATTCAACCTTCTCGTACTCCCAGATTTCAACTAAATTTAGTGCAACGATTACATTAATGTGCAAATTTATTTTTAAACATGGACAAATTATTCTGTCACCCATATATGGGTGACATAGCAGTCAACGTGTTAAAAGAATGTATTAGAACGTATTCATAAATGCAGAAGTTTGTTTAATGGTCCCCTACGTCTCCTACGTCTCAATTTCAGTCAATTGTAAAACAAAAATCCCGAAACCCGTCATTAGACCAGTAGAAACTCAGTGTTAAATAAATTATATGGATTCTATGAACTTCTCGGAGGCTGCTGCATCGACAGTGAAAGTATTAAATGATTTATTCGCAACGGCGGGGTTCGAACGTGGCTGTCTGGCGTCGCGAAAATGGCGACGCCCGTCCTCGAAGGGTTAACAAACCGCGTCGAAAAAGTCGGAGGGGAAAAATGTCGTGCATAAGTTTGAAAAGGCTTGGAAAGGGGTGGATCGCGGAAAAAGGATACGTTTCGAAGCCTTAGAAAATGTGCGAGCGTAACGAGGCTTTGTGCCGATCCAATCGCCGGTTCCGGCGGGCGCAATTTTTCTCTTGGCCATCGGCCTCTCTCTGTCCCCCTCGTCCACACACGTCGAAAATGTAATCGTCTTTCCACGGCCGCTTAATTCGCTGCTCGTCGGATCGTCCGCGAGCTGCAGAGAAAAAAAACAACGGTAACGCGAAACCTACGGAATCGAATTCGATCGGATTTCGACGCTGCCGAGCGTGCGCGCGTACACTGCGATCCATAAGTATCGGGTGAC
This sequence comes from Agapostemon virescens, assembly GCA_028453745.1. Lineage (NCBI taxonomy): Eukaryota > Metazoa > Arthropoda > Insecta > Hymenoptera > Halictidae > Agapostemon > Agapostemon virescens. The sequence continues at coordinate 6,599,262 of CM052096.1, read as the reverse complement.
TGCAAAACTACGAAACTTTTCATGGATCCTCACATTTTATAACGCATTTCGTGCTGCGTGGATCGCATGGTCAACTCTCCGTTCAGGCAATAAGTAGTTTTAACCCTTACCACTCCAATGGCTCCTCTGAGGGGACATCCAAAATTGACAGAATATTGTTCAACACAATTGTTACACTAAAATGTTTGTATTTAAGAAACTAGTAAAAATTGAAGTGTTGGACGTACGATTAATAGTAACAAATTTGATATGCACGAAAGGAAATGAACCGCGTATAATGGAATTATTCCAGGACAAACAAATGCCTTGATTTAAGAATTAAAATTGCTTGGAGTGCAAAGGGTTAACAGTAAACCGACCACAGCGGGCCAAATTACAATTTTCAGATTTTTTATTTTACAATTATCGAAGTTAGAAAATTGTCTTCGTAGGAATCAATTTTTGTTCGAACATACAATGCAATGAAAATCGCTAATAATCCAAATAAATTAAATCTTGGCATTTTTATTCATACTACTCGATTCACTGATACCAAATGAATATTTGTTTGTTCATCTATTAATTTTAACCCCTTGCTCTACGATTTATTTTCTGGTAACAGTGACTAGATGTTCTTTGTCCTCCAAAGAACGACGCAAAGAAAAGGGAATTTTGTTGAAAAGGGAATAAAATTTTATTTCGATTTATAGAAAATTAAGGACATACATATTTAGAAGATTCTGTTCGAAATCTTCATTCACGAGTCTGACTCGTTGTAGGGCAAGGGGTTAATAGGTTCCTGTTAACACAACGATGCTCATAAATTCTCTTAATTATTAGTTTGTGTATGAAATACATTAAATATAATAAATGAATATTAATAATAAACGTTAGTGATAAACAGACACGTTTATGCACGAAACGACGACGTAATGATATTCTTTCCTCGAAATAGATGTTGAGCGATCGTCAAGTAATGTTATAAGTCGATAATTTATGGTTTTTGCTGTTTGCAAAGCTCCAGTGAAACATCAGCACGCTGTAGAACTAAACGTCCTTTAAAAGTAGCCCGGCAAAGTATTTTAAATCATCACATAAAGTTCCGTTTTAAACTGCTGTGTTGCTACGACCAAAGAAAACTTTCCCCGCTGTCCGAGGAAACCAGTTTGCCCAAGTGACGTAGACGACGATACTATTTCAACTGAAAGTTTTAATTGTTCCTTTCCGCGGTCTCCTGAACTCGCTGCGAAACTTTCAGATAAAACGGAGAGAGCGCTGAGAGATCCGACGTTTCTTAAATTTTCAAATTTCACCGGCGTCGAAATACTTCAAATCGACCGGTATTGTCGAAGAGACTATCGAACTATCACTGGATTCTAACTTTTAGTTGCATCGGAAAAATATGAAGAACATTTACACAGACAATATTGCGAGCCTTGAAAATTTTAAACAATAAATTGTCTTGGAAAGACAGTTTTGTAAAATGTGGTTTTTTAAATTATTTCAAACTTCTTAATTTTGTTTCAAACATTTCACAGGATAGTTAAGAACAGGGAAGATGATTCTGTGGACACAGTAGTATTAGAATTGCCATTAGGAGAAGTGGTGGCTAATTATATTTACCCAAGATTATTAATTTATAATGTTTACCTCGGGAAATACTAGTCTCGTTAGGGTAAAAATAATTTCTCAGAGATATCAGTTATGATAGACAATTTTTAAACGCTTTTTCGCGAAAATTGTAAAAATAAGACAGATATTTCTGTATGCGTAATATATAGTTGTTATAATTGTTCCCTTATAATAAATTTTTCTGCTTTAAAGTGATATTCATTAAAATACTCTTCTTCATGCAGCCTCTTATTATTTCATTATTATTTAACGTAATTCTTTTCGCTTGTTGGATGCATTAAAATTATTGCTAGAATGCACAGTGTTGCTGAATATGGAAATATGAATTTTTACTATTATTATTATTTTTATTATTATAGTATTTTGAACATTTTAAGCTCTTGAATTATTATCATCAAAATTACAATATGTATTGTCTACGAAGCTGTATGTGCAATTTCAAATCCAATTTTCTGTTTTCATTTTCCCCATTATAATGGATTATATTTTCTATGTTCGTTATTATTATGATTTTAATTACATTTTCCATATTTTGTGCACACGATGAAGTATTATTATGATTACAACGTACGATGTTCACGAAACTGTTTCTACAACTTCAAATACAATTTTCTGTTTTCATTTTCGCCATTATAACGGATTATATTTTCTGTTTTCGTTATTATTACAATTTTAATTAAATTTTCCATATATTTGTGCTCACGATGAATTGTTATTCTGATTACAGCCGTACGGTTTCCACGAAACTGTTTCTACAATGTCCGACACAATTTTCTCTCATTTTTGTTACTATGTTTGATGAATTTGTTGTTGTTTGATTATTAAACAGGACAGTTCTAATTTCGCAGCTTGCGCGCGTTCAGAAAACATCGGCGACATCAAAGTTAACAACCGGCCCGACAGTTTGAAGTTGAATTTAATTCATTGTCGCGTAAACCGTATGGCAAAATTTGCGGAAAATTACAAGAGTTTTCATCGCAAAGATATTAGCCATCTAGTTCCCGCAATCGGGTCGAGCATTAATTACGAATTGCATTCATTAGATTACTCGCGGAGCCGGGAACTTAATAAACCCTCACCTCTCCCGGATTTCATTTCGGAGAAAGCTCTCCATTCAAAATTAATGGTGTACATAGAGCAACGCCCTGAAAAATGTATTCGAATCGAACGTGTACGATCCGCTCGTACGTTAAACGCGATTTCTATTACACGAACATTTGCTCGCGCGGATTAGCCGGGTTCCGAATTAGCTCGGTTTTCGCAGACCCTTTGATTTACGCAAACGTTGTTCCGCAGTTTCGAATTCTCCGAATAATACCTTAAAAAATTGATCGGTTCCGTTTCTCAGCGACTTTACGATCGCACACGCGAATCGCGTAATCGAAAAGCAAGTCCGGTTACTCCGGGAATGGAATAGAAACTTCATTTAAATTTGCATTTCTATAAAAGAATTTCGAAATGCAAAAACAGATTGCCGAGATTGGTTTCGTTAAAGCAAAGATGGAACGATGCTACGCTATTTTTCAATTGTTATAAAACGAACTATTCATTGTTTATTCGTTAGAAATCATTTTTATTGAAATTCATCGACTTCTCACCTCTTTTCATTTATTTTATTATTTATTATATCAATTCTATCGTAATTCGATCTTAATAAAAGTTTGTATTATTTTAGTATTTTCATAAAATCTGCAGTACAGATTAGAGAAGATACAGTGAACGTTGTTTAAAAAATCTTATCCGAAGCATGTAACGTGAAAATAAAATTCCACGGTGTTCATAAATATTAGAAGCGCTTAGTGTCGTTTGTTTTCTATAGTTACACAATGTAAATTGATGAATGGGGACGTTAAGATAGATGGGAAACTGATAACAGTGTGCTACAGTCTGCAGCCATCGTAAGTAGAACTGGTAAGCGATGGTCAGACAAGTTAGCTCGCTGTAATAGACAGCCCATGTATTATACATTATTGAAATATGATTTTCTCCAATATGTGATAGCACCCAGAATGAAAGTTTGTACAGTACGTGTTTATTAAACAATTACGTTATCGCTAATATTAATCAATTTATTTAACTATAATCAATATTCAGTTAACGCGGAATTTGTTTAATACGAAATTATTCCAGCGTCGATTTTTGTTGACCAACTCTGTCTTATCTGACTGAAATAATAATTATGCACCACTCTGCACATATGCATGCAACTGGATAAATGTTTCTATACGCGGACAGCCATTATTTTATCCACTTTAGGTAAATACATTTCTGATGGCCCTCCAGATCGATGATAGGTAAACATTTAGTATTGCTTTACTGTTTTCGTTCAATCTTACCAAATACGTTTCGCATATGCAAAGCTAACACGGTACAATGTATTCTCCTTCCTCTTAAATAATGTTCTGGGATCGACAAATGCATTGGCATAATGCATATTTTAGTGTATAAGTATCTATAAATATATAAAACTACATGAATATATTTCACAATGCATTTCTAGTTATATATAAATATATTTTTATATGTATTATTATTTATAGTTTAAATATTTATACTTCACACAATTTGATAAAGAAACTCCAAATGAAGAAACTGTTTGAATCTAATTTTGAATAACATACGAATTTAATTGTTATTTAAACGAGCTAATATTTCTGTGCTTCTTTAAAAATCTCGAAAAATATGTATATTTTTAATATTGCTTTTGATCCAATTTGATGAATCCCATTATCTTCTATTGCACAATGCATTAGAATGCATAATACATTTACACATTTTAAAACGGGAACGTATAATCCAATATCTTCGGTAATAATGAATATTTATAATGTAAAAATTGCGTTTAGCCAATAATTTCGCCCATCGCTCCGCGACATCGATTTCGACATCGCGCGTATCGAGGAATCAGGGAAATTGTTAAGTAACCTCAACATCATTAACAGGCAGGGTATAATTAGCAGATTACGTGGAAAATTAAATTAATTTTCATTTATCAGGACGACACGAAAATATCACACAATTTCTGATGGTTTTCAAATTAATGAAACGTTTCTTCTGCATCGTCGACGAAATTTTCCAATTTCAGCGAATTTATTTATAATGCACGCGCACGATATTATTAAATGTAATTTCAGTTTTGTTTAAGCGTCGAATATTGGCAGAACTGTTACGGGGAGCTTAATACATATTGCCAATCATTACATACCATACGAAATTACGAATTCAAGATTGTTGCACTAGAAATTGTGTAATTAAACGACAATGTTGTTGCTTTGGATTTAAATAGACCATGGCACCATAGTCGGAGGGTTAAATAATAGTGTGGCAATTTTCAGTGGTGCCTCAGAGTCACCGTTTGAATGCTAAGGGTTGGAAGGGGCTTAAAAGTTGCAAGAGACACAACTCACCCTCCATTTGCCTCGCAATGAAGATTTTTAATAGCGTTTAATTAATGTGCACGTTACTAATAAT
>CM052096.1:6544586-6563990 GCA_028453745.1 Agapostemon virescens | reverse complement strand
TGATAATGAAGTAATAAATGGAATAACAAAGTCATTGTAAAATTATTGGGTTGAGGTAGCTGGAAGTGGTAGAAAATATAACAACTGACGTGAAAAAGTTTTTCTTGAGAAACGTGAACGAAACTGCATAGGAATATGCAAAAAGGAACTGAAAAATTTGCAGCGTTTACAGGTATAATATGTAATATTTCATGCATTATGCAGTGTTAGGATGCTGCACGGGGGCCCTTCGGTTCAATATGTTAATTGCTGTTGAGAATGGGAGGAAGGAAAATGTCTCCAGAAAATTCAGATGTCTATGTCGTCCATGGGGACTACGAAAATGTACAATGGAGGCAATAAAGGACCTTCGTAAAATACGACGTTGCCCAGGTCAACCATAACACGAGCCTAAATGCGTGGCTGTAGCAATTTCTTAAATTTTATCACAGTTTTACTATATTTATTCACGTGAGAACTAAACTAGTTGAAATAAAAAGATCCAGTAAAATATATTTCAAAATATTCGACTCATTCATAAAATTCTTCTCTGTTTGTTTATTGTACTTATTGTTTATTGAGGAATTATTAAAAAATTTATTGTATTCACTCAGAATACTAACAACGAATTTATCCAAAGGAATTATAAATGATAGAATTAGATCATTTATCTGTTCAACAACTAATTTAGAAATATTCACATCCAAAGGAACTATGAGTAATAAAATTGCACAATGTTCCCACTGTCTAACAAGTAATCATTTAAAAAATATTTACACTTTTTTAACAATAAAATTTAAACATTGCTCGACACGTTGGTTGCAGGAAATGGTACAACCTGTAAAATTAGCATGACGAAATATCTGTTCTCATGCTTAAATATAACAAAACTTTAAAATTAATAATAACTTTCAAAAATATTCAACATGTAGGTTAGAGGAGACTTTATCAGCCTAATGTTCCATTTCTCAATATAAATAAAAATAGAGTGACAAAGGGTGATAAAAATCGAATAATCCACGCAGTGTCTAACAATGAACAATTGAAAAAGTATTTTCCCCGAGTCGGTGAACGGTATACTTTTAAAATTGTTTAATCCTTGGGTTCGAGGACCCTGTAGATATTTGACGAGGTTGGTAGTGGCGTCGACCGGTCCTGTCTGGAATTTCGCGACAGGAAAGAATTCCATTGTCGAAAGTTTCCGCGGGAAAACGGGATTACGATATAATTGCTTCGTGGCAGCTGACAATTCAATTCTAATTGTTGCAGTCCGCCGCGAAATACGAGATATTAAAGCCGCTGGGATTCATCTTGTCGCGAGACTGCTCGCTGGAAGATAAAGTCCTCTTATCCGCTAACTCGATTCGAAGACGTCTCGCGGCCGCTGCGAAACGGTCGCGAAATTTTGCGAACGTAATTTTCATGCCGCGCGAATGCACACCGCGCGCGCGCGCCACGTCCGACGGATTACGCGAGTTTTTCGCTTTCGCTTGCCCCTCTCTTTCCCCCCTGACCACGGTGCTCACAGTGGCTCATTGACAGTGACCGGTCGGGAAATTTACGATTTCTAGAAAACATTCGTAAGTTAATAAAACTTTTCCCATTTGAACTCCGTTGCCACTCCGACGGGGAATTAGTAATTTCGTTCGACTTCAATTTAAACTTGCACCCATTGGTTCCGATGCGCCGGTATTAATTAATGGATTGTTTATCCCCGACAGATTTGTTCAGGAAATATTTCTTTCGCCGGATACTTTCTACATTTGATCACTAATTCGTGTTTTGGAGGATAGAAATCACTATAGACCACGTTCGCTTGGGTTTTATACAAAGTGCGTGAGCAACATTGTTTATTGCTTTAGTAGAAAAATTTATCAAATTTTTCTTTTTGTATAATCAATTGTTTCTTACAACTATATAGGCACTTTTCATTTTCGAAGAAATCGTATTTGAACGTGCAACAATTACGCGCAGTCTGACGCGTCTGATCATGACCAACCAATTCTACTTTCTGCAGTTACTCAACTATTTCCTGTACAATATCGAGTCACACTTGTCACGTAAATTTTAAGCGTAATCTATTAACACTTTGACTGCCACGTCACCCATATATGGGTAACAGAATTGTTTGTCCATGTTTAAAAATAAATTTGTACGTTAATATATTCGTTACACTCAATTTAGTTGATATGTGGAGAATGTAAAAAGGTTGAAGGATAACTTTGTGTCATACGTTCTAGATTTTTAATCGTTGCTTCATTGTATAAATTACTTTGATTTTGTGGAATTTTTGAGATTGTTGGTTCGGCAGTTAAAGTGTTAATATCAGTGTGGAGATCTTTAGCGTAGCCTTCGAAACGACGTTGGAGTGTCAAGGGTTAAAAACCTGCGCGAATAGGGTGGAAGGGGTGTCTTTCGAGGGGTGGAGTCTCGTTAGGGTTGTCGATGATGTCAGAAGCCCGAGGATTTCGACAGTGAAGCGAACGATCGTTCTTAACAGCGGTGAGTTTCGGTTACCGCGATCGATTCGCCGTTATTGGCACATAGTTCGTGGTTGTCGGAGTCTCTAGCATAGTAATTAGCGCGTGCATCCGGAAGATATTATGGATGGTATCGTATCGGCCTCGATACGCGTTGATCAAGGATTCCATGGTTTATACTTTTAAATCTACGATATTAACTGACACCGCGTTTGTAGAATTCTATACAGGGTGTCCGATCTAACTGAAACATCTGGAATATCTCTTGTTTTTTTAGGGGAAGGTAAATTATCAGAGAAAAATCTAATTTTCCTCGAAAAGACAAATACTTGGATATAAAAAAATTTTTTCTCAGTTTTTAAAAGGAATTCTACATATTTTCACGAGATACAATTGTTGAGATTAATATTTCTTCTGCCACCTACAATATTGTGACCTTCACGTGACCTTGAGTACAAAGAATTAGTTAACACTATTGATTGATGGGGATATTGAAAGAACTCTGATAGGAGTATTGATTGCAACTTTAACAGAAGCTCAAAATGATGTCCAGTAATTTTGATATGAGAATTCGGAAAGATCTTGTAAAACTTGATACAGTAGCGCACGAAAGTATTCGGACACTCTTCAAACCTAAATAACTTTTTTGAGATTGGACCAAACGTCTTGACTTTTCTTCAGCAATTAGTTGCATTGATTTAATAAATGATATACAAAATAAATTTTGTAAATATTGGAACTGATGTGAATTACATGACCAATAGAAAAGGAACTTTTTAAATACTTTTTATTTGAGCCACGCACAAACAATTTTAAAGACACATCTGGTAGATCTATGATAGTTATACGCATGCAGAAAAATTCATTAAAATCGATCGACGTACACGCGAGCTACGTGCCATTGAAAATGGTGAAAATCGCAATTTTTCACGATTCTTGTTCACTTTCTGCTTAAACTACAGAAATTCTTACATCTTTCTACGCGTGCCATTTTTCCTCGCGTCAATCGATTTCGGTGAGATTTTCAGCATGTTTATAACTAACACAGTTCTGAGAAACGCATATTTTAAATTTTCATTACGAATTGAAATAAAAATGTTTTAAAAAATGTCTTTTCTAGTTTCCCACGTAATTTCTACCAATTAGAATTATTTCAAAATTATTTTTGCATATGATTTAGTAAATTGATGCTTCTAGTTGCTCCAGAAAAGTCAAGTCGTTTGGTTCAATTTTGAAAAAATTATTTAGATTTAAAGAGTGTCTAATTTTTGTATCTTTCTTGTGTTTTTCTTATGTGTTTCTTGTGTGTTTCTCGTGTCTTTCTTGTATCTCTGTTGCGTTTTCCTTGTGTTAACATAAGTGGGCCATTCCTCGAATCATAAGCAAGACCAGTAAACACGTATCTCCTAGCTTCAGTGTAAATATTTCTCGTTAGAAATGTTTGCTTCGGTTCCTATTTCGCTTGCTTCTCCTTTCGTTTGCTGCAACCGATATAAAATACCATTTTGGTACGTCCGAGTTGGTGATAGTAAAACATCGTGTTATTTCTGTAAAACAATGGCGTAGCACAGTGGAGCAGAAAGAAGTGAAATGATTTCAAGCGATGGGGAGGTTGCGAAACATTCTGCAGAAGCATCCAAACTGTACGCAGGATACCCCGAGAGAAATCATCCTTTTCGAAGTTTCAATCGCACAGTGGATCTACTTCTTCAAGCGGGCAGAGTTGAATTACTTGAAAGAGAACGATCGAAGTATGTAATCGAAGAAGATGCATGAAATTGTTGAGTCGCTCGCAGTATGATCCACCACGAGTTGTCGAAAAATCTTTCCTATCAGTTTTCTCGTCATTTCCATCAATTGAGATATTTTCGGACATTCAAAATGGGACACCCCGTACATACGCAACGCGAGCCACCGATCCTGCTCGTATGTTTTCGACATCTAATTAGGTAATGAATAGGCAATTCCGCTTATAATACAGCGCGAGAGCGATGACCGTGTTTCACTGACAGTAATTATCGACGTGAAAATTTATAACGAATTACGTTGCTCTACGATCGCCACCGTCGATGCGCGCCCATTGAAATTTCATGAAGCGACAAAGCCATAAGTTTCACATTCTCGTTGAATTATTGTGTATATTCACGTCGGTGTTTTTCAAACAATGCGATCCATTCGGCCGCGGTACTGGTCCGCGGAAACAACGCAGAAACACGAACTGTTTCAATTATTGCGAATTGAAGATCCCAAAAGCAATTATTCTTAATCGTGCGTGGAATGTTGGAAGCGGGTTTCTTGAGAAACAGATTTGCCGCAGTTGCTTTAAATGTCGCGTTAAATGCACCACGTCGCATAAGAAACATTGTACAGGAGACTAGTATTCGTATTTGTACACGATAAGTGCAACAATTCAGGATCGAGATTGTGAAACTTAACGCGACACTATCGTACTTCTATTATTTGGAAAGTATCTGTATTATTTTCTCACTTTCTTAAACGCATGAATGAATATAATTTATTCAGCATGAATTAAACTAGAATTTTTCCAAATATATTTTCATAATTAATTAATGGATCTCACTAAATGAAAATCGTCAAATACGTTTCACAATTTTCCTTGCAGAAACGTATTGCAGTTATTAGTTTAAAATATGTGTAGAATATTATATTAAAAATTCTATAGGCAATATAATGTAACAATTTACAAAATATACAAAAACACTGTACAGCTTTTTTTAAACTAGTTTTCCTCTTCGTGTTAATCTCTAACAGTATTAGCTAAGCAGAGCTACAGTCCCTTTCTTTTGTGCAACTCATTCTGCATACGGATTGCGGTCAACATTTACTTGCGGTTATGCTCTGCACGGTCCAGAGAAAAAGGCAAAAAGGTAAATTAAAGAAATAGAACAACTAAAATTGTGAATGCATAAAAAACCGTGTTACGGAGGATTTAATTACTACACGCACCACGTGTTTTGCAGTGGATGCATTAATTAGAAATTCGATATGCAATTTTCAAATATTGTTCGTGGTAAAAATTTTTAGACAAAAATGTTCTCTCGATTTTCCATTTATTGATTCGATCTGCTAACGATAAAAATGTAAATATATCATTTTGATTATAAACATACGAATTTGACTGTGAAAATAGGAATTTATTTGTAAAAATAGGAATTTAATTTTAAAATAGGAATTTCTTTGTAAAAATGGGAATTTGATTTTAGAAGTAGGTATCTGTATGTAAAAATAGGAAATTAATTGTAAAAATAGGAATTGTTACGTGTAAAGTATTTTTACTCTTTTATTTACCTGTGTTCAGTTTTGAAGAAATTGGGGAACAATTTGCAAAACTATTTAAAATGAAATTAGCTTTGTGGATGAAATGATTGCTTCGGCATTTATAGCAAATAAAAAAGCAAACTTTTGTGACGAGCAGTTTGAGAATAAATTTATAATGCACAAGGTGGTAGAGTTCTAAGTGCACAGACATGATTTCGAATATAATATTCATATTTTTCGCTTCAAGAACTATTAATAATTTCTCTGGGTTCGCAATGTGGCATCAAGAATCTCATGTAAGCTAAAATTAATTACCTCCTCGTAATTACGGGATGTTATTCCCATAGGAAGCCAGTACTTTATGAACCCCTTGGAGTTCATTCATGGGCTACCAAGGGATCTATAGATCCGAGGCTGTTGAAAGCCTCTCGGTGATCCAGCACATTTCCTCGAGGACTAACAAAAACAGCACGAAAGCTATGACATAAAATATCGTTCGCAATATAATACTGTCTCTCCACTTACTGCCGGTGCACACCTTTAATATTGTTGAAAGATTATCGACGAAAGCAAAGTTTACACTTAGCCATTTTCCAAAACTATTATTTCCTTTATCCATAAAAATGCGACACCCGTGGTTTGCAACATTTTACCGTTTGATATTTCTAAGATTTACAATGCAAACATTTTATGCATTTTAATATATTTTAATGTATGCAAATCGTACGTCACAATATTATTTATTACATTTGCTATTTTCCAATTTGCATGAACTTTAATATTTGCATTTTATCAGTTTCGATGTCGAAGAATTGCAATCTCAGACTTGCAAATACGAGTAACAGCAACACACTCCGTTTGTATAAAATGAAAATAAATGATATACAATGGAAATATTCAAGATTAAAAATCGCCACGGTTTTGGAAGTTAAAACAGCTTCTGCTACAGTGGAAATATTCAAGATTAAAAATCGCCAGGTTTTTGGGAGTTAAAACGGCTCCTGGTGCAAAGGGTTAATCGAACGGCTCGATCGCGATGATAGATTTCCGGCGCTATTAACGCGAGCGTAACGTATTCGTTTTCTCGGCGTGACACGCAATTAACATTACCGCGCCGGTGCGAATTCAACAGTGCAGAAAATTGAAATAGCTAGGAAGTATACAGCACACATAGGATCGGACGTGCCTATTAATTATTTATAGTAATGTGATATTGATCCGTCTGGCTACCTTCCACCGGACTGACCGCCCGTAAACCCCATGCGTATAATTCCACCATCTCTGAAATACATGTATGAATCGCCGTCATTAGTACCGCTCCGTTACGTTGGGTCATTCGTCGTTAAATTGCACCGTCCCATTCGATAGACACGCCAATTTTTCCAACGCCTATCAAATATTTCGATGCACCACCATAATAATAACACTTTGCAGTCGAAGCTATTTTATTTCGTAGACCGAGACGCGCTTCTTCTCACCTAGAATATTTTTCGTTTGAAAACAGTTCCGTTTTTAGCAATTTCTTAGATGCAAACATTGTTTCGAATAATAATATGGCAATTTTCCATTGACACCCTTGGAGTGTTAAGGGTTAGATGGCACACCATAAGTCATGCGTTTCATGAACTTTAAATAGAAAATAAAATCAACGTTTGCTTTTTATCATCGTATAAAAATATCTTTAATGTACTAGCATGAAACGTTGTCTTCGTAGGAATCAATTCACTAGATTTCCTTAATCAGTTCTAACAACTGTAATAATAGTGGTAAAAAGTTTTTAAAAAATTTTATGGTAATAAAAATATTGTAAAATCTTTTTATAGCAATAAAAATACTGTAAAAATATTTTATAGAAGTAAAAATATTCTAGGAACATTTTATTGAGATAAAAATATTGTAGAAATATTTTATAGGAATAAAAATATTGTAAAATCATTTTATAGGATTAAAATTATTGTAGCAACATTTTGCAGTAATAGAAATATTCTAAAATCATTTTATGGAATAAAAAATATTATGCAACCATATTATACCACTAAAAATATTATAAAATCATTTCACCGTACTAAAAGTATTGTAAAATAATTCTATAATATTAAAACTGTTGCAAAATCATTTTGTAGTAATAAGAATATTGCAGGAACATTTAATTGCGATAAAAATCGCGCAATATGCGAATAAATCGAATGTTGCGATTTTTATGGGACAGTGACGCGTTAGCCAGTTTTAATGCTCGGTTGGTATAGCGCGTTATAGAAGTAATTGGCGATGATTGCTCTCTTTCAGCTGAGGAGATGAGACGGGTTCGATATCATTAGGAGCGCGTGATACATAGCAGAATATGATTTATTGTTCTACACGCAAAACCTAATGTCTATTTATTGGGTTGTGCAGCATTTAATTGCTCGTCATTATTAAATAAAGATAATTGACGTGACGCACTACGAAATCCCGGAATTAAATAGCCGATAATATGCGAAACTGATAGCCGTGCGGGCTCAACTATCACCGAGTTTGCTAGTCTTTGGGCAAAATGCATTTCGCGCGAACACATTTCCAAATACATTAATTTAGTGTCACCGGAGTTATAAACGTTAGTTCAATTCAAACCGTTCAGAAACGGTTTAATGAATTAAATGTGCGACGCTTGTGTGCCGATTCTGTCGTAACTTCCGGTCCGTTTCAGTGACGATCATTGCCAAAACAATGAGTGATTTAAATGTTAAACGAAGAAATCGATCGAACTCTTTTCAAGCAGTTTTGCTTTGTACCGATATTAAAATCTTCCAAGACGAATTCCCAAATTGTTTATTGTAACTAAACTGCGGATTTTTGGCACTTATGACGAAAACGAGTAACTGTAATTTATGGATCTGAATATAAAAATTCAAATATAAATTTTCTGAGGACAGAATTTATCTTTTCGGAGGACAGAATTCTGAGGATAGAACTTATCGAAACTTTGGTATATGTGTTCCGTGAAGATCGAAAATTTATCGAGCTTTTCTCTAGACACGTGTGGATCAATGCCTCGGAAAAAGATTGCTGGAAATTAGAGCGAGTGATTTTCGCTAGACTGCGGTCGAGGGTTTTATCGCGAGCGAACTATAAGTTGCGTTTTATCGTCGCGTCGCGTTTTGCTTTTATCTGAAATTAAAACGTCGTCCTATGTGTCACAAACCAACGCGGCCGAGCTCAATATCTCTGATCTTCATGACGGTTTTCACCCGTTGCCACGAGATATTCGGGAAAAATGAACGGCGGCTAAAACACGCGAAAAATGAACAAATGAATACATTCATTTCTTGCATTCCATTTCCTACCGTTTCAGTACACTGCTGGCCTGTTTTCGTTCTTGTTTCGTTCTGTAAACGATTTCACTTACATCGACTCGTTAATAAATCATACTAACTTTCACAAAATTATATTAAACACTGCCGAACGAATTCTAAGCGTTTGTCACTTTCCCATTTTAACACTTTGACTGCTAACAGCCTCATCAATTCCACAAAATCTAAATAATTTATTTAACGAAGCAACAATTGTAAAATTAAAATGCATCATGCGTAATTATTCGTCGAGTTTTTATTCTTAAGAATTTTTCCTCGAGTTTTATAAATCACTTTTAATTTCCACCATTTTCGTAAACTTTCAATTGCGAGGTATACTGCAAAATAATAGTATTCACAAATTTTATAAATGATAGGAAATATATTAAGTTGATTGTTCAGGAAGGCTGAATAGAATAAAAGAGGGGAATACTTTGCATCAAAATTCGTTGAATGTGCTATTCAGTGATTTTAATTAAATTGCACGCCTCGCAATTTTTCTCTGATACAGTATTATAATATTCAAGAAAAATTTTTATTTCAGTGAGAAGAATCAACTGAACAGATACAACTACTGTATTATAATTTTTTAGTTTTTCTTTCAACGTCGCAATAAATTATTTATAACATTATAACATTTTGTAAAAAACATTGTTGTATTAAGAATTCTATGAGATAACTTTTGCAAACGATACACCCTTTTCTGTAATATTTAGATACCACTGTAAAATAAAAAGCGAAAATATTTCGCAAAGAGTGCTCCGCACAATATTCCTTTTCAAGTTTAGCAATTGACTTCGTTTCTATGCTGTGATTAATTTCCGCAAATAATTTTTTCTCTTCCTCTATTTCATTCTCTTTTTCCACACAGCAATACACTATCAAAAAAGAAATCAAAGTTTCGATGAAAACTGATGGGAACACTGTTAAAAAAACCCACTGTATCATAATTCCTTATTCGACTTCAAATTTTGTAACGATAACTCAATTTTTAATTATTTTTAACCAGCGTCATTTAAAATTTTACGAATCAGAGACACTGTGCACAATTAAAAGGGAGAATATATTGCAATAAATTCACCGATTGAATATTCTATTTCAAGTTAAACCACCTCTTTCAATCCTTATTCAACAATTTTAATTAAAATGCTTTCCTCGTCATCTGCCCTACACTAATTATATTCTAACAGTACAACATTAAACACGAATATTGCATAGCTATAAAAATTGTATTGTAATAAGATACTTTGCCACAATTACTTATGTCCCTTCGAACTTTGTAACGAATCATTCATAATTCATGTCTATGCCATCGTTTCAACAAACATTTTAAGCTGCGCTCGAAAACAGCATCATTTAAAAATTGCAGAAAATTTTTCTAAAAAATCAGGACGGTTGCGTACAATAGAAATGCAGTACATATTGCAATAAATGCACCGATACAATATTCTATTTGAAGTTGGTCCGTTGTACGAATCCCTCTTCACCATTTCATAGCAAGCCGCTTTCCTTGTCGCATATTTTGCGGCGCGTCCGTCAAAAATATGAAATATTTAAAATAAAAAAAAAATACGACTAAATCGAAATCGGTCGCTATCAGGGTAGATGCAAAAAGCAGCCATGGGGGGAGAGTCATATGTGACAATTGCTTTCCCATTGCCGAGCCGTGGGACAGCTTTATCTGTCCGCGGGGAGTTATTTCACTTTTATCTAAAATTAAAACGTCGGTTCGCAATTTTCGGGAAGGGTACGGCATTACGCGCGATATCTGCGATCTACGCGGCGGTTTTGCCCATTAGCGAACCACCGTTTTCCCCGCGCGTACCATAAGCGCCGAACGCGAAAACTAGGCAAAAATGACACCGCCTCGAATGGAAATCCGAATTAAACGCGTCGCGGAAGCTCAATTGCTCGGACTAATTACCCGACAAGTAATTCCGCCGGTTTCGTACGCAACAAGTAATTTCGGATACTTTCGTTCCAAGCATTCGTGTGCCAGAAATCAATTGGAGCTCGTGTGTAATCGATTCTTTCGTATTTTGTTTATTAATAACCGGTATATAAATGTGGCTGCTTGAATTTCACGAATTTTGCCGACTATTTTTCCTTTTTAAACGTGCCCGCGTTATGGCATCGATTTTTAATGGCACATTCGATGGCACTAATTCGGAAATTAAAATAAGCAAAACTTGTTACAGTTTCGTAATAAAATTGCAATAACGTTACCCAGTGCTCAACAAAGCAGTTTATCGATTCCTCTTTCTTTTTCTCTCAGTTTTTATCAGAAAGAACAGTTGAGAGAAAAATGAAACGGTTAACAAGATTAAGACATATATTGGAAGTTCGCGGTCGACCGGCTGACGTTATTTAAAAACAGAAAGGATTTTTCCAAAAATGGTCTACGGTTCAGCCGCACCCGGTGATTGAATAAAGTTTAACTTTTCGCGTGAGAAAATCCGCGAGTTCGTCGCGACCTAATATTTTCGCAGCCGTTTGTTCGAATTAAATGAAATTCTGTATTATCATGAATCAGAGCGAGCCGTTCTACTCTAAAGGAAAATCTGCAGGCTTCGAACAGCTCGAGATGTTCATCTTGAACCGGGCTCCGCGAAGAATTTCGACTGAACAGTTATCGGAAATGAGATAACAGGCGAGCGAGTTTCCCTACGGGCGCGTCCCAAAGGGAAATGAAAGTAGTTTGAGAGTTAGGGCGCGCACGGGGCACAGATCAACGCAGAAAATCTGCAAACGCGTTCCTTTCCGATCTACACGTCGCCACAGACGGATGTCCGAGACCTGTCTCAATGTGTTAGGCTCTCTGCACACGGAAGATGCAGGATCAATGATGCAACGTTCGCTCTTCGTATGCGAATCGTCGAACATTCGACAATTTAACTTCGTTTGGCACCTGATATTCAAAATTATGTAACTTCATAAAATATAATCATATAACGATCTACCTGGGCTCATTTCAAAGCATGGAACGTCTACTTTCAGACAGTATTTTTGCAATATTTATGCATCATGCGACAGGGACATTCCAAGAAGATTTCTCCACCAGAAGATTCCAAAATCTAAACGTCCACACAGCATCAGACACTTGATGTTCAAATTAACATAATTTCACGAAAATAAAATCGTACGACAACTTAAGTTGCCTGCCTGCCTGCCTAAGTTTAAACGCTGCCTGGAACATTTTTCCATAATTTTTGTAAGTCACATAGCAAAGCGAAGAATGGGAATACGTGTTTTTCGTTGAAAAAGAATTTGATAAAAGTCGATACTGTGTTCGCAAACAGTTTTTACAAAAGCTAGATGAGAATGCTTGCGTGGCAGGATTTTTTAAGGTGTATAGAAGACTTGACAATAGCCCCGACGAAATAGAAGGCGTCGAAGTCGTCTGTTTTTCCTGGCTCCCATGGACCACCGTAAAGGAGCCAGTTATCGAGAGGAAACGATTCCATTTTTCCTGCCGCATCAGTTCCGTTCAGCCGACCTTTGCCGCCTTCCACTGCACGCCGTCTCTCTGTCTCAAAGGAACACCTCTAAATTTCCTAAATTGGACAACCGGCGGTTTCCACGACCGAACTTATTGTTAGTTGCTTTGAGAGACGCGTACGTCCGTCGCCGACCAACCGAGTTGCTGGATTGCTAGCAGAGACTTAGATTTCGCTGTGTACTTGTTGTCGCTGTATTTGCCGTCCCGGGACCAGCCACGAGATGTGTGCCATTAGGCGAACTCGAAAGCAGCTACTTTTTTTTGTTGCTGATTTTATTGGAGAACGTGGAAGTAATTATTTACTCTATTCTTGGCTGTGTGGTATTTACTTTGGCCAAACAGCTGAGAATATTCTTTAAACTTTTGTTGAAACGTCAGGGATGCGATAAGGATTTCGTGAAATATGGATGACACTCTTGAATGAAGTCAAATAAGTTGCAAATGCAGCGAAGAAATTCTAAATTGCAGGCTACGATAGCTTTCGATTCAGTCTTTAATCGTTTACTGTGACTTTTATATTTTCTTCTCTCAAAGGTTCGAGATTATTTATGAAACACGAGGAAGAACGAGGAGCGTTATAATAAAACGTTTTGCAGTTTGGCTGGAAATAAATCGCAAATGCAGCGGAGAAGTTCCAGGTAACAGTAACGCGGACAATAGTGAAATAACAAAAAGATTTTACAGTTCTCTGTAAGGAGGTCGCAAAAGTAATAAAAGGTATCACGCTCCGTGCTAGAATACTCCTTAAATGAAAAGTCACTTACCGGGGTTTGGGAACTACAGCAGATAAGGGACACTTTCGCGCGAAGAAGTCTGAATGGCGGCAAGATATCTTAGGGCTCCACCGACGCAATGTTTTAAATGGAAATGGAGCTGAAACATCCATGCTCCGAATATGGGACGCCCGAATAAAAGTACACGCTTGCCAATAGCCAGAGCACGGTGCTCGCAATCTCTCGAAGGTGTCGCGAATTAGAACAACCCCCGTAAGGCACTTCGCAGAAGCGAAAAGTTCGCGCAGCATCGTCTAATAACAAAGCTAGCATGCGATTCAACGTTAAACGTAACACCTCTGGTCGCACGACCCTTGCCAGACCTTTCATTTTATAATTATTCAAGTTAGAATATTGCCACATTCAAATTGCCTCGATAGATTTCTTTCTTCGATCATACATCGTTATAAAAATCACACAGAATCCAAGTAAATTAAATCTTGTCGGTTTCACAAGGCAACATACATTAGCCAATTTTAATTCTCTATTAACTCTTTGCACTCCAAGCAATTTTAATAAAAATTTTAATTCCAAATTCAAGACCTTCCTTTGTGTAAAGCTCTACATTTTTATGGCACATTTTTGTTACATATTTAATACATCCAACAGTAGTTGTGGATTTGATAAACTTGTGACAGAAATGCAGAAGAATGAACACAGAACCATGACACTCTTAGAAGAATTTTAAAATACTGCAATTTTCAATTTATTAACTCTTTGCACTCCAAGCAATTTTAATAAAAATTTTAATTTTAAATTCAAGAGATTCCTTTGTGTAAAGCTCTACATTTTTATTACACATTTTTGTTACATATTAAGTAAATCCAACAGTAGTTGTGGGTTTGATAAACTTGTGACAGAAATGCAGAAGAATGAACACAGAACCGTGACACTCTTAGAAGAATTTCCAAATACTGCAGTTTTCAATTTATTAACTCTTTGCACCCCAAGAAATTTTAATAAAAATTTTAATTTTAAATTCAAGAGATTCCTTTGTGTAAAGCTTTACATTTTTATTACACATTTTTGTTACATATTTATTAAATCCAACAGTAGTTGTGGATTTGATAAACTTGTGACAGAAATGAGTAGAATGAACACAGAACCATGACACTCTTAGAAGAATTTCAAAATACTGCAATTGTTAATTTATTAACCTTTCGCACTCCAAGCAATTTTAATTCTAACATTGAGACATTTTTTGATCTTAAATAGTCCCATTAATGTGGATCATTCATTCATGAATAATAGTATATAATAATAGTATGGCAATGTTTAATGACGCCTCAGAGGCGCCATGGGAGTGCTAAGGGTTAATATTAACCCTTTGCGCTTGGACCTGCTTTAACATGAAAATCAAAGCATTTCTTCAGACCGATAATTTTCAATCAACAGAATTTATTTCTTTGAAATTGCACTGAACCAAAATAAATTAAATCTTGTCATGTCCCAGCCAATTTTAATTTTAACATTGGCAAAGTTGTTCGTTAAACGGAATTTTCAGTTACGCAACCTTTTGATTTTCCATTTCGGTGTCAGAATAATTATTACAGGACAAATGACGAGGAAAGCATTTTAATTAAAATTGTTGAATAGATTCGAAAAGGTAGTTTAACTTGAAAAGCATATTCCATACATATATTTATTGCAGTGTGTACTGCATTTTATAAACAATTTACTAAAAAGTTTGAAGGAGAATGAATAATTGTGACGAAGCACATCTTTCAAGATAATTTCCATAGTTAAGCAACGGTTTTGTTTTACTTGTTAATGTCAGGAAATAATTATTTGTAAGACAAATAACGAGGAAAGCATTTTAATCAAAATTGTTATATAGGATTTGAAGGGGTGGTTCGACTTGAAAAGAATATTTAATCGAAGTATTCATTGCTGTGTGTGCTACATTTTCAATGTACACAGTTTTCCTGATTTTTTAGACATATTATACAATTTATAAAGGACGTTGCTTTTAAGTCTAGCTTGTAAGCATTTGGGAAAACTAAGGTGGGATCATTTTGTAAATTATTTATTAACATTGGACCCACCACAGCTGGTCAAATATTATCATTTCAGACGTCATATTTTAAAATGACTAAAGTTTATAAAATTGACTTTTTTCATTTTTTCTACATTTTTCTATTCGTGTAAACAAGATTTAATTTATACAGATTTTGTGCAATTTTCATTACAACAGATGTTTAAATAAGGAAAAGAGTTATACAACAGATGGTGAATAGAAAA
Organism: Agapostemon virescens; assembly: GCA_028453745.1. Taxonomy (NCBI): domain Eukaryota; kingdom Metazoa; phylum Arthropoda; class Insecta; order Hymenoptera; family Halictidae; genus Agapostemon; species Agapostemon virescens. The sequence continues at coordinate 6,548,410 of CM052096.1, read as the reverse complement.
ATTGTGAAGGGCCATTTGACTGTGATATTTCATATAGAATACGTTTCTTTATTCGTTCAAATAAATTAAATCTTGTTATTTTTATGAGGGAATATTGCACCGGCCAATTTTAATGCTCTGTAGGATTAGTGTTAATGAAATTTACGTGGACTCGCTTTCCTCGAACGGCTCGCAAACGCATTTCTATCGTTCGAACGAAAGACTTGTCGTTCTTAATGAATTTTTCTGCAATTAAGCTCCGGCCTCGATCTTTTCCTTCTCCATTTCGCAATTCTCGGAATCCCTTTCAATCGCTTCCGGTAATTCTGCGATCGCACGTACCGTGTCACACGCCTCGCTAAGTACTTTCATAAATTTTATGTTGCCGAGTAATACTGTTTCGCAATCCGACTGCAATCTTGCTGATATTTTTGTTCGCGAACATTTGACGGCGATATTAAAGCGATATTGCAAATTCTACGGGCTGGACGCTCTGGGATAGTTTTAATTATAAGGAAACAACGCTTTTTTCAAACGCGATGCACGTCGACCGTTGCTGTTACCGTTTTCAAGCTGAACAAGTAATTTAAATTTTAAACAAAATTTTAAAAGAAATTTAATACTTGGGGGTTGACTGTGGATACATGAAGATCTTCCACTACAATTTTTATTACGTCTCCAACGATTAGAAATTCTTTGTCGTTTATACTGTCGTAGATGCAATAGAAAATTTGCATTTGGTTAAATATTAATACCACCGTGGCAGAATTTTATTTCCATGTAAAAGAAAAGAGTATCTTTCACATGTAACAGATTAAAGAAATCTCCGTCACGAGTCTGATTCGATAAACACGATCTTATTGACTTTTCTTTTAAATTTAGGAAATTTATAATCAACGTTGTTTTTTGCGTAGTTGGTAAAACGCTGTTTGAGAAAATACTCAGACAATATTTATTAATTATAAAAATCCGCAATCTACTAGTAACTTTATGTAAAATAATTATGTGTTGTTGCAGTTCGTCTTTAACTACGTCTTGGTTAGAAATAATTGGAATATTTGAATCTGCGAAGCCAGGCAATGCTCCTATTACTGAATCGAATAGCAAATATGACTTTTATTTGCACTTATCATAATTTAGTTGTCTCTATGTAGTGTCGAAATCAAATACCGATTACAAAAGTATGAAATTTGATTTCGTCCAAAAAGAAACGCATAATATGCACGAGTCTGCCTAAACATATAAAACATTTTATCAAATTTGAAAGGTATTAAGAAATATGGATGCCGCTTTAGTTACAGAAGAATAAAATTTGATTTCGTCCAAAAAGAAAAGCAGAACATATAGATTTGTTAGACTGTGTTTAAAGTGTTCAACAGCAGTCCAATTCTTCATAATAATGCAAGGGGTTAAATTATAAAATCTGTTAGTTCCGGGTCACTTTTCGCATTGTCAGAAACTCGAATACTAAATTCGTCTAAAAAGGATTCGAATTCCGATGGGAGGAAGGGGGATGAAGTTTATTCTCCCGTGGAATTTCACGTTCCCCGGAAACTCTTCGTTTCGCTTTCAACAAATATCCATTAACGCCTGATTCCCTTTGTCTCGAGGTGCTTTCTTTTATTTTTTTTTATGCGTATGCACGTGTATGTGTGTGCGTGCGTGTTCGCCAGCGACCCACTTTCGTGGAGTTTCAGATGCTTGATGTAAATTACGACTATCCCAGCGACAATTCCACCGGTCTATTCGGGAACGCAGCATCGGGCCGAGAGCTTACTATCTTTTTATACGTTTGACCTGGATCCGCGGTGTTGAAACCAAAAATTTTCTCCATTTTCTCTGCATTCCATTCGCGGATGCAGAGTCGCGCCCGATTCTGCTACGTGTTTCCGCCGGAGCCCGATACTTTGGAATATCGCGAATGACGACACGAATTTTGTCCCACCAGATACCCGCGGTCTCTCTCCGATCCTCTTTCGCTTCTCTCTTTCCTCTACTTTCCTTTTTGCCGAACACCATCGTCGAAACGTCGCCATTTTTGCCGGGGAATGCGCGAGAGAACGTTCCTGTTTACCGGCTTCTCCGTGATTTATGACTGTTTATTCGAACTCGACCGGCAGCGGAGGTTTTGCAGCCGTTCCGACCCGTTGCAATCGCAAAAAGAACATGGTTGAATAAGCATTTTTTAACACGGCCGACTACAGGATGATCGCCCCTTGTTCTCTTACGGTTTTCGCGAGCACGCCACCCACTCGCGGGAAATATTGCAACCCATTTTCCCGGAGCTCATCATACGAAAGTTCTGAGCAAACACAGCATAGGTGCGCGGGTACCCGATATTAGAGGTCGGCTACGGTCGGCAAAATTCGGACGGGATCGGACGAATATTATATTCTCTCCGTAATTGTCGCTTCTTCGCGTCTGTCGAACAACAGTTATAGAACCGCACGAAGTCTGAAGAAATTCACGTCATTTTACACATGATTTTTACACACGATCTCTGTCAGGTTTATTTAGCTTTCTTTAGAATGAATCTGTTAACCCTTTGCACTCGAAGTAATTTCACTCCAAAATCGAAACAACATTTTTATCTATAAAAGCTCCACTGTAGATGGTTCATTTCCTTTTGTTCATACAAAATTAATTACTATGACTGATACTTAAAATTTCAAGATTTTTATCAATTTTTCAACAGCAAACCTATCGATGTAAAAGTTATTTAAATAATGGTATGGCAAGTTTGAGTGTCGCCTTAGAAGCGCCATTCGAGTGCAAAGGGTTAATTGTTGAAGCAAATTATTCAAAATTACAATCCCGAAAAGCCATTTGTGACGATCTGTAACTGTGCACATGACCGTAGTTTTTTAAATTTAGTTTTTCCATAATGAATCTGTTAATCATCGAAACAGGTTATTTTTAAATTACAATCGCAAAAAACACTTTCCGAAAGTCTATAATATTCTAAAGTCTGTAATATCCTAAAATTACGATCACGAAGAATTAATTCTCGAAAATCTATAATATTCCAAACCTACAATTCCAAAGAATGAATTTTCAAAAATATAAATTTCCAAAGAATAAATTACCAAAATTCTATAACAGTGAACACGTCCCAATTCTAGTAACTTAACAACGAATATATCCTTCCTATAAAAACCTGCTTATTGTGGAAAAGATTATTTAAAAATGGCAAATCCAGAAAAGGATTCAGGAAATCGAGAATCACAGAAACGTCTGCAGTCTGATATTGACGGAAGGATGGGCTGTCTGACGACAGTCTGCAATCGCGGTCCGCGAATGTCAATGCCCTTCTAAATGGATCTTCGCCTGATTGTGAGTAATGAGGTAAACATTCCAGACTGGAGCAATGGAGGATTATTCTCGTTGGCACCATCACGCGAAATCCGATTCGTTCGGAGATACACTGTGAAAGGGGCGTGCATCAAGAATGGCTATGGATGTATCTAGGTGCAGCGGGAATGTCCAGCTTCCATCAGTTACTAATTGACAGCACATATCTTCAGGTGGACAGGACATACAAGCTGAATTTGAGGCTGGCACGCATGCAAAGCAAGCAGAGGTATGCTACGGACCAAAACACGTACCATTTGGTGCACGAATAATCTTTACGACAATTAACGGCGTTACAACGTGATCGTTGGCGGACACGAATCGTCCTGGTCGAACTACGAACGAAGGATTCCATTCTATTTTGGGGAATTTGTTGTTACTGAAAATTACAACAAATATTAGTCATCGTTGGAAGATACGCGTCTTCTTTCGAGTGCTTAGAAAATTTTCTTTGTGAATTTTCAACGTGAAAGCTTTGCAAATTAATTGTATCG
>CM052096.1:6523373-6540187 GCA_028453745.1 Agapostemon virescens | reverse complement strand
TAAAATAGCACAAAGAATTAATTATTCTACCACATTTCAAATGTATTAAAAATATTCATACCACTTTGGTTACGTTCACTTCAAAGTATTAAGATCTAACACAGAAGAATGAAATTTAATTTTGTCAAAAGAGGTGGACGCAAAATTTATATTTATTAGGCAATCGTTAAAACCGTCAACACGAATCTGCCTCGTTAAAATAGCACAAAGAATTAATTATTCTACCACATTTCAAATGTATTGAAAATATTGATACCACTTTGGTTACGTTCACTTGAAAGTATTAAGATCAAACACAGAAGAATGAAAATTGATTTGGTTTACAATGAAGGGCAGAATATTTATATTTGTTGAACGTTCGTTAAAATCTTCAGCTCGAATCTGCCTCGTTCTAATAGGACAAGAATTCCATTATTCTATGAAATTTCAATAGTACTGAAAATATAAATAGCACTTTGATTGCGCGTACTTCAACGCATTAGAGCATAGAAGAATGAAATTTGATATCGTCTAAAAAGATGAACACAACATTAATATTTGTTAGGCGTTCATTAAAATCTCCAAGCACGAGTCTGACTCGTCACGATATGGCAAGGGGTTAATCCGAAGCTTTCCGTGTTACATTTACGAGATGCTGCGCGGGGTAAATGATATCGCGATAAACGGTCGACGAATTTCATCTCTTCCGGTCCCGTTAGGTCCATTATGGCAGCGTTTGCCGTTCGCCGTACGTGTTCTCTGGAAGCCTCTTTACGACTTTTTCGGCGTGTTTACTGTGATATCAACGACACCAGCCAGTGGTCGGTAACGCCATTGCAGATTAACTCGCCCTGTGTTCCCATCATTTTTCTCTATTAGCCGAAGATTTACGAGGGCGTTCGGAATACCGTGGCTCGCAATACGACGTGCCACCGGAACCGTGTAATTAGACTTTCACTCGTAACAGGTGCATTAAAACACTTTTGCAACTCGCGAACGCCCCCACGAATTACGCTCGAAAACGGATTTCGCTCCGACGGGATAATTAACCCGCCACGCCTTTAGGCTCTCTTTGTACCGATCATGCTCAGCTATACCCTTTATTGATGCGTTCTAACAACTTCGGTCGTTCAAGATTCTGCGAATAATCACTGGCAAAGGTTTTAACCATTTGACTTAGAATATTTTCATTCTACATGAATTATTTCGACTTTTGTCTATGGAGTTTCTTACTGCTACTCGTACTTACAACCCTTAAATTTTTATAAATTTTTTAGATATTAAGATAGCTATGTCAAAATTGTTTTAAATAATAGTGTGGCAATTTCTAAGGGTTAACAGATTATGTCTGAAATTTCCGTGACGAGCATGACTCGATATTCTACAGTAAAGAGACGAGTAACTGCAGTAAGTAGAATAGGATAGTCATGATCGGACACGCTAGGCGGTGCGTGTAACTTCTGCACATTGTTGTTGCATTTTAGCATCATCCTCATCCAACTCTCGCGTCAAAATCGCCACTTTTGAATTGTTTAAACCACTCGAAGCACAGTGATTTACCAAGAACATGCTCGCCAAGAAATCCTAGTTTCCAGACACAAAATTCGACATGTTAAACACAATTAAAAAATTATGCTGAGGTATGAAACTTGTATGGTTGTGAGTTGAAAATCTTTATCGGATGTCGAAACAAGCTAGCGCCACGTATGGGCAGATTCCGGTTTCATATTTAGAGACTTGGTAAAAGGGAAAAGAAAGGGGTGCGCAGTTTATTCAACAGCGATGATGCAATGTTCGTTTGACCCCCAAATTGTACGGTTATGTCGTCGCCTATAGTCCACAGAGTTGCGCACTTTCCGCAATTTTCTGCTCGGTGGCGACGACGGCGAAATCGTTGGCTCGGCGTGGACGGTCGGTCTCTCTCAAAAGTCCACTTTCGGTCGGTCTCTCCGCGCAAGGGGTCGGCTTCTGGATGAAGAGATGCTCGCTCTAGGATAAAGGAGTAAAAAACGAGCCGTGCCAAAGTTCTGCCTCTTTATTATACCATTTGGATTCGGCCCGAAGTTCATTTCGCATGATAATGGAGACATTTTGTGTCACTAAAGCGATATTATCGGCGCTGGGCCGTCCCTCTACGTTGGAAACGCTCCAAAACCGGTCAGGATGAGTGTCGCCCGATGAAATTACCTTCGTAACGCATAATGCCGCCGCAGAAACATTACCGGGACACGCTTCGCTTGACTCTCCAGACCGCAAAAAAGTATGAACATGGTTTTCATTGCATTAATTACTCTCCCGGGGATGAAACGTCCGGGCAACTTTGCTCTTTGATGACCGCGACTTCGAAATCGAATGTTAACTATCAACTCGATCCGTTATGATCCATAGAATCGTCTTCTCTTTCATTTGTATTTGTTCAACCCTTTACGTCAATAGCCGAGTATGCTTCTAATTTGTTTGTACAATCTAATTAACTTCTGAAGTGAATAAGCTAGACGCATTTCGTCATTCGAGTGTACTTTTCGTCTTGAAACAAACTTTTGGGAAAATCGAAGATCATTTTGTAAACTGTAGAATGACTTCTTTCTTTGAGACTTTTATATTTGTTCAATCCTTACGTCAATAGCCGAGTATGCTCGTAATTTGTTTGTACAATCTAATTAACTTCTGAAGTGAATATGGTTGACGTATTTCGTCATTCGAGTGTACTTTTCGTCTTGAAACAAACGTTTAGGAAAATCGTAGATAATTTTATAATCTGTAGAACGATTTCTTTCTTTGAGACTTTTATATTTGTTCAACCCTTACGTCAATAGCCGAGTATGCTTCTAATTTGTTTGTACAATCTAATTAACTTCTGAAGTGAATATGTTAGACGCATTTCGTCGTTCGAGTCTACTTTTCGTCTTGAAACAAACGTTTAGGAAAATCGTAGATAATTTTATAATCTGTAGAATGATTTCTTTCTTTGAGACTTTTATATTTGTTCAACCCTTACGTCAATAGCCGAGTATGCTCGTAATTTGTTTGTACAATCTAATTAACTTCTGAAGTGAATAAGCTAGACGCATTTCGTCATTCGAGTGTACTTTTCGTCTTGAAACAAACGTTTAGGAAAATCGTAGATAATTTTATAATCTGTAAAATGATTTCTTTCTTTGAGAATTTTATATTTGTTCAACCCTTAGGTCAATACTCAGGTATATTTCTAATTAGTCTGTCTAATTGAGTTTATCTTATGAACTGAATATGACGGGTGCATTTCATCATTCGAGTTTACTTCTCTTGTCGACCCGAATTTCCAGGATAAGCTAACCTAATATACAGGGTGATGCAATAACCGTGTCCAGCTTGTAAAAGCAAAAGGACGGAATCATACATCGTATTAACGGAAAAGCACAACATTTATTTTTGTTATACTTCGTTTAAAATTTTCGACGCGAGTTTGCCTTGTTGTAATACAGAGTTAATTATTCTATCAAATTTCAAAGGTATTGAAAATATCGATGAAATTTGATTTTGTCGCGAAAGTTAAACGTTCTTTAAAATCTACAGCACGAGTCAGCCTCGCGATAACAAGTCCAGAAGTTAATTAACCCTTAACAATCGAGTGGCGACTCTGAGGCGCCACGAAAAATTGGCACACTATTATTTAAAACAATTTTAACATCGCTATTTTTATAACTAAAAAATTGATAAAAATTTAACGACTATAAAGACGAGTAACAGTAAAAATATCCATATACATAAGGTGAAATAATTCATGTGGAATGAAAATATGCTAAGTCAGAAGAAATGCTTTGATTCTCTAATTAAAATAGCTTCTTGTGCGAAGGGTTAATATTACCAATTTAACGAATCTTGAAAATGTAAACGAGGTTATATTTGCACGTTTTCTTGGACATTTTATTAATTTCGGAAAGCAACAGCCAGCATCGAGTCATGCAAGCTGGAAAGGGAGTCGGTTTCTCCGATCTTCTTGGCCAAGGAAGTCGACGGACGCGACGGTCTGGCGAAGAAAGGCGGCACGTTAAAGACTCGACCATCAATCAAGATTTAACAGACTAAGTAGGCACGTCCTTGAACTTTGAACGTCTGGTTGCCGGGTTCCCTGGCACGAGGAAAGTAGGTGGTCTGGTCTGGCGTTGTTCGTGTCCGATCGATCGGATACCGTAGAAAACGAGACTTACGGTGACGCTGGTAATCCTTCGTAAATCCTGACGGCATGATATGTACATGTCTCACGTAGAAGGCGTCTATCTTGATTCGCGTCGCGAATTTTTACGAAAAACCAGATGTCGTAATCCGTAAATACACGGCACATCGGTCGCCGGTACCCCGTAGCTAGAATATTTAAGAGGATCCTCGTAAAACGATAACGCCGACGAATGTAAAACCGTACATCGGGATTTAGTTCTTCATAGTCGTGTGTCTCCGGCTAGTCCGGCGGCGGCGTGCACCCGTGAGATTTTTCCAAGTATTTTTGCAACGCGGCGAATTGAATTTCAATAATGAACCGTGTGCTCCGAACCCACTGTATTGAAAATCGATAATGGAATATTCATTCGTTTCAAAACCGCACGTGTTATTCTAGAATTATAATGATGCTTTTAACAATCTCGATGATCCGAAAAGTGAAGCTAACCCCTTGCCATATTATAACGAGGCAGACTCGTGCCGAAGATATTAACGAACGTTCAACAAATATAAATGTTCCGACCATCTCTGTAAACGAAATCAAATTTTATTCTTCTGTAATTGATCTTAATGCGTTGCAGTGAATGTAACTAAATCACCATCCGTGTTTTCGATACCTTTGAAATTTTATAAAATAATTAAAGCGTTGTCTTATTTTAACGAGGCAGATTCATGCTGGATTTTAACGAACATTCGACAAATATAAATGCCCATAGAAGCCCATCTTTGTGAACAAAATAAAATTTTATTCTTCTGTGTTCAATATTAATGCGTCAAAGTAAATGTAACCGAAGCAACATCTATCTATTCAACAATTTTGAAATTTGATAGGATAATTAAATCCTTGCCCTATTATAAAGAGGCAGATTCGTGTTGACGTTTTTAACGAACATTCAACAAATATAAATGTTCTGCCCACCTCTGTAAACGAAATCAAATTTCATTCTTCTGGAATCGATCTTAATGCGTTGCAGTGAATGTAACTAAATCACGATCTGTATTTTCAATACCTTTGAAATTTGATAAAATAATTAAGTCGTTGTCTTATTTTAACGAGGCAGACTCGTGAAGGAGATTTTAACGAATGCTTAACAAATGTAAATGTTGTGTCCACCTTTTTAGGTTTTAAAATTAATTTAATTTTTATAATTAAATTTCATTCTTTTGTGTTTAATATTAATGCGTTGAAGTAAATGTAACCAAAGCACCATCTACATTTTCAATAACTTTGAAATTTGATAGGATAATTAAATCCTTGTTCTATTATAATAAATAAATAAAATAAATTTTAGATATATGAAAGGGAATGAACCATGTACAATAGAATTATTTTAGGTAAAAAGATGTTTCGATTTTGGAATTAAAATTGCTTAAAGTGCTTTGCATATACGAAATAGTGAAGGTATCTATGGTATCGAATGAGAAATCTAATTTTTTTTACAATTACAACAATTTGATTTAGCAAATGAGAAATTTCGTTTGTGCGAAATTAGAACAATTAGTTGACTGATAATGCTTTTAAACGTTTCTTATCGACCGATCGGATATGCAATCGAGATATCGAATTTATGAACCAATGAGGTAATTATCATTCCACTCCGATGAATTCTACAAGTGTTGAATCGTTTTCAATTAATTACTTAATTAATTAACGATTAATCTGCAGAATCGTATCGCGCAGAATCAACCGTGAAATTTATTCGGCCGGTTTGAAAGTTTGCGAACACTTTTCCACGAATTTGTAAGATGACTCGATTACGTTTATTATATGGACCGCGTGGGACTACTTGATCGGCGGAATGACTATTCGATCGGCGGAGCGATTCCATTTTATGGGAAGTCATTATAACTATTACTCCGAGGGTTGACGATCATTCGATATTAACGCGAATATATAAGTGTCGTGTAAGTTTATTAAATTGTAATCCTGTTAAGGGCGAATATGTTCCCATTTTTCATTCGTAATCGTGATGGGAGAATCGTTCTGATCAAACATTATAGTTTGGTAGTGTCTATCGGATTCGATGTACGCTGTGTTCAAAAAATTTCGTTGTATCAATATTTTCATAATAATTTTATAGAAATAAGTATCAGGTTAACCTACACTTTCCGAACGATTATCACCCAAAATCAATTACGAAAAATATAGGTGTCCTAAGCTATAAATTGAGCCCAGGTTATACAATTGTTACGCGATACGTTTAAACAAAATGAAATTTATTTTATTAACTTATTTCCAGCTTTTCCTTGACATCAAATTAGAATTGCATTAAAGCATACCGAGGCAGAATCGTGTCGAAAATTTTAAACAAAATTTAACACATATAAATATTATTAATAATATTCATAATATTTATATTTGTCAGATTAATAATATTAATCGTAAACATTATTAATTAATAATATTATATAATATTAATTAGTGTAATACTAATAACATTAATAATATTGTTAATTACTAATGATATAAATAATCAATATTTAACATCTAAATCTATCGTTGCTTATAAAACTAACGAGATTGAATTGATTTGGAAATTGTGTGGTTGGTATTACAAAAGTCCTCCAAGAAATAATAATTTGAATAATTTCCCACGAAAGTATCCTTATAATTTGAATAGTCCTAAACTAAAAAATCTGGAGCCGATCATTTTGACTGTTCGTTTAGGATTAATAACTGAAGTAAATGCAGCAGTATAAAAAAATAAAAAATATATACTGTCTTTTCTCTTCTGCAACATTTTTAGCGATGAAGACGATAACTTGAATTGTAAAGAACATCGTATGGCACGGAGTTAAATGTGTAAAGATCTTAAGGGAAAATTGTCGTGGAAAGTCAATGAAAAAGCTCGACTTCGCCGTGAGAAAATCAACTCTACTTTCGCAAATGTGGAATTCCTTAGTGCAATATCTAATGCGTGACTCAATATCTCCATGAACTCGTAAACGTAATCCTAAATTTCACGGGAAAATCTAAAAAGCGTAATTCAACACCTGACTTGATATTACCTACTGGGATTTCGTGCCAACGGATTTCGATATGGAAACCTGTTATATATGTTATAGATACATATATAACGCAGGATTATCGAACAGCTACAGGGAATGATCAGTATACGTGCACGTAAATGATCACAGAAAGATATGAAAATCGTAACAATGAATCCGTGGATTTACTAGCAATCCATAAGCAACGAACACTGCTTCATTGATGTAAAGTAGTACAAATTTTGCTAATATTCGCTAATAATTTAAATTATTGCAAGCATTTCTAAAAATTATTATTTAAAGTATTGGAAATGTATTGCAAATGTTTTGCTCAGAAAGCTAAATCTTTTATTACAGTTTTGAATTCTGAATGAAAATAAAAATGTATACTGATCTTACGTTATTGCAATAATTAAATTATATTTTCTGCAACTTAAGGATTGAATATTGAACTCCTGAAAAGGTTGAAGAACGAGATATATTAAACAAAATTGTTTTTCGCTGAGAAATCTAAAATGCATCTTACTGCATGTTATTTGTATTATGCTTATTGAAAATGTGAGTTCCATACCTTCAACCAGAAAAATGTGGCAGCCAACTTTCCAAGACACTAGATTTTCATGTTGCATTTTCTACATCTGGTTGCTACAGTAGAAAATATATTTCTGAGTGGGATTGATACACACGAATGCTTTTAATTTTACGTTAAACTAGAGCAATAATGTTAGCATTTGTCGAAGCCAATTTAAAAAGAAATGAAGTTCTTTTAGTTAATCTTTCAACATCTTCTGTAAGCGACAAATTAAGAACGAATATGTGTAAATTAAACATGTTCTTCATAAGGCACTAAAGAACAGTCAATAAGTCTCTAAGACTACATAGTTCTCTTATTATAGCATTATTATTTTAGAGAATAAAATTTTATCTGAATCTTGGATATTTCCGAATTTACAACATCATTTCAGCAGTTTTAATTATCATAAACAATTAAGACTGTAGATTTGTTGTTGTGAAGTAATACTAACAGCTAAGTTGACACAAATCAACTATCTGCCACTCCAATTGTAAATGCATAAATTTTAAATATCACAAATAATTAAACACGTGGGATCGTTGTTGTAAAATCATACCAACAGATAGCACGATACAATTTTGAAACGTCATATCGAAAATAATGCATTTACAATTTCAATCAGGTATTCCAATTATAAATCTATCAGTTTTAATAATGACAAGTGACGAAATGAATTTTTTCTGCTCACTTGAAATTCAAAATGGGTCTCCCCGCTCTGAGAAAAATGTGACCCGCATATCTGTAGCACCAGGAGCCCCATATCACAGTGGAGGAGGTATCCGCAAGAAGCCAGTAACCTCAGCAACATGAACATTAGCGAAAATCCCGTCGAAAATCGGATTTAGGTCGTGAATGACCCACGTCAAGACCCTGCGGTGAGAACAAATAACGACGATTCCATCTTCTCGAGCTCGAGTCAAGTGAGGTTTACCGTGTCAGTAAATGGCTGATGGATAAGACTACTTAGGCCGCCATCATACATCAGGAAGACATTTCGAAGTGGGACCTGGATAAAAGGTTCGAGATCAAGGATTCAGACATTGGTCACCTCTGCCTTTGACAAAAGCCCGTCTTCGACGCTTCGATTCGCCCCGACACCATTTTCACAAATTCCCTTTCGAAATCTCGGCCGAGTTCTACGTGCCACGGTGATAAATGGCGATCACACCGCATCTGGTCACATTCTGTAACCGAAAATTCTCTTAGACTTACAACTTTCGTGTCTCACCTCGTTCCAGATTATTTCATCATTTACGTATCCTCGCAACAATTTCACACGTATCAGTAGATTTACGATGCCCTGTAACAGCTATTACTGTACATTTCTCTACCAAAATAAAAAGAATCTACGTTTATACGAAAATCAGTGATACCTTTTTCTCAGCGTGCAAGGAATGTTGCTGATCCCCTGGGTCACGTAACCGCTACACAAATTATAATATTACTACACTACGCGATTTCTTTATTTTTAACTTTACAATCTACGCGATTTCTGTAGTTATTCTGTTAACGTGTCTCGACAAGTTCCACTGTCCGACCGCGAAGGGCAAATGCCGATCTTTCGACCCCTCTTCTTCTACTCGATGGCGACGCGCAACCCCCACTTCGCTTTCTCACCCGGCTTTTCTTTTGATTTCTTAAGAATTCGATATTGATATGTTCTTTGACCGCTGCACACTGGTGTTGTGCCGTCCGGAACGAGAAACAGTCTGCTCGAAGGCATTTGTTTACAATGTCTTCGACAGGTTAGAGTGGCACACATAAAGGTACCAGGCCGAAAGGTGACCCATCGACGCGACCGTCGACGGTCTCCACCGACGAACAATTGGGCCATAAAACCATCCGTGCCATTGTGCAAGGATCTTCGAATACCGTTGCGCTAATCCAAAGTCCTTTCTTCGAAAAAATTAATTAACATCGGCAGCTTGAAGAAGAGGCGTTCCACCGGAAAACATTGAACTAGCCGTCCAATATTAACCCTTTGCATTCCAAGTAATTTTAATTCCTAACTCGAGACATTTCTTTCTCCTAGAATAACACCATTGTACGCGGTTCGTTTCCTTTCGTGAATACCAAATTTGTGAATTTTAATCGTACGTAGAACACTCCAATTTTTACTAGCTTCTTAAATACAAACATTGTTTTGAATAATACTCTGTCAATTTTTAATATTTTTCTTATAGGCTTTTCAATATTCGCGCTGTATCAAAATGAAGCTTAAAATTCTATTTTTACATTCCAATTTGTAACAATATTATTAGGCAATATTATTGGGGATGCATTGTTGATCCGCAATAAAAATTGCTGTCAGCGTTGAAAGACACATTAAAAAGTTGTCAGTCATGGATTATGGGCCTTACAAAAATTCTGAAATAATCGGTAAAGTGTTAATTTGGCCAACGACGTTGGTGAAGATCGAAGAAGAGTTGCGAATTGCTCGTCGCACACTCATTTGGGTTGCACCACCCTGTATAATTGACTTTTAGAAATATTTTTGAAGGTACTTCTTGCAAGTTAATATTTTTACTGTTTCTGATGCAAACAAAAATGCAGTAAGGGCTGTCAATCGTTTACGAATGCAATAAAAGACAACGAGTTGCGATATACTGACAGTGTAGAAGATAAAACAGAAGTTTTACAATCCGATTTTACGATAGCGAATGGAAACAGTAAATTTCGGGAAAAAAAAATACATGAACGGTACAAACTGATGACTTAAACCCAGCCATGCTCTTGATATCGACCACGCCATGCTTCAATTTCAGGAAATTCCGTGACGCAGAGTCGAAAAAGTGATTAATTCGAAGCGGAATTTTCTGCGGAATCTTACATTTGGATTAAGCCGTCAGTGAGAATTTATCGAAGCCGTTGTATTATTCGAACTACACCGAACAGTCATTAAATTGTTAAATATTTATCGTAGCAGTGCTTCGTCTTCGCGGACGCGTTCGTAAATCATAAATGAATATCTAGGGTTAAAGAAGTTCGCAGGAACTTTGCTCGTATCAATTAAAATCTCATTGGCCCGCAACAGTAGTAAAAAGAACACACTTCTAGCAATTTTTACGATGGAAAGTTTAGATTCTCATTTTATCTTATAGCGAGAGCTGGAAGTCCGTACAACAGGACACTGAACCGAGCAAATTTCGTAGATGAGAAAATGTTTTTCATACTTTTACTTTGTACATGGACAACATTAAATCTATCGAGCCATGAAAGTAATTGCTATATTTTCTCTTGTAAAAATAACAAAAATTAATTTATACAGAGTGCTCTACTAAAGATACTGATTCTATTATTTTCTGAAACATCTCTATAGATACGTTAAATTTTTATTTAAAATTATTTTTATAAATTGAAACATGTACTCATTAATATTTTCTAATAATTACTAAGTACAGTAGAATTTTTTAAATTTCATTACCGACTTCCAATTTTACAGATTTATTGCAAAAACGAATAGCTCAAATATTGAGTTGAAAAGACTTTCAAAGGATTTAAAAATTTTTCATATTTTTCGTTGAATGTTTTAAAATGTTCAATGAAAAATCATCATTTAAATATCTCCGATACTTAAAATTGGGAAATCTTTGAAAAGGCTATTCGGCAACGTGTTGTTTGGCAACGTGCTATTAATTAATCAATTATTCGAGCATGTAGGGCCCGGCTGTGATGGATGAATCGAACAAAAACGGGGTCAACCATGATTTTCAGCTGTGTCGGTTTGAATTCCGCTTCTGCTAGCCGTGATTCAAACGAATCGCTATTAATTGTCACGATTGATCGGCGACGAACCGCAGCAGCCGACACGTCACGCAAACGTAACGAACTATCGATATTCCACAATAGGTAATGGGCTTCGAGGTTATCGTTACTTTTTACAGCGTCCTGAGCTGCGACACACGGTTACATGGCCAACCCATTTCCCGCCACCAAATCGATTCCATCTTCCTCCTTTCTGTCCAAATTCTAAAACAAACCCTGTACCTCGCTGCGCGCACTGCGCAGCGATTGGAATTGAACAATTCTATGACATTTCGCTAAAAAATTGACATTCTTCTATTAACCACAAGTCACCTTGCTTTTTAAAAGTGCATTGACTTTGGAAAGTAGTGAGACAACCCTTACATACTGCCAATTGACGTTGGACATTTTCTTATGCACTGCTTTATAATAATAACTAGGTTGCATTTATTTAAATTTGATACAAGTTTTATGTTAATGTGTGCTTTGATGAAAAGTTTTCGAAGACAAATTCTTATCATTTTAAAAACTGTGACAAAAAAGATTTGTCAGAAGTCATTTCCAGCTGTTTCGTAGTTTTAGAGTTAAAATTAATAATTAAATTTTTAACATGAGAGATTGTCACATTACTTTCCTTATTGTAAATATAACTAGCATCGAAAAACCTTGATTCTTTGAATTTGATACTATATCTTCAATTTTATCTGTTTTTTAATGAAACTTAGAGGTTCTTTACATTAAAGTATATAGTTTAAGATGCACACATAAAATTTTTTAAAGAGAAGGAATTTTCGAAGGGAATAATTGTCAACTTTCATCTTACTCATATGACTGAAGATGCATCTAGCTTCCAGAGAGATTGATTCACAGAAATCGCCACTGTATTAACAATTTCATGAATTTGTTAATGAAACTTAAGAAATATCTACATCAATGTGCACACTTTAAAATGTATATAATCAATTTTTTAAACAGAGAAAAATTATTTAAAAAAAATTCTCAGAGTCTACCTTTATTTCTTTGATTAGAATCTAAGTCCATTTGTTGTACATTTAGTTATAGAAATAATTTCTGAATAAAATTGAAAAGTCGGAATTGCAGTTGTTTCTAGTTAAATTGAACTGTACCGAGCACTGTACTCGTCTTTTAAGTTTACGAGGCGGTATATTTCGACTGCATCGAATGATCAAAAGATGACCGACGTGCACAAACAATAAGAACTTGGAAAGTGATAACAGAAAATATACTGTGCCCGCTTCGAGAACCTCTCGAAATTGTAGGATACAGGAACGAAGCATGTTATTCGCGAAACACAAATAGAAGGAATATCTCAGGCAGAGAAGTTTAGTTTTCTCGGTGCTAAAGTTTTATGAGAAAGGGATCATAAAAAATAGAAAAGCTGTAAGTGAAAAAGATTACGGGGAAACGTCGCATCTTTAAACTTTCATGCTGCATCGTCTGTTTATCACTGTACCGAAAGAACTTTTCCCAGGATGCCATGGGAATAAATATTTCTCATACACAATTCTCGCCGAAGCCGTGTTGCGCACGGTAAGGTTTTATAAGAATGTGAATTGTCCCATACGTTGACACCCAAGCAAAAGTTTACCAATTATTTTATTAACTTCGTTGCTAACTTACAGATAACATTATTTCCTCCTGGAACAGCTGTGCGCGTGTCTTGAATTAATTTTTACTGCTTTTATCTTGCTTAACCTCTACCCTCCAACCATCTTTTCAGTTTAATAATTATTTAAATACGTTTCTGTACTCACATGCTGATCTTCAATGATATCATCTTATTCAGAAAAGTCCACAGAGTATTATTAGGTAAATTAGAACTGTTTAATTATTTCTGCTGAAATTGAAGACGTCTTCGAAATTAAATATTCATGACCTTTTCCAAAATTCATATCCACATACACCATTTACAGAGAGTGGCTACAATGTCCTTCTAGTTTAATATATTTAATTCAATTTTCTAATGAATATATTTTCAACATCACAGAATCAGATACACGAATTGACTTTTTAAACAAAAACAGTATAGTATTAAAAATAAATTGTTTAGTTTCCCTAATCTGCTACCTCAGTGTCTAGCAGAATGGCTTCGAGAAAATGACTGCCACGTTCTCCTAATTCACAATGTTCTTCTAGTTTAATATATTTTGTTCAATTTTCTAATCAATACATTTTGGACATCACAGAATCAAATGAACGAATTGATTTTTTAAACGAAAACAGTATAGTATTAAAAATGAATTGTTTAGTTTCCCTAATCTGCTATCACAGTGTCTAGCAGAAATGGCTTCGAGAAAATGGCTGCCACGTTCTCCTAATTCACAATGTCCTTCTAGTTTAATATATTTAATTCAATTTTCTAGTGAATATATTTTCAACATCACAGAATCAGATACACGAATTGATTTTTTAAACAAAAACAGTATACTATTAAAAATAAATTGTTTAGTTTTCCTAATCTGCTACCACAGTGTCTAGCAGAAACGGCTTCGACAAAATGGCTGCCACATTCTCCTAATTCACGACGATTACTTTATATTTTTAGTGAATACTCTTTAAACATAATACCAGAAGAAGTATATATCGATTTTGCAAACAAAGACAGTTTTATATGATTTAAGGATGAATAAATATTAGTTACTTTATAAATGATCAATGCTCCAGGAACTCAGTGAATTGTAAGTGAGCATTTTGCTAAAGACGGAAAAAAAATGTCTGTCTATAATAATCTGTGACGATGACGTTGCGTTGCCCTAGATTCCCGCACGTAATGGAGTGTTCTGATAAATAGAGGTACCCCAGCAATCCCGCAAAAGCGTGATAAATAACGAGACGGATCTAAAGTTGCTATTTTGCATCGGTCCCGGTTGGCAACCTTCGGAAAAGTGTGCCAATAAATTTTTATTGCTGCTTTACGATGATAACGTTGCGCTGCTACCAACGAACCGATCCGTTGTCGTATAATGGCGTCATAAATCACATTGCGCGATAACTATGCCATATTATCGGAGGCCGCCCCCGGTGTAACTGAGAATCTCACGTTGATAAATTTTTCCCTAAAACCATTTCCCTAACCGTCCTTAATCGAAAACCATGAAAACCTCGCTGCCATAACCTGTAATAGCATCCTAATGTCCGTTTAGAAGACGTAATTGCCAGCACACGGAATCATGGGGAAAAGTGAAATAACGAGATCAAGAACTTCCTTGCCGATTTTAATCTTTATTCACCCTTCCCAACGTTGCTCCTTTGAAGTTTCTCAACGAACATAACTTCCTCTTATAAGTTACAAGATGTTTACGTTGTTGCTTTACATAGGGAGACTCTGGTCGAAAGTTTGCGGAAATAGATTTTGCGAAAAGAGGAGATCTTGTTGATTCGAAATTAATCTTTAGTCATTGATTTTCCTGACTGAGGAACAATCTTTTCGGAAAGAATAACTCGATGAACTTTTATGCATTACGAATTAATGCAATTACAGTGATGCAGTAAATCGACATCGAATCGTTTTTGAACATAGCAGTCAAGTTAATTTAAGCTATAGTGAATACAAAAATTATTTCAGTAATTTCTGATTCGTGACAAATTGTCGACATTTATATTAATATTTTATAAATAAAAGTAGTAAAAGGATAACCGTGGACTCATTCGAAAGCTTGTAGCCTTTACTTTCAAATTCTTTCATTGATTTTTTTGAAAACATAATTTTACCTTATGCAAATTAAAGAATTATTGAAATTCAAAGTTTCGTAAAATACTTAAAAAAAATTGGAAAATTGTAGTTTCATCTTTACAACAACTCCTCGAAATTTGATCTACGATTTTTCTGGTTGAAATGGAAAGAGCACGTTCGTCGGTATGAAGCCCTTGTGCTGCAGCTTGTATTACATTAAAGTTGGCAGTACTTTTGTTCGAAGTTCTATAAAATAATCAGAAAAAATCGTAGAGCAACTTTTGCGTCATCGTTTAAAAGGGCGTTTTATAATTATTTTCAGTTCCTCAAGAATATCAGTTTTCTACAAATGGTAACAGAAAATCAAAGCCGTCCCCAAATGGTAATTTCCAATTTAATGGTAAAGTAAAACTTGTATGGTTGTGAGTTGAAAATCTTTATCGGATGTCGAAACAAGAAAATGGCGTCACTGACGCGGTTCGACGATAACCACATTGACAGCTAGCGCCACGTTTGAGCAGATTCCGGTTTCATATTAACAGACTGGCTAACTTAAAAATATCCGAAGTCCCCGGGGAAATCGTGAACGGAAAACAGGGAAAAAGCGTGGCAGTAATTTCCACAGATATGAAAATCATGCGCCACGGTGCTCCAGTGCAAAGGTCTGCCAGATAAGCGAAATAGTCCGCGAATTAAAGAAAGTGTTTAGAAAGCTGGCTCCTTTTCCCATTTCTGTTCCACGATTATGGTTTCCACCTTCATTTTCTACAGTTATCCGGCGTAATTAGCAGCTACGGATCACGGCCCTCCCGAGACGAATTTTCCGACGGCTGCTGTTCAAGGAGAGGAGTCATAGGTAACACTCAAAGGGGCAAAAGGATACCTGCTAAATTCAAATGTAAAACTTGTAATTAACGGGTGAAATTAGTCGAACCACGGAATGATCAAACTTCGTTGGATCGACTTGGTTACATGCCGGGATAACCGGTTTCCTCGTTCCTCCCGTGAATTATGTAACTTCGATCCGATGGCGGCGACCAACAGCTATTCGCACACTTATATAAATCTCTGACACCACGTGATCGTATTTTAGCATTCGCGATAGCCTGCAGTCATAGCAACTCGTTCTTAAGTTTCGGGAATATTGGGTCATCCCATGAATAACTTCGTTTATATTCAATATCATTCTTATCAGGAACCGACACGGTTATCGACGCACAGAGTAAGATTTTTATTCGCTCTTGGACGACGAAGAATTTTTACAATTTTATAATTAATTATGGTTAGCCCTGTAAACTCTTATCGAAATTGTAAGTTATCGAATGTTGTAAATTTTAACACTAGAACTACCAAATCAATCATTTTGACTGGTCCCTAGTTTTTCTTTCGCAATTATTGAAGTTATAAAAATGTTTTCATCAGAAACTTTCAGATGTACTATTTTAATAACGTACATGACATACATTTACGATTATTAAGATTGTAATAAGAGTATTCATGACGAAGGAGTCAACAGATTGATTTATTTAAAAATTAATTTCTCTAAAAACTTGAATAGACAAATTTTAGTTATTTTTGTAAAGGAATAGTCGCAGCCAGTGCTTCATAAATCCAGTGTCAAATTCCTCTCCATCTCAT
>CM052096.1:6506307-6518373 GCA_028453745.1 Agapostemon virescens | reverse complement strand
TAATTGCTATGTTCAAAAGTAGATGCTCAAAATATGACAATGGTATAAGATTTAAACCCTTTGTAATTTTTGCTGGCAAAAATCAAAAGTTTGATGAACATGGAATTATGACACTGACTGAAAGATGGCAAAAGGTCGTCGACAAAAGCGGACAATACCTAATTTAATAAACTTATATTTTCAAGTAAAAATGTCGATTTTTCCTTCATACTTAAAATCTGCAATGGCTTAGTCGCCAACCCAATAAAACAACTCGTTCAAATATGAACTAACAAATTAAAAATGCTTAATTTGATGTTCGTGCGAAAACTTTCCTCGTTCGACGCGCACTCAGATTGTTTATAAAAAGGAAGCGAGCGGCTTGAATTTATTTAAACACGAACATACGAATTATAAAAGCTTTATATACGACTTTCGCGGCAGAAACCACTTCGACAACTCAGTTATTCTAGATTATTTCGGCGAAATCAAGCGTGCAGCTTTAATTCATCGGAATACGAATAATTAAATAACGAAAACTTGAAATATGATTTTTGTCTGGGAAATCTCCTTCATCCGACGCGCGGCGCGCGATATTAACTTTTCATTTTTCAGTTTTGAGAGCGATCGCTCGAAAATTCTCGCCGGGAATATTTTTTCCCGGCCGTTCGTTCGTTCGTTTCCCGATTAACTCGGGCAGCCCGTTGCGCGGCGATAACAACTAATGAAATAACGGTTGAAATTTGCAATTACTAACTGACCTGGCCGGCGTTACGACGTCCGATGTTTATTGTAACATTACGCACGCGTTATCACTCCATCGAGCGCGTTAATTTCCGCTATAATTCTGGGTAATCGAGCCGGAAATTCCGCAGAAATATCACAGGCCGGGGATGTCGAGCATCGATGCGATCCCCCGTAATCATATGCGCAAACTTCCATGTCATTCATGTGCATACATGTCCGATCGTGCGTGAGAACGCACAGGGCTTGCAGAAACAATCTCAACGTTTGACTTCGAAACGCAGGAACAATCTCCGAATCCTGTTGCAATTGCAGCAAGGATTTTCTGCGATACGTTCGCTGCTTCCGACAAGAACATCCACAATTAACCCTTTGCACTCGAACGGTGACTCTCTTATACCAAAGAAATTTTTAAAAATTTAATCCTTGCAAGGACGAGTAATACTAAACAAATTTCGTTGCATAAGATGAAATATTATTGCATAAATAAATAATTTTCCATTAAATGTTTCTTTTATTCGGAGTGAATTTTATTCAAGTATATATTTGCCATTATTACCTATGACCTTTCGCCATATTTGAGGTAGAACCATAATCCCATCGGAATAGAACTTCTGTAATTTATCAGCTAAATAAAATTAGCAGATTCATAGATTATTTCATAAAGATACGTGAAAAATTAATTTTGCCAACTGAAAAATCCTTTCATAAGTTATTTTAGAAAATTTGGAACGCAGAGGAAATTTTCGTCGACTAGAAAATTTCGTATAGTAAAAAGGATTTCTTATAGTGGTGTAGGACCTTCATGAAAATTCTTGCTGCCACAGATTATTGCGTATAAACTTAAGCAGAGGAGACTGAAAAGTTTCATGCATGAAAAATGGAATAGAACCTTGATGGACGAACCATTTTATTGATGTTAAACTAAGGAAGAAATTTATTTGACGATTTAGAAGATGTCTTATATTAAAATTTACTGGGGAAATGTTATTATTCGGTAATATAAAAATTTTCCTTCTAAGGTAACATTTTGAAGATTCCATAAACGGATAAAGATCTGCAGTGCAATAATAATTGCATTGCGAATCTGTATGCAAATGTAGATATTTTTATGGGGTGCTTCGCAGAAATGGAACTGGAATTAAAGAGAGAGTTTATGGTCTCCATTTCGTTCTTTTTTTTTATTGAACATCTGGAAGTTCGGAGCAGATTTACTTCTACAACAAACTTCTAATTTTATATTAAACTCAACAGAACTGTTACTATAGTGAACGAATTTTCTGAAGATATTGGTTTAACCCTTTACCCTGTGATTTATGTTAAGTTATAGTGATTGGATTTTTTTTAAGTTCATAATTTGCTAAAACAAAATTAAAATTTACAACTGCTGTATGGCTACATGTTCTCCAATGATTTCGATTTATGGGAACTTAGTAATAGACATATTTCACGAGTATGATAGGATGTCGTAGGGCAAAGGGTTAAGGACACAAACCAGTGCGTCAAAATTCCGCATAATAGTAATTAAGATAATTTTACAAAACGTCAAACGTAAAGTTTAATACGTGGCAATAAAATGTTGAACAGTGCTTCAGCCAGAAAATGTGGAAACTAGAAAATGATGAGGCGTTTAGCCGGTAAAAAATTTAAAAAATGCTTGACGTGCAAAAGTGAATACAAAGTGCTAAAGCATTAAATTGTCTCCTGTTTTAAAAAATTATCACTTTATGAAACAAAATTCTAATTTAAATTCATTTTTGCTCAACTCGTCTGCAAAATGGAGGAAACTAAAAACCGTGTAGCACGGAAAGAAGCGATTTGAAAACTCGTGAAATATAGAATTGAATACAGCGTAATGAGATATCAAATTGTGCGTGATTTATTTAAATTATTCCTACTATACTATTAGAAATTTAAAATTGAAGACATTTTCAATTTGAAAAAGTGGAAGTACAGAAATTGACCTACCATAAAATCTATCCAATGACTGTCTTCAGATTTTTTATTTGAAAATTACTGAAGTTACAGTAAAAAATCTAAATAAATGAACTCGCGTCATTTTTATTTACTATACACGCTAACTAATTTTAATGTCAGATAGGTCCAGCGTTAAATCGCTGCGAATGTTATCACAGATGTTGATTAGAACATTTCGAAAGCGACAAAGCATAGGGAAGGGTAGTGAACGGTGGATGGCGATGGTGTTTGAACGAAAACAAAAAAAAATGGTGGATAGTGGATGGCTAACTAAACAACTGAGACCACCACGCATGGTCCCTATATTACGTTACTCTAATTCACTTAAATGCTCTATTGAGCCGAATATTCTGCGCAGTATGGCGGCTGACAAACCGGGTCATTTATTCCGCAGACCGCGATGGTTCATTCCACACCATCCCATGGTTCAGTTACTCGCGACCAATTCCAAAATCTCTGCACCGTGTTGCTACATGCGCTACATACTGATAGCGGATGACGATTTGTAATGAAGACCGGTGAAAAGACATACCAGCCATATAAATATGAAATTGGAATTTTTATATAGAAATGGTGCAAAATATTTGATTCGAAGTATTGCCCATCAACAGCTATACACTTTCCCCAATTCTCTGATAATTTGTGGATGTTACGCCAAAAAAGCTGTTCCCCTTTTGACTCGATTCAGTCATCGAGACATTTTCGTACATTTTCGATATTGCTGTGTACGATGGTGCATTATTACTTTGCATTGCCCTTTTTTGATATTTCGATCGTCTTTTGGATTAAAAAAGTGTCACTACTCCGTCACTTCTGATGCTTGATGCTTGTTCAGTGCTTAAAATATTCCAGAAATAAAACGTAGAATTAAATAAAAATCTAGCATTCGCGTTTACATGGTTCAGTGATTGCAGTGGTTGAATTTCGTTCTATTCAGCGTTTTGTGATACGGTTTTGATATTGAAACGGAATGTGAACGACACAGCGGCAGCTTTCACGTCGCTTACGTTCGTTCCTTTATCCCCAACCTCGTCTACTATAAAATCTCCCGGTCTCGATCACAAAAAGACGTTGTGCAAAACATCCGTGTACAATAAATCATGTTAGCTCTTTCCCTCGGTAACAATAGCCCCGCTGACTCGGCTATAGTGACTCTCGAGTCATTCGATGCTCGTTTCACGTGTATGGACAATGAAGGCACAAACTTCCCTTCCGTATGCCCAGAAACGTGAACGTAAGGGGGAGATCCCTTCTCGTGAACATAATGAAAAATTTCCTTCAAGGAAAAAAATATCGATCCCCACATTTTACTGAAATAATCGCAAACTCTCCTAAACATACGCTCCACTGAAATAATTATTACTCGACAAACCGTACGTTCTACTAAAACGATTGCTTTTCTATTTACAAATTACTATTCGAATAAACTAAAGGCAATTTTAATTACATTGTCATTCTACTGGACATATACACTATATATATTTTAATATAATTGCAATTCTACTGGACATATACACTATATATATTTTAATATAATTGCAATTCTACTTGAAACGTTCTACTGAAATAATTGCAATCTTAAAAACACACAGACACTACTAAAATAATTACAATTCTACTTGAAACGTTCTACTGAAATAATTGCAATTTTAAAAACACACAGACACTACTAAAATAATTGCAATTCTACTCGAAACGTTCTACTGAAATAATTGCAATTTTAAAAACACA
Organism: Agapostemon virescens; assembly: GCA_028453745.1. NCBI lineage: Eukaryota > Metazoa > Arthropoda > Insecta > Hymenoptera > Halictidae > Agapostemon > Agapostemon virescens. The sequence goes on along the minus strand of CM052096.1, from coordinate 6,513,942 downwards.
CAGTCACTACTAAAATAATTGCAATTCTAAAACCATAGATTGTATTAGGATAGTAGCAATTTCGATAAGAAAATTATTGCACTAAACGTACATTATACGAAAATAATCTAAGTTCCAGTAAAATAGTTGTTATCAGATTAAACATATACATTGCAGTAAAATAATAGCAATTCTACTGAAAACACATTCTACTAAAATAACTTCCCATTACTACGTCAAAATGAGAGATCGCACGCGTAGGAACGTCTAACTATAGAAAACTCAAGATACCTAGAATTCTTGAAACAATTAATTCTACTTCCGCAACAGTGTGGAAATTCGAAAATTCCTTTCACTCTCTTCGCCGGCGCCGATAAATTCTCTCTTGGAGCAAAGTGACCGCGCGGATCGAATTAGCGTAAAATATTGCGCGTCGAGTTTCGCGTTTGGATCGTATGAAAATCAAAGATCAGGTTTCCTGGCGGTCGGCCTTCAACCGCATCAGCAGAATGCGTTTTGCGGAGTGGCGATTCCTAAATCGAGTTACGAAATAGAATTCCGGAGGTCATGGCGGTCCTGTCAAAAAGCAGTTTAAAGGCCTTGAATACTGATGAGAGAAAGAGCAGGGCGAAAGAGAGTGAGACTCGGTGAGAGACAGAGAGAAAGAGGAGAGAAAAGAGACAGGTAGATGGAGAGAGAGAGAAAGAGAGAGTGCCAGGGAGGAGAGCATCCTTCGGGGATTAGTCGCATGCGTTCGAACGTTGCGGAAATGGACAGGACGAGGCTGAAACGGAAGAATGGGGAAGAGAAGAGTCTCGGGACTAGATTGAGCCACGAGTGGCCCGACAATCATACTATCATAGAGGTGTTGATGTCCTGCATACCGAACAGGTTTCGCGTGTCACTTGGCGCATATTAATTGCGTGTCCGTGCAGCTCCGTCCGCGCCCGGCCTGCCGAGAGCATGCCAACCGAGGTTTTTCACTGTGTATGCCACGATCCCGGCCATCATTTCATATTTTGCCGTCGGTCTATGCAAATGTTACACGATCGACGAACACTCGTTGCAAAATAGCATCGTTATTTTTAACTGCTACGCCCTGTCGGAATCGTCCCCGGCTAATAGCTCTTGTGCAAATATGGAATAACGAAAATTGTTTCACCGTTTCAGCGCTGACTAAATATGTGTTTTCTCTTTTATTTTGTTTTGCAAAACATTGTAGTTGCTCGCGCGAGGAAAAACGGCGTACGACTTGTAATGCAAGCCTGTTGACGCAGTTTGGTAATATTTAAAAATAATATTGTAATACTTTACGTATGCTTTATTGTATTGCCGACTATGTATTCTACTGTGTTCATTAACACTAGGTTTACTAGATCCGCCATTTTGAGGCACGAAATTTTAGGCGAATTTTAGAGGTCAAAATCATGACCTTCACATATTTTTACAATTTCTTATTTCCCCAACACACATAAAATAACCCTCTAAATAATTTTGTACTTGACAAAATGAATAAGAAATATCCCTGCTCATCAAGATGTAAAAATAATACCGCATCATCTTCACAATAAATTCCCTAACATCGAAAATGTCCAGCAACTCCAATATCCCCGAAACAACCTGGAAAAAGGAAGATCTAAAAATTCTTTAGCCAATTGTACGAAAAGCTGAGGGCTCTCGGTTCTCCCACACCGTCCCTGCGACTCCGAGGTTAGGTTATCCAGCGTCGGCCATTACATAGTTGGCTGGTCTCACGTCCGCGTGAGTTCAGGCTCGCAGCCTTTGCACGCCGCTCTCACGTGTGCGTCGGTATAGTATCGAGCCCAGGAGCCGGCTAAATCCAATCAATCTCTTCATCCCAGTGCCGTGCATTCGCCTTTGCAATCACCTCTGCAGCCAGCGTCACCTGAACCGCCATCGGGTCGATCTAGAACTTATCGCTTCACAGAAAACCCGCGACCTCTGCTCCCACCAGTGCACGAGAACCCAGTGCTCAACAGCCCATTCGCAATGTACGACAATTTCTATCTTCTGCAAAGCAGCAGCGACGACGACAGCACGTCCGGAAGCGACAGCGACATCACCTCGAGACACTTCACCAAGTACCGACTGCCGATCTACAGCGACTCCGAAGAGGACAACGATTGCTACAACAGCTCCGAGTGGCTGGACAAAGACACACCACCGAAACTTCACTCTTTCCAGGGTCAACCGGGTCCGCAAGTCCCGGAGGACGTCAAAACCATCAAGCAAACGGTGCAGTTGTTCATCGGCGACGACCTGGTCAAGTCCTTCGTCAACGAGACCAACAGCCACTTCCGGCAGGGCAACCATAACCCAACGACCTCGAAGACCGCGACCTGGACCGATGTCACTACTACAGAGATGAAGAAATTCCTAGCTCTGATCGTGATCATGGGCCAGGTGGAGAAAGACGATCGCAACGACTACTGGTCCGCCGATCCCCTAATCGCGACGCCCATCTTCTCGCAGACTATGACGAGGAACAGATTCCGGCAGATCTGGCAAGGCTGGAACTTCGACGAGATCAAACAGGAGAACGGGTCCACCACCATAGCCAGCGTCTTCGAGTACTTCATCCGCAGGTTCGACAGCGTCTACAAACCTGCCAGGGATCTTCGCCTGAGCGAGGGTGTCATCCCCTGGAGGGGCAAGCTGTCTTTCGGCTCCAACACCTCCAAGAGCGACAAGCATCGGATCTTGGTTCGCACCGTTTCCGAGGCCCTAACTGGTTACATTTGTAATCTGAAGGTGTACTACGAGGATCAGAAGTTGAACGAGAGCATTCTAAGTATTCTGACGCCGTGTTTGAACCGGTGGCATCACGTCTACGTGGATAATTATTATGACAATATTAGGGTCATTGAGAAATTGTTGGAGCGGGGGACGAGAGTCTGCGGGATTATAAATAGGAACACTTCGATTCCGGATTGTCTGAAGCATTTTAATTTGCAGAAGTACGAGAGCAGGTTCAGGAGAAAAGGCGACGTGCTGATTCAAGCTTGGAAGCCTAAACATAAAACTGTTTATATTATTTCGACTATTCACTCGGCCGAGGTGATCAGCACCGGGAAATCGTGCAAGAGCACGAACGAGGAGATTAAGAAACCCGCCTGCGTGGTGGAGTTTAATAAGCTGTTGAAGTATGTGAACAGAGCCGATCAGTTTTCGTGTTCGTCGATACTTAGGCGGTCGAAGAGGTGGCAGAAGAAGGTTGTTCTGTATATGATTAATTGCGCCTTGTTCAACGCGTTCGTCGTTTACACGCAGAGGAACAAGAGCGATATACATTTTAAGAAGTTCCTGCTTTGCGTCGCTCGAGATTGGATCACCGACGAGGAAGTTGCAGCCAATGTGGCGGCCGGGGATCTGCAACCGAGTATGAATTTACTGGTGCATTGTGGGAAGAGTTTTGAGTCCCTCTTGGGCGTTGATCAGAAGCTTTGTTACGAAGTTGCGAATGAATCTGGCGACGATTGCGTTGGGTCGTATGAGCGACGAATGAATTATATTTCCTTCGCGTTCTGCAGTAAATATTTGCTAAGACGTTGTTTATTAATTTAAAAAATTTTCAAAAGGACAAGCTGATTTTTTAGTGGACTTCCAGATTCTTAAAAGAGGGAAAATTGCATTTTAATTTAGTTTTGTGAAAAACTATGTAATCCCAAAAGATTCAAAGCTTTTCCGCAAGTAAATATTTTCGTTTCTCGAATAATGATTAATTAATGGAATGATATGATGACCAGGTACTTCGACGCCGAACAAACGAGCCCCGAAATACGATCCCCCGTCGAGGCTTTCTTTGGACATGAGGGAGCACACGATTACCAAAATTATTGGCAGCGGGAAAATAGAAAATCCTCGAAGACCTTGCAGAGTCTGCACCGCTGCGAAGAAACGTAGTTCCACAGTTTTCATGTGTTCCACCTGCGGAGTCGCCTTGCACGTGGGCAAATGTTTCGAGAAGTATCACACCTTGGAGAAATATTAACACCGGCTGACACGCGTAAAAGACATACTAATTATTGTGTAACGCGTGTCGACAACAAGAGCTGCGAAACATTCGCAAATGAATCGCCTTGCGAATTATCCTCTCGCTCTACGATGAGAGACGGATGAAAAAGATAAAATAACATATTTTCATACGATTCCCTTCTACCACACAATTAAGAAAAAGATAAAATAAACAATTTTGTTAGTGGAACAGAAATATACGATCAGCTGTTCAAGTACGCCATACAAAAATGCATAACTTTTTACAAATTGCTTAATTTTATCTTTTTTGAGATGTTAGAAGAATTTTAATCCTACAAATCAGAGATAAATGAAGAAAATGGAAAAATAAAATATTTTGTTAGTGGAACAGAAATATACGATCAGCTGTTCAAGTACGCCATACAAAAATACACAACTTTTTACAAATTTATACAAATGGCTTAATGTTCTCTTTTTTGAGACGTTAGAAGAATTTTAATCCTACAAATCAGAGACAAATGAAGAAAATGGAAAAATAAAATATTTTGTTAGTTAATTATATTTTCTACTGCTCTCGCTTTTGTTTAGCATACCTGCGTGTTAAGAGCAGCAATTATATTTTACACTGCTCCTCCGTTTAACATGGCCGATGAGGATGATAGAATCGACAGCGCGTATTATAATTATTTAATAAATTACATTTCATCGGATAGTGAACTATCAAATAGTTTGGATTGATTTGAATTGTTGTAATTCGAGCGATCGAAACGTAGAGGCGTGTTTTAGCTGCAGTGAAACGAAATTTTGGCACCATTAGGGTAGCAGGATCGGGAGTTAGGGCAATCATGGTAGTCACAAGCGACGAGCAATGCGCGGCATTTCGAGTCCAAACCGATCACGATGGGAACACACGGCGAGGTTTTATCTTCCCGGAGTTGGATTGTCAAAACGAGTTGGTACTGCTGACTGAACTTTCCAGCGGGCTGGGATTGCCACGCAACCACGGAACGTTGTCGCAGCAATTCCGAACGGTCGCCAGTAATGCTGCTGCCCATTCGGCTCGATTACGACGTACGATACTGCTCGGCAAATTGTTCAACCAAAGAGCTCGCTGTTCGTTTGATTTCGAATTGTTTAAAAACCTCTGCCGCGAGTCGTTCCTCTTCGCTCGAGCCTGCAAACCGGGGCTTGAAACGATTGCGACAATAACTCTTAAAAACTGTTGCACAGTCGGTGCACCAAGTGTTCGTACGCTGAAAACGAATCACTTTCCTGAAATTGGACCGAGGGACTTTAATTTTATATGGGATATGACGAGCATCCTTTCAGTAGACAATGTGAAAAATTATTTAAGTTGAAATTCATTGGATTTGCGAAGAGAAGAAACGAAGGATTCAATTTTTAACTACTTCATGTGTGCCTGTAATGGAAAGTTAAAGGATGCTTATTGTAGAGCTCATTATTTTAGTTAAATTTTGCAATAACTTTATAGTTTGTAACAGATTTTAACAATAAACTTACCGAGCATTAAAATAGGGCGGTGCATAATGTCTGATAAAAATACCGAGACTAATATATTCGGATTATTTGCAAATTTTATAAAGACAATTTTATAACTTCAATAGTTGTAAAATGAAAAATGTGAAAAGAGCAATTTGCTATGGTAGGTTTAGAGTTAAGGATTTCATTTTGTCCTGCTAGAATACGATTTGTATATAGAATTTTATAAACCAGACACTTTGTACAGTAACCGCAGTATTGTAATGTATAATTTGAATAACGCATAATTACTGATTTGTATTAGTTGAAGTATGCAATAAACTGAATTTAACATTCTTCTGATGCAGTGTTTTCATCACCTCGTTGGAAACTCCTTCAATAATTTTATAGTCTTCGAATAAACAATTCTAACGTCTTCAAAGTCTTGTAATAAAATCTACAGTACCATATTATAATAATAAAAAGATTCTAAAGAAAGGATGATGGTTTTATATTCTTCTAAAATGATATATATAAATGAATGGCTTAAGAAATATAATTTATATTAGATCTAATTTTTTGAATGTCTTCTCTGAATGACGAAGTAAATTTCATACTTTTAGGTAACAGGGTAATAGACATGCTCAAGATGCGAAACATTTTTTCTTTGATGTTTAAAGTTTGATAAGAGTATGTAGATTTTTCAAGACACTGTCCATATATTTAAAAAAATGTATTCTCTCCTATTCGAAGCTTTGAAAAGTTTAATTAGGTATTTAAAACTTTCGAAAAACCATTTAAACACTCTAACATGTAGGTATAATGTATTTACATATATCTACATATTAATATCATCATTCTTGCATAAATTGTATTAAAATTATTATGAATTTTATGAAGAGTATTTGTCACAGGAATTTGCAGTTATTTTGTAATCAGCGTTATTAATTAAAATGTACGAATATTTTCATGCAATATTAATTATTATTATCGTTAATGCTCGCACAATATGTTTCGTGGTTCGTTGAAATTTTAAAGACAAAGTGAATTTTCACTGTAAATTTATAATACAAATTACAACACTTTTAAGCCATGTTTATGAACTGCGTTAATCAAAAATAATGTCTTCGTTCGACCTAATTGCTAATCAAAAGTTTCTTGTCGTTCGGTACAGATTGTTGGGAAATGTTATAAAATTAATAAAATGTAAAATGTTGGAAGATGAACGATTTCAAAAATGTTTCATCTCTCTCAGGAAGAGGTGGAATTTAGTATTGATATCGCTAAATGTAATAACGATTTGAGTTGCATACGTTCGTTTGTAAAAATCCAATGACGTCACGAATTTCTCATCGATTTCTTTTCCCTGCGGTGACTGCATTACGAATTTTGTGAACTACTTCCTGACTGCTATTGATTTTTACCCGGCAAACTTTTTGTTTAAAGTTAGTGATCGATGAGGTTAGCAAACACGGTTTACAGCGACCTGAATGGGTAAATGCAGTCCGTGTAAACAGATTAGGTAAATATCGCCAATCTGTTTCTACGTTTGGTCCAACGAAAAACCAGTATTTGTTATTCCGAACTTTTGTGACAACTTTTTGACACAGCAGTATTTGCAAGTCTATCTTCAAAAAACACGTTGTTCTTCGCCCTCGCAAAACACGTTCTTCGGTCTACGTAAAAACGCTGAATAGCGAATTCTCTTCCCCTCTTCAGCAACCAACATGAAAATAAATTCATTAAATTGCAAATAAAATTGCAACAACAATATCATCCATTCGACGGGTTGAACACATTAATTTCAATTTCCGAGCATTTAATTCCTACGGAAATTACAACAGAATAAAACGTCGAAGGAAGAGGAGATAATGAGGGAGATTAGAAAAGGGTGATGGACTTTGGGCCAAGGCCTAAATGAAGCATTACAACTGGAGAAGTTGAATCAAGGCCCAAATGACATAATAAAAATGGTGAAGTGAAATCAACGTTCAAATATAATATTATAAACGATGAAACAAAACCAAGGCCTAAATGAAATATTAAAAATGGTGAAACCAAATGAATGCCTAAATGAAATAATAAAATTGGTGAAGCTAAATCAAGCCTCAAATGAAATATTGCAAATGCTGTAGCAAAATCAAATTGCATATGAAATAATAAAAATAGTGAAATGAAATC
>CM052096.1:6494239-6505907 GCA_028453745.1 Agapostemon virescens | reverse complement strand
GCAAAATCAAATTGCATATGAAATAATAAAAATAGTGAAATGAAATCAAGGTTTAAATAAAATATTACAAATGGTGAATTAAAATCAGGACCCAAATGAAATGTTAGAAATATTAAAGCAAGTGTAACTGAATTAAAATATGAACTGTTTCCAAGACCGAACTAAATGTAAATCTATGCAACAGGTACATAATTATTTTGCTTATGTCTTAATAAATATATAAACAATTTTACGAACGAACAGTTGCACAGAATCAATGTTGCTTTATCCATATGAAATAATAAAAATAGTGAAGTGAAATCAAGGTTTAAATAAAATATTACAAATGGTGAATTAAAATCAGGACCCAAATGAAATGTTAGAAATATTAAAGCAAGTGTAACTGAATTAAAATATGAATTGTTTCCAAGACCGAATTAAATATAAAACTATGCAGGTCCACAATTATTTTGCTTGCTATTTCTTAATAAATTTTTAAACAATTTTACGAACGAACAGTTGCACAGATTGAATGTTGCTATACGGAGGAAACTGTAAGAATTTATAAAGTTTCGAATCCATGGAATTCCAACGAGCACAAACGTTGGTGCATCATCAGATTTGCCTGAACGATGCGTCAAACTGACGTTCGCAGCATCCGAAATAAGATAGGGGTGGGTGTTGCGTGGCCCGTATTTCCGAGATTGTTTAATAATAAAAAATGTGACAGGCGAGCAAGTAATATAAGCGAGACAGGTCGTACGACGTAGCATTCGTTTGTTCGTCTGCTCGCTTACGGTTGTCCCTTCCCTCATTCCCTATTCATTTCGCCTACTTTCTTCGTTCTTATTTCCGCGACGCTTCTCTCGTTGTTTGCGCTGTAGAAAGTTGCAAGTACAGGGCGGCCGTGTTTCTACGAGCGTGACGTAAATAAATAATTGCGATACGGAGCGCGTCTCTAGCCCGGGATAGGCGAGAGAGCGGGTGTTCTTGGCGCGGACGGTGTCGTTCAGCTTCGAATTTCGTGTTGCGCTTCTAAATATTTCACGACGCAGCTGGCGCGACCCCCGTGCCGGAAACCTTATGGCCAGTTGCCTACCAAAACCGTGTTTAAGCGACTCGCAAGACGAATGCGCGAATGCGAGACTACTCGAACGGAACTCGAGCGACTCCAAAGAAGAATCCGATTTTATTCCGCTGCGTACCTTAGCTCCTATTAACATCTTAGTTTAATTCTTTCAGGCACGGTGATATTAACCCTTTGCGGACTTAGAAAGATTCCTTAGATATTGGTGCTCCTACGTACGAAGTATGAAATTACATATTTTAATAAAGATAAGATAAAATTAATCTTGGCGAAAGTATCAGAAGTATTTGTACAGAGTGACTTTGTTTGAACCCCGACGAAATGAGTTCACAAGTGAAATCAGCTGTAGTGAAAACGAATTTTGTTTTGGTACGGTCCAAGACGAAATCGATTGTATTCATAAAGAAATTCGTGGGGTAGAAAGTGAAGGAAGTGATGAAGATGTTGATATAGTAATGGGTGTAAGAAGTCGAAAACTCAGAATAATAGAGAGCTCTGATAAATCAGAATGTACAGTTTGTGATGAGATCAGCGAGTAAAACGACGAAAAGAATTGATTGTAAGCGATTAGAGATTAAGTAGAATCTTATTTCGGTTGAAAGAAAATCTTGCTCACGAGTCTGTTGCAGGGCAAGGGGTTAACAGAGTCGAAAGCCTTTTTTCCCGGCCACCCAGTATGCCTCAGTCTCCCCGCCATCTTCTGGCTTATAGCCTATCGAATTTCCACGATATTGCTTTTCATTAAACTGCACTCAGACACACGCGCCGGTAATTACGATAACTTTTCATCCTTCTGTCCGTGAACGATCACGCCGTCCGCTAAAAGCTCATTATCGAGTGCGTGAACTATGTAGAAGGATTCGGCAACGATGGAGGAATGTTCCGGTCCTCGATTCTGTCCCTCGCAGCTTTGCGAACGTCGCGAGTCCCGAAACCGTTGAAATCCGTGGTCCAGAGAATTCACAAAATTCTCAGGGACCCCTCGTGTTATGCTCGTTGCGCACCGAGCACGTTTGAGGATTCTCGTTTCAGCGTAATAGGCACTCACCCGCTTCTTGCCGCCTTCGCTCGTTCTATCCCCACGTGGCTCTGATTCCCTTATCTCGGGACGGGCTAACGTGCACGAGTTTCATCTTTTCGAATCGATCCAGTCCGCCGGCCAGGCAATCGTTCCCGGTTCGTGACAATGGAAACCGGCCATTTCCCAGGCACCACACTGCCCCACGAATTCAAATGATTCCAACCGTTCGATCCTATCGAACTTCGAATTTTAGCTAAGATTGTAATTTAATCGTTCGACTATTTTCACGAAGGCTGTACGAGCCGAGAGCCAGGCAGATCGAGAGAGGATTATTCCTGGCAAGGTTGTTACCGTATAAAGAATATTTTTCTCATTCGACATTCTCTGAAGAATATTTTCCAGCTTCTCTTTGGTAGAAGATAACCTCTGCTTAACCCTTTTTACAGAGGACCAGACTGTAGTCTGGGTTTCATTGCTAGTTACAAAAAATGTGGAATGTAACCCTACGTGACTCTAGGTACGTCATGCAACCAGCCCTTTACCCAATTTTTGAGAGTGCATGAACTCAGTAATTTTCAGCCCCGTTGGTTTATAGTCGCATAGTCACGCGTAGAATCGCTTCGTGTCAAATTCGTACAAGAGTAAATTCTAGTGAGATTGGGTTAAAGTCCCCTTCGAATCAAATTTAACCATATAGATACTGTGAATCCTGTAAATTGGGATAAGATTGGATAACTATTCGGGATATAATTAATAATAGTTTAGATAAATCCCCAAGATTAAGTATAAGTACGATTTAAGTAGTGGCATTTTTTTAGAAAGACTTTAATCAGTTTATTGATCTAATGCCTCTGATACTGCAAAGTATCTAGGAGTTTTTGCAAGGAAGTACGCTACAGTTGATGTAACATAGGGCCATCTACAGCGACAGGGCCCGTAACTTCTGGATCGATTCCAAAACGAAAGGAAATTCTTCGCGCACCCTTCTGACAAGTTTACCCGAAATTAACGCAGCAGATTGCGGGTATTACTGTAACTCCGGAAATCGCCTTAAGTACATGTAATTGATCCAGGCCAATACCCTACCAAGTATCGATCTTCCCTGAAGGGTTTCCAGCTTCCCTCTTCCCCAATTCTTTCGATTAACGTAAGATTCTTTCAAACCATCATCAATACTCATCATCTATTTCGCATCTCCACTGCTGCAAAGTATAACAATTGTCTTTTACATAAATACATATAACTTGTTATAAGTTAGAGCAAAGGTTATTGCTGGTATTGAAAGTACAAATAAGTCTCCGCCGTTTGAAATCAGATAGCACAACCACAAAGTTATGGCGACTAGTGTCACTTGTAAGATGTCATCTCGTAAGGTTGCACATCTGTCAACAACGTAACCACGAAATATTAGCGACTGCGTACGAGTGGCGTATATATTTTTCACAAACGTATTAAATGGTCGAACACGTTACAAAGGATCTCCGATTCTTTTGAAATTCTGTCTACACGTTTCTAGACTCAAGGTCAGAAGCTATGGCAATTTTCAGATCGATCCGAATGAAATTACGGAAAATGTGCAGATCGGTGAAATCCGTCAACCCCCAAACTGATACTTTCTGAGGGGGTAAGAGATCGGTCAAAAATCATAGTTTCTCAGATTCTTTTCAAACTCTGGTTACAAGTGACTGTACTCGTAGGAAGCGTGTATTTCAATTCCCAGGTCCATTGGAAGCGAATTGTGGCAGTGGCACGACTTTGAAATTTTCGGTCTGGTGAAACTGGCGAATATGGGAAAATGGGGTTGATAAAAGGGACCACCCTGCAGTCCCCTGAAATGCTAGCCTAAATTCAGGGTGCTCTTCTTAAAGAGGAAGGTTTGGGGAAGATTTTGCCGTTGGGCTCATGTCGATAGCTCTAATAGTTTGGTCGGGGGACGCCTTCAAAGATTGCGAAATATTGAGAATTGCTGAAGGGACGACTCACTACCTGTCGATATTCGTGAAAAATTAGGGAAAAATTTTTCAATTTCCGATTCTTTTGAAATTTTGTATACACGTTTCTAGACGCATGGAGAGAGTCCATGGCAATTTTCAGATCGATCCGAATGAAATTACGGAAAATGTGCAGATCGGTGAAATCCGTCAACCCCCAAACTGATACTTTCTGAGGGGGTAAGACATCGGTCGAAAAACTTAGTTTCCCAGATTCTTTTATAACTCTGGCTACATGTAACTGGACTCGTAGGAAGCGTGCATTTCAATTCCCAGGTCCATTGGAAGCGAATTACGGCCGTGGCGCGACATTGAAATTTCGGGGTTGGTGGAAATCGCGAAATGGGAAAAATGGAGTCAATAAATGGGACCCTCCTAGATTTCCATGAAGTGCTAGCCCAAATATTGAGTACCCTATTTATAGAGGAATGTTTGGGGAAGATTTTAGCGTTTGAACCATGTCGATTAGTAAGTATCACAAAACACTTACTATGTATAGTGCTCCGCGCGCCTAATACGTTCAAGACACTTCCGAGACTCAACCCTCGCAGAATCGTCGATTCGAGTCGGATTTTCAAGATCGTGCGAGTACGTAGTTCGCGGTTGGCATACTTTCGCGACACCCGGTAACGAGAGGACTGCGACAGAGGAAAAAGGAGGGGATAGGACGATGCTTCTTATAAGAAGCGAAGCAGGAGAAATATTAATGAAGGGCGGCTACTGAAAGGATTCGTGGAGATGGTTATCAGTTCGCGAGTGCCGCTCGTAATTAATAGAGAGCTTCTGTGATCACGAAGAACCCGTTTGCCCATGGAAGGGGTAACGGGGTACATATTTATACGTATAGAAAAGTTCGCCGGCGCAACTCGAGTTTCAATCGCGCCACAAACATGCAAATACGCCGGCGAAACGTGAAGCTGTGTGCATGTCGCTTTCGCGTGCGCGTCGGCGGGCGGCGGGACACGAGGATCGTTAAAGTTTGGTAAACCGCGCGTGATCGATACCCGACGTAAATAAATACGGGCCGCATTACGGAAAATGTTGTACGATTCCGGCTGCCGTGCGCCGATTTATGGGCGTCGAATTATTTACCGAAAACATCTTGTTATCTCGACGACAGAGCCCCGCGCGAACCTTCGGTCTCCTTTTTTATTCACGACGCGCACCGTTGTCTCGACGTTCTCTATGGGAGGAACTGTTTTCAGAAGAGAGGGAAGACGATTTCCGGTTTCGTGTGAGATACAGCATGTGACAAAAATGGGAAGTTAACGCCTTTGCCATATTAAGATGAGCCAGAGTGGTGTTGAAGATTTTAAACAAAATACAATAAATATAAATATTGTCCCTTTCTTTTTGGATAAATTGAAATATTGTTGATTTGTAATCAATATGTAACCCTTTGCGGTCGTGGCGCAAATGTATCTAATTGCTTGAGAAAAATCAAGTCGATTGGTTCAATTTTTCAAATGTTATTTAGATTTGAAGAGTGTCCGAATACTTTTACGAGCGATTCGAAATCGAGGCTGGACACATTTCATTTGAAATAAGTTAACAAACGACCATTTGATACAATGAAATATTTTACGCGTTGCTTATGCGAAATCATTTCTTGAATTTCGTATATTCGAAATCGGGATTGGACACATTTCACTTGAAATAAATTAAGGAGCAACCATTTCAAACAGCGAAGTATTTTAGAATTAACATAAAGAATTTATCTTCCTTTAGCGTTTAAACGAATGAATTATTTACCATTGCTTTCAACCGAGTGGTTTATTTAGCAAGTAGTATGTCGTTTAGTGGATAACATACGGTTACTGGAATTAATACGAACATTAGGACCACAGAACACAAAACTAGGTTAATCTACACTGCTTTATAATAACGACAAGACTGACTGCATTAAAATATTGTGTAACTTTTACGTTAATGCGTGCTTTGATGGAAAAGTTTAGTCTAGCTGTTTTTACAAAAACATAATTTTACTAACTGTGATGGCAAACGTTTGGTGGTTGTAATGTTGAGACACTCTTAAACAAGGAAATATTTTAAATGAGGGAAATTTTGAAACAGCAAATAGACTAACAGAAAAATAATTATGAAATAATATTTCAAGATTGACTTACTCCATTCTATTTGGTAAAATTTATAAAAGAGTTCTATTCAATAAATAGTTCCATATTCGTCACAGTAAAAATATAAATTGTCTTCATAGTTAAAACTGTATGTTTCCAAATAGACTTTCCAATAAAATGTACAATATATTGTAGAATAATGTTAGTATAAAAATAATTGAAGCTTGTCTAGGGCTTAAGAATATAGAAGGGGAGCGTATTGGTAATTAGAAGCTGAACTATGTGTTGTAGAGTATTATTTGCGAGACGACAGAGTTATTCGACCCTCATCGCGAGGCTGATTAAGGGCTTCATTTTTAGCGAAGGTCACCCACGCAAAAGGGTCCTGTGTACACCTCTTTTTTCCATGGGGAAAGAGGGAGGTGTGGTGGAAGGGAAAAAGTCAGCGTCTCTCGCCAAGGGGAAGCAGAGAACCGCGTTTATTATGCAGTAAGATGAAGTTCTGTGAAAATAGAATACATAATGAAAGGTACGCCCGACATCGCATCTCTTTACATTAATGCGGATTGTTAGGTCGTTATTGAAATCCTGTAAGAAGAGAACGGATTTGCTTCGAAATCTCGACAAACAATCCCAAGGTAATTGGCGCACGTCGCAATTAAATCTATTAAACGATATTACAAAAGGATACGGTATAGAGGTAAAATGAAAGTGAATTCTGGGGACAAGGAAAATCGGTAGAGACGCGACAAAATTGTTTTCGTTTGTGGAACCTAATGTGCGACGAAGGCTGGTCGAAGAACTTTCAGTAAAAATTCGTTGAGACAGTCATAATTATTTTTTTAATCAGGAGATACGCAGATGATTCAATTTATTTTAGATTATGAAGGGAATAAATTGGATTTGGAACTTGTATCATGGTATTAGTTCACGTGAGTTTGAGAAAATCCTCATCGAAAATGTTATGAGTTCTTGTATTTTAGTATTACGTGCCTCTTCAATTTATCTGCATCGTTAAGAAGTATTATGTATACGATTTAACGGAAAATTGAAATACTTTCGTTCATGTTTTACAATACCAACATAAAAATATTTTATTCTAGGTTTGAAATTATGATAATAAAAATATTTAATTTCCAGCAATTTTGCACATTATTCAAAATAATATTTTATTTGAATTGTGGAACAACGAGTATTTAAAATGTCTGCTCATTTAACTTTTGGAGAAATGATTACTTATAATAGTATTTTATTTAAACTGAGAAATAGTATATATTTTGAATTGTGAAACAACTACTACTTGAAGCAGTATATATTTTGAATTGTGAAACAACTACTATTTGAAATAGTATATATTTTGAATTGTGAAACAAGTACTATTTGAAACAGTATATAACTTGGATTGTGAAACAACTATTGGGTTGGCAACTAAGTGATTGCGGATTTTAACACTTTATCGACCGGCGATTATTTCGGACTCTTTGTAAGGCCCATGATGCATGACTGAAAACTTTTTAATGACTCTTTCAAGCTGACAACAATTTTTATTGCGAATCAACAATGCATCCCCAATAATATTGTCTAATAATGTTGTTACAAATTGGAATGTAAAAATAGAATTTTAAGCTTCATTTTGATACAGCGCGAATATTGAAAAGCCTAATAATAGGCTTCCGGTTGATAAAGTGTGATAAAGTGTGAATGAAATTGGGGCACGACTTCAAAGTTTTGCCAAATATTGCCACAAAATCGCTAAATATTGAAGGTATACCCCTTCTTAAAATCGTGAAAAATCTTTAGGTCTCCGATTCTTTTGTAATTTTGGTTACACGTTTCTAGACGCGCGGTGAGAGTGTATGGCAATTTTCAGATCGATCGGAATCGAATTGCAGCCGTGGCGCGACTTTGAAGTGTCGGGGAGATCAATGGCGAAAATGAAATAAAGTGTGAATAACGTAGGTTAGGTACTTTGAACACGTTAACGAAACAAAAGAAAGTGTAAAATCCATCTGTCGACAAAATCCGCAATCACTTAGTTGCCAACCCAATACTATTTGAAATAGTATATATTTTGAATTGTGAAACAAGTATTATTTGAAACAGTATATAACTTGGATTGTGAAACAACTACTATTTGAAACAGTATATCACTTGGATTGTGAAACAACTACTATTTGAAATAGTATTCTATTTAAATTGGGAAACAATAGCTAATGAGAATAATATCCGAAATATTTGTTCCTGAAAATATTAGCTATCTCTGATTGAAGGTAAGCAAAAATTCGTACGCCCTTTCGAATTTCCACTAGGATCCCTTTCCTCTATCTTTTCCCGTCCTAACAATAAGTCCTCCCTATGCTCGGCATTCACATCACCACCACGTTTCCCGGCCAAGGCTTTGTGAAATGAAGAAGACAGCGTGCGCGGGAGTGACGAGATTGAAAAATTCTAATAAAAACGATTTCGTCGGGCGTCGGACTCTCGAGGCACATCGAAATCGATTTCTTCTGCGAGACCGACTGCCGAGGGAGAAGTCACGAAAGTTTGGTAATGGCAATGTACGATTTTGTTTTCTATTCGAAGTCCGCCCGTCGTGCGATTTGCATCAAAATCGAAACTTGAGGGAGGCAGATTATTGGCTGAGACCTACATTCTCCGCTGTGCCTGTTATCCCGCCAAATTGTATTATATTGTCTAGCGAAACCACTATCTTAGGCAGCACAGTATCCTTCTACCATCGATGAATAAAAAGCAACGTCGGGGCTCCGCGCAAAGCTTTCTTTTTGAAAATCCGATTTAAGGAAATTGCTCGAGCATCGCATTTATTTAACATACATTGACGTTTAATGAAATCACTAGCTTCGAGTTACTTGTGACTGGATAAAAGATACTCCACCAATTTTAATATTCCTTGCAAACCACTTGTCTCTCCATTGTAGATGCAAAATAGAAAATTTACTTCAATGTTCTTATTATTTCTTATAATTTAGATGGATGAAATATTTATTTAATAGAAGAAGAAATTTGGAATGGAAAATTTCAAGAAAAGTGAAACTTATAGACTATAATAAACAATAATATAGCCTAGTACAGTATAGTGCAATACAATACAGTATAGCATGGAATAGTAAAGTATGCTAAAATAATATTTTTGTGCATTCATTTAGCAAAACTGTTGGGAGAGTATCAAGAAATCACAACAACGAATAGACATTCTCTTTGGCTTCGAAATATTCGTATCGAGCGCAGCAAAAATGAAGTTAATGCAGTCTAAACAATTCGCCGACTCGTGCAAACGAATTCCGCGGGAACTTTTGAAAAAGTTCGCCAGCAGCAATTAATTCCTGAACGAAAAGTTGCAGACCAAAATGGAGTAGTGCTGCTTGCTACAGTGACTGCGATAAAATTGAGAACTACGGCTCCAAAGTAATCAGTGAATAAGTAATAGAGTTCATGCGGCGCGAACAAAAGTAAGAAACATAAAGATACACGGGAACAGAAGTTCCGCGGTGCGAGACGTTAAGTTATATCACTTCTGAGCCGAAACATTAGTCAGAAAGATAACCGCCGTAAATTATTTGTTGCCGTGCAGTAACCGCGCAAATGTCGAGCAATAACAAACGCGAAAAGTACTGTTATAAAGCTAGAGCCGCGTACGAATCTTATCTCTGGATTGTGGTTCGTTCGTATGGCCACTGCTACTCAAATATGATATGTGCTATTTTCAAAAATATAATACAAAGCCAGACAGAATTTTAAATACAACGGTATTCATTTCAGAATAATATTCTTCAATCAATATTACTCAACTGAGAAGCGAAGTCTATTTCAAATCCCTCTTATATGATAAAAAGATTTGCTAAGAATAATAATATAACAGTCTCCAGAGAATACAACTTAAATTCCATATCAGAAAAGTTTTTAACTGCTACTCCTCAGAACTTTTTTATTTTTGCAATTTTAAGATATCTACATACTTCTAAATAATGCCTCAATTTCTTCATAGAAGCTTTTACTTAATCCTTCAGAAAATTATTTAATTGTAAACTTTTTATTCTTACACTTTGTTCAATTTACCTATTACTTCAATCCAGTAACTGAACAACAAATACAAGTAGTACCATATCCGATAACTCGGCCATCGGAAGGGTCTCAAACCTTCTACAATTAAAATTAATTTAATTTGTGAATTAAATTAAAAATGTGTGAATTTTGGGATACTTTGCGAATTCTTAGGGGAGGCATGCTAATATGTATCTGAGAGATGGTGATGTAAACATGCTACTTCTGTTAAAAAAAAATCACAGTGTCCGCGTCTTAACAGTGGGTCTTATCTTTTTCAGGGATTCCGGCGTGTACACGTGCTAAGGGTGTGTAAGTGCATCGAGGGAGCAGCATCAGCATCAGCTGGAGCACCAGAAGCAGGTATCCAGCGGTCGATATGAAACCGAAGAGACCGCTGCACCTTTCCTACGTGGAAATACCGAGAATACCTAACATTCCACTCGTATAGCTAGGAGGGTAACAGGATCGCCGGCTGCTGGGTTCTTCCGGCGCCGATTCTTCGATGCTTCGTAGGTGGGTAGCACGAAGCAGCCAGAGCCTCCCTCTCTTCCGAAGCGAGGTCCTCTCTCGGCCAACCGATTATATTCCACGGGAACGATAAAGCGATTAGGATGCTCGGTTGTACGCGGCAGCGGCTTAAGGAGAGAAATGAGGACGGCAGACGGGCCCGTAGCTATCAATAGATTGCCCTAGCGGAGCCTGAAAGGGAGGGAATGCATAGAGGCTCTCCTTATAATACGCGAAATGCCTTTAAATACGGAATGCCGACTCATCGATTATTCCAGATATGCCGCTAATACGCATTCTATACGTGCCGACGCCGACACGCGCACAACTTTATGATTATGGTTACGTTTATGCCGTCGACCAACGACGTTTCTTTCGGGGACCGGGGAACCGACATCGATCTCCGCTCAGCCTTGCCTCGGAAACACGCCAAGTCCATCGCGTCTGGGCATGATCCGTCGGATTCGAATGAATTTTTTGAGAATTTTTTTGTTCCCCCATAATTGCAATACTCTAAAAGGGCGTGCGAAATTTGGAAGCAATCGGACAATGTGATTGTCCAGCTCAGATCGTTTCAGAATGACATTCTTAGCCTCCAGATGCGAAGGGTGTCTCAAAATCCACGCAAGAAGTAATTTTTATAGTAAACGCAGCTTTTTAATTAAAAATCGTGAACTTTTTATTGATTCGCAAAACATACAATTTTGGTGGTACATACACACTCTGTTGTCGAAATTTTCGAAATGGCGCAAAATTCATATGTTGCGTGAATTTTAGGATACTTTGCGAATTCTTAGGCGAAGCATACTAATATGTATCCGAGAGAAGATGGTGTTCCAGTCGATCGTAGCGGAGATCCAGACAGGATGTCTGAAACGTTCTGGACATTTGTATCAGTGGAAAAACCAACAAAGGCATGGAAAATTAATATTCCTGTGGCGCA
>CM052096.1:6475128-6489239 GCA_028453745.1 Agapostemon virescens | reverse complement strand
TTGCTTAGTGCCTTGTTCGAATTTTCGAAAACATCTTGCTTGTAGTTGCGAGACTTTGCTATGCTGCAAGGTTGATTGTTGAGAAAGGAAATCATTAGTTCTAAAACTATTTGCGGAGGTAGATAAGTAACAATATTTACTGGTGTATGTAATACAGCTGGGTACCTCCACAAAACACCTATGTTAAGAATTTGCATGAGAGCTTGCTTGAATTTCCGAAATGAAAGTGCTTAAATCGAAAACATTCAAGTATTCTACAAGCTTGCTTCGCGAGAAAGTAAATTATTATTCCTGAGAAGATTTACCAAAGCAGATGAGTAATATTATTTAAAGGTACATAATGCAGTTTGTAATCTCAATAAATACCCTGGTTCTTGCTTTGCTCGGTATCTTGCTGGGATTTTTGTAATTAAATTGCTCAAAGCTACGATGGCCAGTTTTCTGCAAGCTTGCCTCGTAATAAAGTAAATTATTGGTTCTAATAATATTTACAGAACTAGATCAATAATAATGTTCATATAGATGTAGAATCCAGCTAGCACCTTTATCGAATGACCCTCTCAAGATTTTTACATTAAATAATATCAACCAAATTATCCAATAAATATTAAACAACATCTTTATGTTAGTATATCTTACACAGTAAAACTAATAAAATCGATTACATTCCTTTAAAAATAAATTCCACTTTTAAAAATCTCAAATTCCTACAACCAAATAATACAGAATGCAAATACACATTACGTGATTATTTTAATAAATAATTTAGACGATGATTCTAGTGTACACATCAAGAGGAAAGTTACAATGGTAATATTAACAAATGAAAAATAATAGAAGGCGTTTATGGTTCTTGATGAGTACCTTAAACGTAGTGTTAAAGACCTCGTAGGATGATTTAAAATTTTCCTGACTCACCAATGCAACATAGTAGTTGATATACGAATTGTTTTTACGAAATACTGGATAGATTTGCAAGAAACACGATGCAATGTAGAAATTATATCGTCTTAAGCATAAGAAAGTAAATAGCTTTTAAAAAATCACGCTCTACGACTTTCAGGAAGTTGGTAATATCTTGTTACGCTCACTTTGCTTTCGATAAGTGCCCTAATACGTACGAATGAGGGTGTGCGCGCAGGTTTATGATACTTATACATTCCAGAGCAGCGACCGCGTCTTCGCTTGCACATCGGCAAATTGCCAACGCATTTCCATGTAATCCTAGCATAACGGCCAGAAGATTTGGCGATTCCCGTCGAAGACGGCCAAGCAAAAAACCACTATGTCGCGTCGCCTGTGCGAACGACCATAACAATAATGTTAACTAAGAACCGAGCAGAAAAATATGCACCTGCACGTTAACAGAAGAATATTTGCTATTGCAATGCTTTCTTTCTCAACATTCTGCATTCTATTTTTGTTCGACTTTAAGAAATTTGTATAACATTACTAATGTTCTTTAATACTAAAACATAATAATCCTACAATGTACTAGAATACATTTAGATGTATTCAGGAATAATCCCTGAACTCGAATATGGATTATTCTAACCGTGAAAAAATAAATAGAATGAACACAGAAAGAATATAAAATGGATCAAACTTAAAATTGATCAATTTTCTGAAAAACATGAAGCACTTCCTGTGACGTACGATTGGAAACTAGTTTTCCTGATGAGAATTTTCGAGGGACCGCGTGTTTGATGAAGGCTTTCCAGAACGACTGCTAAAGTAGCAATTTGATTGACGAGTTTCCCTGGAGCGTGGCTTTCCTAATTTCCAAAATCGAATTCGTTCAACCTCCGAAGAAAAAGAAGGTTTTCAGCTTTTTCCGTCGACGATGGCAAAGGATACAGCGTTTGCACTCCCAATCGTACAATATTAAAAAAAAAGAAAAATAAGTAAGTGCAACAATAGAATTTATTCCACTACGAAATATAATCTGTGGCGAATTTAAGAATTGGAAAGGTTCCGAAAATAATTATTGTTGACTGCAACAGTTATGCAGAACCGAAAAAGTTTCCTAACAATTAAAAGATATATCTCTTCTATAACTGTTGCTTTTTACCTTTGCATTTTGCCTATGCATTTCAGTTACATTTAGAATTTATGACTTTACATTTACAACCAAACTGCAGGTGATTTAAACCTTAATATTGAACCTTTCAACTCCTAATGGAAATCAAATCTAGAAACCAAAAAGTAACAATTATGAAACCGATAATATCACTTGTGATATCGTTTCGGTTTTCCATAACTGTTTCAAGAACAGAAACCGATATCGTGACTGTTTCCAATCGCTGATTTCAACTGAATCGATGAGAAAGTGTACTTAACCCTTTACCATACCATTTGATTTGTAACTAAAATTATTATTACACAGAAGAAAAGAAACTTTATATTTTTATACTGTTGCATTTACTTCAATGCTTAAATATTGTTTACAAAAGACTAAAATTTAATTTCGCCTTAAAAGAAAAGCGTAATATTTATATTCGTTAGACTTTGTTTAAAATTTTTAGCAGGAGCCTGACTCGTCATGATATATCAAGAGGTTAATAATTAGATTATTTTAATGATTCTTTTGCGTCTCCAATTAGATAAAAAAAAAAAAAGGTGGACATATGAAAAGGAGGCATTCGACGTTTTCAGTGACGGCGGCGCAGCGATTCCAGCCAGACCAAAGTGCTGAACGCTGCCGTGGTTCTCTTTGGCTGGCAGCGTTCCCTCTCATTTCGATTGGTACCCTTGAGGACTCAGTGGTTCGTCAGAGTAGAATCGGCGCCGTTTTTAACGCTTTTAGAGTGTTAATTAGAACGCGGCGAAAGGGTGTGGAAAAAGAGAGGGTGAAGAAGACCTATCGGACAATCGTGCTCCATCGCGGTTGTCGAGGATTCTCGGGCTATTCTACACATTCCTTCTTTGCGTTCACTTAATTCTTGGCTGAGAAAGCAGCGAGCTCGTTTCTCCGTGAAAATAGGTTGGCGTATACATACGATCTCGATCCTACCTGTAAAGCGAAACGCTAATGAGCGGACCTCGAATACCTAGCGCACAGCGAATACGGTTGTCTCTTGGAAACAATCCGGTCGAATACGATGCTAACTTAGGAACTTTTGGTCCTTCAATTTAATTCACTGCCTGAGTAATTACTCCTCGACCGAGTGGATTTCTTTAATAGCTTTTTAAGCACACCGGCGCCCGGGATCATGCGAATTGCCAGCGCCGGCGAGATGATCGCGCCCGGCAAACGAATGTTAATGTCTTCATGCTGGAACGGGCACTTAGTCTACACGGTTTAGGCGATAAGCGATTCTAATTTGTTTCTTACGGAACTGTACAAATTTCATTTCAAATGGAAGCAAGAAACGGATATCTCGCATATATTTCGTTTCGTTATCTTCGGTACTGTTCAACATGTATGGAAATTTCGATGTGCAAAAGGCAATGTTGAAGTTTTGGTTACAAGCTCAGATAAAGAAGTTTAAAAACATAATTTTGCATTTCATTTAATATTCCAAACAATTATAGTTTTTACATAAAACTTTTTCGCATTTTGTGTAGCAGATGACCTTCTATTATCTAGAAACAAAAATTCAAATTGCTTGGACCAATTTTAAAAAAGTTATTCTGTTATAGAATGTGTCTGACTATTTTCGTGGCTGCATCACTTATTATTTTGATGAACACTGTTATAATTATCACAAATAATTATGGAATAAAATGACACGTTACTTCAGATGATACCTCGGATAATTAGTATTTCAGACGATCTCCAGCATGGTTTTGATATACAAATCGTTTTAAACAATATTATTTCTCGAGAAAAAATTTAACGAATCACTGAAGCAACAAAAATAACCTTCGCTCTTTCGCTACGTATCGAATCGGGTTTCAGTCTATTTTTAAGCAAACTGTAATAACAAACAGCAACAATTTCAGTGTTTTCTCGAATATATATATTATATATATAATATATAAAACTCGAATATAAAAGTGTTTATTTTTATATTAAAATACAAATATTAGGCAGCTGTTGTTTATCAATTTCTCATTTTTCAAATATTGATCAAACCCTTCACCAATTATTTTTCTCATACAACTTTTACGATAAACAATCGAAGTACCAATGTTTTAAAATGACATTTAAAACTCGAATACAAAAATATAACTATTTTTACATTAAAAAACAAATATTGAGAAAACGTTGTATATCAATTTCCTTAAATGTTCATACAATTCCTCCCCAATTACTTTTCCTAGAGTGATACAATGTTTACACCGAACAACAGAAGTTTCATAGTTTTAAAACAATGCTTAACCAATCACTCTTGCCAGATGCAATTTGTAAAACGAACAGTTTCAATGTTTTAAAAAGACATTCGAAGTTTATGCATGAATATTTTGATTTATCTGTTACAGGGGAAATGTTCGCAGAATTCTTAACTGGTTTGAATGGTACACCATGTGGAATAGTTATCGGTCATTTTGCTTTTCCGTCGGGTGGCCAGGAATGGCACACAAAAGCGACACAAAGGCGGACGTGAACGCGTATCGATTTTTCCTGGTGCTAGATCGGAATGAAATTTCACGCGGGAACACAAACGTCGATATTTAATTGGGCGAAGGGTTCTAATGCGAATTTCATTGATCGCGGCCGAGCCAGTTGCCGACCTGTACCCTGTAAATTGAGAAACTTTGGATGGACCGGTATCTGCCTGTTACGTGGTTGACAGACGGCGTGAATATTTAGCGAACTCTCGAGATTCTATCAAACTTCAATTGATATTTTCAGATCGAGTCTATTTCGGAATGGCTTCGCTTTCCAAGTATCTCTCAACTTCTACGCGAGCCGCTTGGCGACTACTTTCCCGAAGTAGAATGGAAAATCTAACAGATTCCTTGTCCAATTACGTTTCGTGATTAAAAGTTCTTGCGGGGTAAATATATTTAAACGATTAACAATGGCAATCAAAGATCAGACCACAAAACGCCTCGCAACTTTATATTACAATATCGTCGAGGATATCCAGTCAAAAAAATAATTAAAACGATCGCCTGCATTTTTATTTCTAATGATTTTTTTGAGATACTCTTATTGACATATACGCGACATTCTTATGATTAAAATGAGCCCAAACAAGATGCAATTCTAGGCATATTTAATTGAGTAATTCTTCATTGACTAGGTCAGTCACGAGTGCAGTCAGTTAGTAATAAAAATTAATAATAACAAAAATTAAGTAATTTAATAAAATGATAATAGTGAAAGAATAATTTATAACAAAAGAGGTCTGAATTAGTATTATCTAAAGGGGTATCCAGCGGGAACTAATTTTGTACGACATAATTAGATAAATAACTAAGTTTAAGTCGAGGTTGCATTGTGTGTGGACTCATTTTAATCAGAAAAACGCCAGCAATATGTCAGCGACGGTGTCACTAAAGAATTGTAAAAGATGAACCAGTATTTTTCAATGAATTAGTATCGTCTCATCGAAATGTGGAATCCCTGTCCCCTGAAAAGGCAAACGTATTGGGAATAAATTCTTCACAAATACGTTCACCGCTGTACCTTACGAATCAATGAGTCGCAAGATGCGAGGTCAAACACCGTACACTATAAAACTAGTACAAGACCCGGCGCTTTTTAATGGCGACGCACGTAGGAGTTGTATTGGCAGCAAAACTCCTAACTGCGGTTCTTCATTCGTCGAACTTTCCGATCTAAGTGCACCGCGGGCAGAGTACGTCCAAGTTCCGGCAACGGCCGGAAGTCAAGTAGGTTTATGGGAAATAATTCGAGGTCTCTTCCCCCCAGGCGAATTACGACGACTATCGCGAGCGTCCGCACGCATCGCATTCTGGCGGCCAACGATGCGAAACTGATTTTCCTCGTCGACAACAACACTATCGAAAGAGTTTTTCCCAGACGACGACGACGACGACGACGACGACGACGACGACAGCGAAAAGAAGTATTTCTATTCGGTCGACACGGCACGTTGGATATTCGATAAGTTGTTTATGCGTGTCATTGTGGCAACGAAAGATTCGCCAATTTAATCGGGACCAACGTATCCTGTTTACTGCCAATCGTAAACGTTCGAAATTTTATCGGCATTCTAATTTCGCCGTTATAGGAAATCGAGTCGAGCTTTTTATTTACGACGGTCCTCCGCAGAACCGGGAGTGCACTTCTGCTAATGCAATACCTTATCCAGAACGCCGGTTACACCGACAAAGATTATTTATACCGCCCGGAAATGTGCTATCGCGAAAATCAAAACTGCAAGGATTATCTTCTGGTCGCTCTGGGAATTGTCGGTTAATTGGTATGGGAGACAGACTTTGGAGAGAGACAGAGAGGAATATAGAGGCAAAGAGAGACAGACAGAGAAACAGTTAGAGTGACAGTGAGACAGGCGACGAAAGAAGCCAGAGAAAGACAAAGAGGGAGAGAGAATTCGCGGGTATATTCAGATATTTCAATAAAGAATGAAAGTTCGTACCGGGAAGGTATTCGAAAGCGGTCCGCGAGCGTGGCAGGTAAAAATACAAAAGGCAAGCAGCTATATAGAAAATGGTTCCCAGGAGAGGAGGACAGGAAAAGTATGGCGAAGAGGGATGGTAGGAGAAGGGAAACCGAGCTTATTTGGAGATCGCACGCCGCAGCGTATGAGTGCGGGTTGTTTTTCTTCTGAAACAAAACGAAAGGGAAACTGCGGCACCGAAGAAATATGCAGTTATACGAGCCGTCCGGGAGGACACTTTATCGGTAGCCGATTTTACATCGGTCAGCCGATATTTTCTTGACAGAAATAGCAAGCTTAAACTGCCTGGGGTACTGGCAGCATGAAAGGCAGAAAGAACTGAAAGGAATAGAACCGAAATACCCTGGGCCACGGAGGCCCCGTAACGTGTTTTCGAACGGATCCTCGTGTATGCGTATACGTGTGCATCCCCTTATTTGAGTTTTACGTCCAACCCCGTCATCCCCCATCTGCGTTTCCCTGTGTCCGTGCATTGTTCGCGGGGGTGGTTAAGCATTACGTACGGGAACCTATTTATATCCGATGAGAAATTGACGTTACGGAAATTCCAAGGGGCACACTCCAACTTATTTCTTTTTACGGCGAAGATACGTTATCCGAAAACGAATCGAACAAACAAATATGGGAGACACGTTTCGCGTTATTAATACTAAATCAATCGCGCAGAGAAACTGAGTATCACGCATTGCTTTATAAAAATACCAAAATTAATCTTATGGAATATTAAAAAATTATTAATATAATGTACAAAAAGATGGAAATTTAATTTAAAAAATACTTATTAACCCTTAGCACTCCAATGGCTCCTCTGAGGGGACATTAAAAATTGACAGAATATTATTCAAAAACAATTTTTACATTGCAATGTTTGTATTTGAGAAGCTAGTAAAAATGGAAGTGTTGCTCGTACAATTAATAGTAACAAATTTGATATGCAAGAAAGGAAACGACCACGTACAGTGGTACTATTGGAGGACAGAAAAATGTCTCGAGCTAGGAATTAAAATTGCTTGGAGTGCAAAGGGTTAAATTTGAAAAGTAATTTTATAAACTCGTGTGAATTCTATGATATGCAAACGAATACTGACCGGAACGAATGACATAAAGATTAACGTATGTGACAAAAGTATGAAGGTGCAATAACGACGTGTGAAGATCCCAGTACACCCAAAGTGCCTCCATCAAAGATGTCGCAACGCGACGACGATCACCCGGTATATTCGTAATTGTTTCTGTCAGGTTTCGATAACAATGTTTCTCCGTATAACTGATCGATTGACGTAACAGAGTACGCAGCGCAGTGCACGAAACGAAAAATTTCGTTTTCTAAACTGCAGAGTTGCAAACGGAAGTAGCTTAACTGGAAACCTATCAGCTCCCGTAATTCCAGAGCGTAGCCACGCTAAAACTTCCGGAACATGTCAAATTCCATTACAAACTGTAAGCTGGTATTATCAGCGAGTCTCTGATAGCCAGTGCGAGCTGATACAGTCTTAAATAGCGAACGGAGAAGAACGAAATTTGATCGTGGGTCAGATATTACTTGTCGCGCCTGCTACTTGGCTGCCCGACCTTTCGATGCCCGACGAATAAATAGAAGTGTTAGGTCACCCCGTAAATAACGCTTCATATGTTACTTTTAATAAACTAGAGTGCCGTTATCTTTGGCATAAAATTTATGAACGATTGTTCAATTGTGTCCTGGTATTCTTACCTGAATACTTCGGCTATACGGAGTTTCTTATTGCATGCGTTGCGGATAGAAGGTACTCACCTGAAACAGAAAAATAATCCCCTAAGTTAGATTTTTTTAACAAACATTATTGGTTAAAAATTTATTTACAATTCGCAACGGTTTAAGGTTTACAAATTTCTTAGATTTGCAAAGCTTAAAAATAATTTTAACAAATAAGTTTAGAAATAGTAAAACGAAAATTAAAGAATATGTCTCGAAGAACTTTTAGTAATTTTTTAAATAATATATATGCAAAGAAATAAATCTGTCGATTTGTTCCTCACAGATACATTTTTAGAATTTTTATAATCGTAGATATGAGATATTAGGAGGCGCCATTTTGATGCATCTCGTGAACCTAGAAATTTTTGAAATATTTATGGTACAGTAGTCCTACAAACTTACACTCACAGATTTCAATTTAATTTGTTGCAACGAGTATAATTAACGTATAAATTAATTTTCAAATTTGGACAAATAATTACGTCAACCATGTATTAACACTTTTGCTGTCAACTTCGAGAATATCATAAAATCTATGTAAATTATTGAATGAAGTGATAATTGGAAGCCTTGCAATTTTTCTAGCAATCGATGCAAGAAAATTTTTATTCTGCACAAAGATTTGCATTCTGTGGTTAACTCTTTGACAAGTCACTAACTTGGTTCACATTTATACACTTCTACAAGCTGAACAGACATTTGTTGGTTTCGCTACATAATAATTTATTCTTTGTTAACTAAGAATCGATTTGATACGGATTTGACGAAGACACGTGCACGAAGTTAAAGCGATTGATAGTTTCGAAGAATTTTAAACTGCTCGATTTTAGAAATCTCTTGCCTTACGCGTGCTTACCTGGTGCGGTATATTACGAAACTTTAAGAAAGATATTTACCGAAGTTACTGGCTGTTTACGACAGCGTTTATGCGTGGTGTACAGGATTAAGTAAGTACATAAGTTACGGAAATAATGAATGCTTAAGAGCCGCATCGTAAATTCGCAAAGAACTTAATTATTCATGGATAAGAAATCGTTTTGGGCTAGTCATCAAAGAGAACGAGCTCTTCCGCGTTTATGGATCATCAATTTCTTCCGAATCTTTAGTTTGAACAGCTTAATTCGGTAGAAGAGTTTCAGTCCCCTTCGATCCTTTACGACGTGTTTCATGTTTCCATTTAATATTTAAAATCCTCGATTCTATCCTTATCACATTTATATTTTGTCAGTACTATTTTCTATTATACTACTATTCACAGCTTCAATACTGTGATCCAAGAAAATAGAGGGACGTTAAATTTAATTTTGGGTAAGAATAATTTCTGCAAGTAAGAAATAATTGAAAACTGTCAAATTTTACTAAAATTTCTGATTCAATGGCAAAAAATTTGAGGAGACATAAAAGCACATGAATTCAAAGAATAATTATTATAAATATAGAATCATTGTTAATCTATGCAATAATTATGCGATCTCTATTTTAAGTAACAATAAAAGCTAGAATAATTAAATAAAGGAAGACTCTAAGAAATTCCCTTAAAAATTTTATCTTATTCTTAATAAAATTTGTTCAATTATAGAATCGATAAAATCCACTCTATACGTTTATTTATAACTATTTATTCACTAATTGGTAACTATTTACTGTAAAATACAGTTTGGATTAATTTTATCGAATTCGCTGTCTAATTTGTTTGAAACAGGCAAACTTCGACTACTCTCGATTATCTGTTAACAGATCCTTGACAACCCCTATCTTCTATTATTTTCTTCAGAGTTGTTCACATTGTTGTTCACATACAGCATACTAAATATTGGTCTACAGAGAGTCTTCTAAAATTTGATTTTCATTGCCAATAATTTTTTGAATTGCAAAATAACCGAGAGCTCTATCAAAATCTGTAAAACAAAATTGCGTTGTACCCTCGGAAAATTGTATAAGCTGCAAACACCCGACAATCCTTGATTCAGCAATTATTACCAAACCGATGACATAAAAAAAAAAAGCGTTAGGCTGACTGCATCCGATCGAAAAGCATTAATCTAGCAAAAGTTCATTTAATCGGTTCCGTGAATTCTGATGGATCGAATTTACAACTCGCGCACGTTATACCGCGTTTCCGCCTCGACATCCTGCACCCCCATTTCTATAATTAAAGCGTCATTGTGACTATTCGATCTCCAAAATAGTCACAGCAACGATGAAAATGTTTTCATTCATTCAAAGAACTTTGTAGTGTCAAGTACACTCAAGTCTCTTTTGACATGGTTGAAAGTCAACTCTGTATAATAACGTGAAGAACACTTCAAATAAACTCTACTAAATATGAATGATGTGCTTTACTTTAAGGGTGAAACTGAATTCTGTTCTTTATGAATGTTTAAACATTATTTCAAATTTACATGTACGAGAAATATAAATTTCTTGTTCTCTGCTATTTTAAAAAATGAAGAAATTACAATCATTGTAGCCTCGATGAATGAATATTGTGCTTTGTTTTCAGAATGAAACCAAATTCTATTCATTCGTAGTCAATATTTAAGCATTCAAGTAAATGCAGCAGTATAAAAAATATAATTTGTCTTTCTGTAACATTTTTAGTGACGAAGACGTTGTAATTTTGTGAATATGTGTGAAGAATATGTATAAGAATGAGAAAGAAATATAATGAATGAAACAGAAAGTGTACGAAGTGAATTGGTTGTGCGAGAGAAAGAATGAGTGTGAAATATTTTTAATAAAAAAGAAAATTGCATAGCAACGAAGTTAATTATGTAAAAGCAAAAAGGACGTGTTAGAAATCTAGAAATTAGAACCTTGCCGTTTGATAGAAGATGTTAGTGTATATCGCAGAGAGATTGTGAAAGATTTTTCATCACTATCTTTATCGAACCTCTGTCTGTTGTCTAACTGTGCCTTCCGTCTTCACGGATGAGAGGAGATCTAATAACGTTAGCAAACTCGTTGTTTCCCATCTTGGATGGCTGTAATCCTATTTTATGGAGTCGCGAATGTAGATTGTGCAAACGTGTACAACCGTGATGCATGTGCTCAAGTATACAGGAGCAAGAGCACACCGGAGATCCTCCACGCCCGTCCGCGACTTCCTGAAGACGACAACGGCTGCATTGATTGCACTGCCGAAACGCAGCGCCGTTCATAATCATTCCACCTCCAAAGATTTTCCATGGCCCATTTATGGGACAAATGCACGCGTGATCGAATTTGAAAATGCATACAGGGTAATGCACACACATATTTATACATGGTGCAACGGAAGTTCGAATGGACAAAGGTAGAATATTGCAAGGTTTTTCAGGAAGACGATACAGTTTCGAAAATCGAAAATGTTTACGTTAAAATTTAATAATTAAAATATCGATAAATTTCGAGAATCGATATTGGTTTTGCTGTATCGCTCCGCGCACACAAGGACCGATAACACGTATACTCAGGGAATAATTCAAATATGCTGCAACAGTATGTTTCAGACGATATCTGGACAGTGACAAGAGTGTTCGTTCAATCTTTGTTCCTCCGCGAGCTCCAGTTGCCTCTAACGGGGCCAGCCGTTTTCCCTTTGCGTCAACTCGATATTATGTAATAAATGGGGTAAATAGCAGTAAGTTCGCAGTGCGATTATTTATTCGCGAGGATGCTCTATTACGTGTTGAATAACGACCCTATTTTTATTCCCAGCGATGCATGCGAGTCGAAACTATCGAGGAAGAACGACACCGCCTAACTGATTGGAAATAGTTTTTCCTCTCAAGTTGACACACTTACAACTTCCAGCAGGAATAGTTTAGAAACTGCGATTCTAAAGTAGAATCTTACACGGATTACAAAATACTCGTAGATGTAAAGATTCGCTGAAATTATTTGCACAAGGGTTCTATAATTAATTTCCTAACTAATTTAAAAATTCTACAATGTTAGAATAATTTATTAAATGAATTTAATGAAGCAACAATTGAAAATTTAAAATGTATGCCACATTGTCCTTAACGTTTTTGTATTCTCCAGATATCAACTAAGTTGAGTGCAACAAATATATTAAGATATAAATTTATTTGTATACGTGGATAAATAATTCTGTCACTCATATATAGGTGATATGGCAGACAAAGTTTTAAAGAATATTATTCAGCCTCAAGCAGAGTGGACATGAAAACAAGGTACGGCCATTTTATCGGTTTCAGCTCTGCGAATGGACTTTTGAGCGAAAGGTAAACTTGGCAGATGAACATTTACAAAAGATTGCATTAAACTTTTCCAAAAATACATGAATATGTATTCTAATAGAAATCTAATAGTGTTCTAATAGAAATGTTCTTAGTCAGAATTTATAATGCTTCGAAAAACAATGAACATACGAATTATAAATTCATAAACGAAATCCAGAGCATGGCAGCTATTCAGAATGAAAATAAAAATTGTAAAAGGTGCAAGTATGGGGATTATGAAATTGCTAAATCGATTGAGATTAAGACAGAAGTTGCTCATTTACAAAAGGATCCACGAAACTCTTCACAAGAACCATGAAAATCACATTTCCTTGATTCTCAGTTAAACTTTACAAAGTTTCAAAGAAATGTAACCAATATGACTGGCCCAAAAAAGGCATGACAAAAATTACAAATTCACAAACGAAATTCAGAGCACCCCATCTATCCAGAAAAAATATAAAAATTGTGGAAGGTGTTAGGGTGAGGGATTATTAAATCCCTAAATGGGTCTTATAGGTTTGAGCTTCGAAGATGGACGTTGGAGCACAAAGTTTGAGTCAGCATATGCTCATTTACAAAGGATCAACTAAACTCTTTCCAAAAACCATGAAAATCATATTTCTTTGCTTGTAAATTGGACACTGCCTCTGGATAAAAACATTCTAAGTCAAATTTTACAGAGCTTCAAAAAAATGGTACCAATATGACTGGCTCAAAAAAGGCACGACAAAAATTGCAAATTCTAAAATTAAAAATCTAAAAATTATGGAAGGTGTCAGAGTGAGGGATTATGAAATCGTTAAATCGGTCGCGTCGGTTTCAGGTTCGCAGATGGACGTCGAGTCGAAAGGGTGAGGTAGAAGAATTTCTCGTCACGGTTTGAATTTCGAATACCTAACACGTGTTTCGAGTTCCGCGTCCGACATTATACCAGCAACCGGCTGTTAAAATTCTTGGTGTTGGTGGAAGGGGAGGGTGCGCGAGGAGAGGGATGCATGCATGCATGCGCCCGCTATTTTGCGTTAACGACCACCGTCGACGTATAACGCTGTCGGTATCGCGGTATTACGTCGCTCCGCTTCCTCCATTTCGAAATACTGAATGCAAGATGGTCAAAGGGCTCCTGTGCGCGACGCGAGAAGCGCATTCGGCGATGCCGCGTTACCTACGCCTCACTGAAAACCGCTCATCACCGCTGAACAATGAAAACCATCAATCCGCTACCGAAATGGAGAGGTGAATTTCCCCGTCAGGCTGCCGCGAGATGCGATGCCGCCGTCGTTTGCACCTTTGTTGTGTCGTGGTTCGAGTCGAAGAATTTATTCAAAAAGTTCGAATCAAAGATGCAGAAATTCTGTATCGGTTCTGTATCTGACCTAAATCATACATGTCATTACTTAACCGTCTTTTGGTGTTCCAAAGCGAAATTCAACAGTAAACCTACTACAAAATTTGTAGAGATTTTATTTTGCAATTATTAAAATTGCGAACGAGACGTATGCATTAGTGGCTTGGAAAATTGCTAAAACGTACCGGGAATGATAATTCTACAACAATTTTGTCAACTCAATATTGCTTCATACTAAA
>CM052096.1:6401615-6415023 GCA_028453745.1 Agapostemon virescens | reverse complement strand
TCTTCGAAAAGGAAGCGTCAAGCGAACAAATTTTGTTCCTTCTGTTTGATTCGCTTTTGCGTGTGGAATAACTTTGTAATCGATAGCGCACGGTACAAGGGACACCGCGTATAAAGGAGAGGGAGAGAGCGAGAGAAGATCGCCGCGTATACGCTTGAAAACGAATGAGGGAACCAAATGAAAAAAGCCGAGACGACGGGAAAGAATGCCCGTTTTCTCCGATCATGACGACGAGAAAAACCGGAGCCGAGGGATGCTTTCCTTTCCGGTCGGAGTTTCGCTCGAGAGGAAAAGCTTCGAGTGTTTCGCTTATTTCAGCCGAGCGACGAGGCGGACTCGGTTGTCTTCCAACTTTTCAGATTTTACTTTCTCGCCGAATACGCTGTTTCCTTCATCGGTAACGAGATGTTCTTACACTTATTAGGAAAACGTTTGGAACAGCGTGGAGGTCCGCCCTACGGCTTTGTTTTCGAAGTTCCAAGGATTCACTTGCACCGGTAATTAGCATAGCGTTGTCCGAGTTACGATTTGAACAAAATTTAATTTTTCACTTGTTTTGTATCGTATTGATCAATTTTTCTATTTTATGGAATATTTCTTGTTATAAATCTATCAATATACGAATAAATTTTGAAAGTGTGATATTTGTTTAAGCTTGCGTCTTTATGAGGTGGAATATTGCAATGCTTGCAGATATAAATAGTTGTGCATCGTTAATTACGTTTACTGTAGACACGTTTTCGTAAATCGCGTATTTTTCCAGTGTGAATAAATTTAAAGGAATAATTGCAGAAATTGATGATTATTAGTAATTAATTTTCAGATCACTAAATATAGGAAATAGAGCAATAAAATTCAATTTGGCCCTTGTTTTTCACAGCTTATACAATTTGTATTTAATACGATAATCCGCAAACTCATAAATAAACAGCACAGAGGTTCGATATTAACTTTTCCAGAACCACGTTATAAATATGTCATTTAAACAAAATTGTGGAAGGTCATTTTTTAATCGATTGTACCTCGTCAAACGAGACCTCGTATAAAGCGCAGGCTTCGGAATGATTAAAACGGAAATATGAAACATTTAATTATTGAAATACCAGTATAGGATAATAACTATAGAATATAAAAAAGAAAATTCGATTTTCAATTGCATGTTATGTTTTCAACTCTCCGAGCGAACCCGTGTGTGTATGTGGGTCGTACACGAAGTTCGAAGTCCAATTGTTACATTGTATAACAATATATACATATACGTACATATATACATATTCCAAGACCAATAGTTTCAGTTTTTAATCAATAGCCCGGAGCCGAACTGCATTTGTTGGAGATCACACAAAGCGGTATTGCACAAACCACTCGGAATGGTAGTCGTTCAACTGAACAGAAGTTTTCAAATGTTCCGCCATGAATTTTGTATACTGTCGGAATTGATATACTAGGTTCTCGGAATATAAGTTATCGTATAGCGTACACAATGCCAGCCAAACGGAATTGTCAAATGTGCCCAGAACTAATAAAAACTGACTTCTCTGTGAAAACAAATACGATAGAAAATGGACTGCAAAAAACCACGTTAATTGCTCCATGCAGGAGCAAAATAAATCGACAACAATTTTTAAACTTTCCATTGAAACGTCCCTGATATCCTTTACCAATTTGTCAATACTGAGTAAAATGTCTCGCTGAATTTTCTCTATTGCCTCTCCACAATTTTTCGCTGCCATACACAGAGCTTTTCACCCTTTCGCTCGAGGTAAAAATGTTTCATTAATAAAAACAATGTTATCGAATTGAAAAGCGAATTTAATCAATTTCTGTCATATCTGGTCTTTTCCTTCTAAACGATGAGTAGTTTCGAACTTGTTGACTAATCATGCAATCCAGAATAAGAAAAAGCAAAACGTGAGATTATAATGATAGACACCGACTCCCAAGTCGCCCATAAACGCAATGCCATCGCAGTAACTGACAAGCAATAAATATCGGTCACAGGTACGATAACGGTGACTTGACCCAGAACGAGAAAATAGATCATACTGCGGTATCGGGAGTATTCGGACACCTAGTACATAGTGGTAGACATAGATTTCAGGTATACGTTAGGGCGACGTGCCTTCCACCCGTTGACGACGTCCGTGCCCACATACAGTCATGGCAAAAAGGAATTAGGTTTCTTGTAAGAAGAAGACTGAGTCGGGAAAGTCGGTCGCAGTAAATAGTCTGTGTTAACAAGTAGAAAGTCGAATAACTATAACGTTTAGTTGAAGCACAACTATTCCGTACATAAATAATTAATTCCAAGTGTTTCGAGCGTTTGTTCCGTTCATGTCTAGAAAATGCTAGAGTTTCGAATGATTTCAGCCATCTTTTTTATTGTCTCAGATTCCCGAGAATTTCCCGGCAAATAAACATCTCTCATATCGAAAATATTCGCCGGTCTCAATCTACAGTGATTCTTTCGTTCCCGGGCAAACAACAATTTCGTGCGGTCTATTTTTCTATGGTGCACAAATAACAAAGCTACTACCGATACAAAACAGCTTGCATAACAAATAGCGCGAGCCGCGTTACCCTCACTTTTAACTAGGCGTTCGATCCGCGGGAGACTCGGAAAAATTGGAAACTGGAAAAGCGTATCAATTTGCTCCGGTAGAATAGATCTTGTCGCGCTGGGGCTCTTCAATCGATTCCTCTTGACCCGGGCACCGGGGCTCGAGCACCGTGAAACTTCATCTTTCCGACATTAGGTTTGCCGCTGACGATACAACGCCGAGCGTACAGCCACCGGTCGTTGTAATACGTCGAAGCTTCGTATCAAGAGCGACCGGAGATAGGTGTTGTTTCTTTGTTACCCTCCTCGTCCACGATTTCCTGATTTTAGCGGTAGATTGGTCGAGAGCCATTTCGCGGTTGTTGGGTACTTGATGGATCTTGCGGGACGCGTTCACGGTAATTCGTACGTGTGTGCACGTGTACGTGTGCACCACCACCGAGAAGCGAAAGCACGCCCACGCCGTGCCCCGTTTCACAGATTGCGTTTCGTTCGCGGAGAACGCCGCGCGCCTGTGATTTTTCCCGGAGAGTAACCAGTTACCATGCCACCGCGAAACTTTTATGCCCCATAAAGCCTTTAGTCTTCGCACATTTTAAACGGTTAGAACAATAACCGACTGATACGACGCGCCGCTGGCTCTGTCGACGATCGCGATGGATGAACCACTGAGTTTTTGGAAGCTTGTTCGACGGTGGGTTGCGCCACGACTGATTGATCATTTTTCTGAGCTCGGTCAGAGTGCTATGATGGAGTACGTGCGTAATTAGGGGAAGTTTCAGTCATCGTTTTGCTGGTCTCGAATTTCTTTGCGAGGTACACCGCATTAATTGTTTTCAATTTTTGCTTGGCTTTGTAAAAATTGACAAATTAATTAAAATTCGTTGATTAACACCAGGGAAGTTGTTGTAAATTTTAATGCACTGTAGTGAGTAGAAAATTAGGGGAAATTTCAATAATTGTTCAGCTACCTCCAAATTTTTAGGAAAATATAGAGTATTATATATTTTTAATCTTTGCCTGCATTGGGAGAATTTTCCTTTTACAACAAATTGATTAATTCGTGAAGTTAACGTTAGTGTAGGTATTTTTTATTCCAATGTAGTATAGTGTGTGCGTAATTAGGGGGAGTTTCAGTCATCGTTCTGCTGGCCTCAAATTTTTAGCAAATATAGAGCATTACATATTTTTAATGTTTGCTTGCTTTGGGAGAATTTCGTTTTTACGACGAATTGATTAGTTCTTGCAGTTAATTTAGAGAAGTTTGTTTAAAATATAATCTAATATATATGTATCTAACGGAAGTGTAAGTCATAACTTTGTTGACTTTCAATTTGTTTATAAGATACAGAGCCTTAAAAGTTAGAATTTTTGCGAGAATCTGAAATAGGAATTTCTTATCAGCAAATTGACAATGACTTCTGTTAAAGCGAGAAAATTTTTATTGAACTGTAATGTAATAAAGTATATAAAAAGTTACTATGTTTCCCTACATTCTTGAAAATTTTGTAAAATGCAATACTGTATAAATTATATGAAGTTAAAAAGAGTTCGAGTTATCGTTTTACTGGTATTGAAATTGTTTATAGATGGAACGAATATTGTAATGTCTACTAATTGTGATGTGGAAATAGATTGAACTGATTAAAAGACGATTTAAAAAAGTAGAAAATTGCAATGATTTCTTATTGTTTTGCGTTTCAATTTTAAAGCACTGTAATGGCATTTGAGAAATTATAAACTTTGCAGGTTATGAAACAGAATATTTTCATCCATTTTCTAACAGCACGTCAAACTTTAAATATGTTCTTCGCGAAATAACGTTTCAGTAATTGACTGACAGAATATTCAAAAAACCAGCCATCGATTTTTTCCGAAACATTAAAAATTTATTTTCTACATGTCACTTCCATCCAGAATTAATTTAACCTTTGAAAGACTTTAAAAAATGAATGTCCCTTCCAACAAAAAATTAAAAGTTTCCTGTCAAACACGAGAAACAATCTCGACGAGAAATATTATAATTTAAATCCATTACAATGAAAGAAAGAAAGTGAATAGTTTAATTTTCTTATCGATCATATATTATAATAAAAATCCTACCAAATCAGAATAAATTAAATCTTGTCATTTTTGTAAGACCACATTCTCCCTTCAATTTTATAACTTAATAGGTTCATTGTTAAATATTCCTTACAAATTAACAACGTTTGCCTAAAAAGAAAGGTATAATATTTATATTTGCCACAATTCATTTAACATCTTCAACACGATTTTATTAAAAATTTCTGACTCGTCATAACATGACAAGGTGTTAAACTGTTAAATCAATGCAAAAAGAATTTACGATACGTGTAGAACATTGAATAAAAATTTCCCTAACAAATAATAACAAAATCCTATAATCAAGCGACACAATAAATAAGTGAAAAGTGAAAATTTGCCAGAATTGTGAGTTGGACCATTTAAACAGTGGTCCTCGAGAGGTTAATGGGATATTACAGAACAAAAGGAGAAGAAGCAGAAGAAGAAGAAGAAGGCGTACCTCAAGATAGTGAGCGGAGACTTAAAACCAGTAGCCAACCGGAAATAAATAGCTCAGGCAATGTAAGCTAGCATGAAACTGCAGGTTCGAAGTTGTTAAGGTTGAACTCGGTGCAGAGGTTTCGTTCGGGACTGGTTAAGGGTATCGTCTCGGCAGCAAATACGTATTCTATTCCGAGGAGAAAATAGATTCGCGGCGTATGTGGAACGGGAACGTAGGTTAGTATCCAATATGTAAGTATCCCATCTTCCTGTCCCTCCCACTATTTCCACCTCTTCCACCTCCTCCGGCTCGTTACGATTTTCTATCGCATAAACAAAACAAAAAAATATTCCCCACCGGTAGCAAATATGCACACGGCTGGCACGAGAAAATAATGCCGAGCCCTGGGAATTCGATGCGAGCCGCATGGCCATATTCAATAGCGCGATTCACCCCCGACTTGCGGCATTCTCAATTCTGCGGATTCCTCCTCCGGTTGCATCAGGATGCAAAACTGCAAAATACCGGAAGCTACAGTATCCGCGAAAGCCCCGAGAAAAAGGAAAATCGTGGATCGAGCCAGGAAAAAGGGCAAGCCGAGCAACACCGACCGAAAACTATGTCCCTTCCTCGCGTTCCACCAGCCCGCCATTTTTCCATCTGAGATTTTACGGCCTGACACTAAACCTACCACGGTCGGTCAAACGACGATTTCGCAATTATCGGAATGTTTGCGAGGGTTCTAGGCGAAAGGATCACGCACGATCTGGATCATTACTTCGTCGGCCAGTCGGATACTCCAATGGTTGCCCGTACATTTTACTGCTGTAGCTGCCTGTGCGCCTTCAGCCATGAGACTACCGGTCCCTCAGCGCATAATTTAGACTTCGACGTTTCTCCTTGATTCCCAGTACTTTCCGATTTCCTGTGTAACATTAGCACGTCGTCGAGGTAGACGAAAAACCAGAGATCCTTACCAGCAACCATTCCCACCTCTGTTTGCAATCTTCGCTTTCCCTAAAGATTCCTCCGTTCTAATCAGCTCCAACGCTGTCGCGAGATTTCTATTTTCCTCTCGCGCATTCGAATAGAATTAAAAATCGTTTACTCCACTTTTTCTATTATGAACTGAGTATAATAAATACAGTGGCTCACGAAGGTATTCGGACACTCTTTAAATTGAAATAATTTTTTAAAAATTTAACCAAACGACTTGACTTTTCTGGAGAAACTAGAAGTATCTTTTCTTCAATGTATATCCATTGTTAGAACATATGGGAATAGAGTAACAAAAAATAATTTAGTAGAGAAGAATAATATTTGACCAACAACTTTTTTCAGATTTATTATAAGGGTTGCTTAAGACTGACTCGAAATTTCGACGATTTTATGGCAACCGTGACTAAATTCCTTTAAATTCTCGAGTATCAATCCCCTTTTACATCAGGAGCAGAAAAATGAAGGTGGCTCTTTCGCAGAAAGATTTTTCGTATTCAAACATCTCTGCGAAGGTTGAATATTTTTTTCGGGATTCACACTGCGACGGATTCGAAGATCGAAGCCTTCTCTTTACTGCGGGCCCATCAAATTTGATGTAGGATTTTGTACTTCCGTTCTATTGAGCTTTGAATAAATTGTGTACCGAATCTATAGAACTTTCTGAAAAAATTTACCATCGTCTTTCCACTCGTTTTACATACAGCAGGAAAAGATTTATGAAAAACCAACAAATTAGAAAAACGAAAACGTGCAGGCTCGAGTTTTCAAGGTATACTGCGTTATTATTAAATTTTTATCGTTAATATATTTCGTTATTATTTAGAAAAATGTTTGCAATCTTTCAAGGCTGGTTTAACAATATATAAAAAAATATTTTGAGTTTAGATAGGTTTAGTTTTAAAGACGTGCCACCAAGCTATGGATTTTATGCATTTATAATAAAAATATTTTCAGTCTTAGACAAACTGTTTACAAATGCGGTACCGGTTTCCAAGCATAAAGACAATCTACAGTGACATCAGTTCAGTCGAGTCTCAGTCGAGCACTAAACTAGACTAATCTATACAGCTTTATAATCACGACATGGTTGCAATTATTCAAAGTCTGTGTACCTTCTATGTTCACGTACGATTTAACGCAAACGTTTGTGTAAACCGTCGCCATAGAAACATTCTAAAAATTATAAAAATGTTCTCATTGCAAATTTCTGGATGTACTTCGTTAATGAAGCATACATTACACATTTATATTTATTACATATTAAAAAGTTTCAATAAATGCAGCCTCGTTATAATTACAAAGCAATTATCGCTAATTTTATCGTTCAGCTGTTCCAAAGTCGATTTTCTCGAGAACGAGGTCTCAAATGAACAAATTTTCTTCGAAACTTTCGACTTATTTTCTAACATGGAACCAGCCCGTCTCCGATTGTTCCATCAGTTACACAACACCCTGTATAACAATAAATTTCCGAAAAAAAGACAAGACTCGAGACTGCCTAGACTACATGAAATAAAGTCGAACGCAATTTGATAAAAAAAAAAAGGGGAATCTAAGTGTATTAGTTATGCAGTAGCGTTTTTATGAAAGTGGTGCTTCAAAGTACCTTTCGAGGCACAAAGGGTTGAAATTCGATGAGTTCCTTTTAACTGTTGAAGAGCCGACCACCAAATCGAATTGGTCACACTAAACCACCTGCTACGTAGTAAGATTTCCCTTACGGTCCCATTTTATGCGGCAATGTGATACGACTCTCGCTAGCAACACCCCCATTCCACCCCCTCCGACCACCTAACCTTTGTACATTTTGGCTGATCTCTGTGCAAACCTGTATAAATGCTGCACCTGTCTCCATCGGAGCAACCTTTACCGGCAAATACGGAGCCTGCGGGTGCACCTGCAGCCGACCCAGCATTAAACAATATTTGTTAGCTGCGACGGCGACGCTGTAACCTCAGGATCATTCACTAGACTGATCTTCAGATACACTCAAGCGAGAGATGATATCTTCTGACAACAGTTTCACAGCGGAAACCCAGATTCTGAGCTAGCAAGCGTTTAGTTGCGGAGACGAAACCTTTACGATTACAAACACAACCGGAATTTTATTGAAATCCTGCAGCACACTCGGAAACGAAAATATAAATATTAAAGAATTTATAACAATGTAAATAGAAAAGCTTCACAGAGGAAAAATTTGCGGGAGCATCGGTGGCTTTACGGAATTCCTTTTTACGAATGGAATCAGCGAAGTTTCGAAGTTTGACGAATTAGTGATAATATTGTTGAACCGTTACATTTAATTCAATCACATAACTCAAGAAGGAGAAATATTTTCAATTCCTAATATTGCTTCTTTTATCGTTCATGAATTTTCGACATACAACAATTGTTACTGGAATTTTTAATACAGTCAACTTTTATTATAAATGTTATTTCGATGTATAAACCATGCATAAACTAGCAATAAATTTTGTTTTATTGATTTACTTTGTTGGAATTCACATCTGGAAAATCTGTTAGCTGGCAGGTTGTGTTCTGATAACAATAAAACAGTAATTACGTTTTATAAAAGTTTATAAAAATAGAAAATTGCAGGAGAGGAACATCGTTAGTTTTTGCAGAATTTGTTTCATTTCACGTATGAAACGAGTGTGTGTTCAGAGTTCGTATCATTTCAGTTTCAGATATTTCAAATATTTCAAATATTTCAAACTCAACGCATGTATGTAAATTTTATGACCGCGTATGTAATACTATTTTTCGTTTTTGATATATGCGCAAATATTTCCTCCAACAATGACATTCGCGATTTCGATTGAATATTTTCTTTAAAAGTAGTGCGTTCCCAAGAAAGAAACAGAGTACAATGTAAGAACTACTAGCATATGCACAAAGAAAATTGTAATAAAAAAACGAATGCTCTTCTTCCCTTATGAAATATAAAATGAAACACTTCTTACTCGTATGTGGAAATTTTTTAATATTTTTTAGCGTGTTCCAAATTGAATAGGATGCGATCCAAAATCCAAAAAATAATATAATTAGTATATATTAAAATGTTCTGAATAAATGAATTTTATTGTGAAAGCAATTAATCATACTAAATATCTTTAAAAAGAATGCACGAATTACTATTTCTCATTACAACAAACTAATCAAAATTATGGACCAACTAATTAAAATGCAAAAGTAGTTTTCAATGATTCAAACATTATTCTTCAATATTATCATCTTTTATAGAACTTTGCATAATTACTCATTATCTGCATTAAACATCACGAATTTCCCATAAG
Organism: Agapostemon virescens; assembly: GCA_028453745.1. Lineage (NCBI taxonomy): Eukaryota > Metazoa > Arthropoda > Insecta > Hymenoptera > Halictidae > Agapostemon > Agapostemon virescens. The sequence goes on along the minus strand of CM052096.1, from coordinate 6,405,641 downwards.
TTTCTACAAATAATAGAATACTGTACAAAAGACAATCTGTGATAGTTGATTAAATTTTTATTAGCAATTTGAAATAGTAGAAAAGTTCAAATAATTCTATAATATCGATCTGTTATTTTCAACTGAATAAAATTACTAATCAGAAAGAAAATTCTAATATGGCACCCACTGTTTCCAGCAGATGCAGACAGTCTTTATACTGCATAAAGATCCGCGGTCTACTTATGACATAATAAAAGATAAACAGATCCTGTCGAAGGTACGAGACCGTCTAGACTCGAAATCCTTTTAGGGTGTACATAAATCGTACGTGTCTACCCATAAAAATCTACGAGCTACACAGACGTGCAACCCCCGGCAGTATGTGCATGTAGTATATCAACATTTAGCGTGCTTACAAAACTAAATCATAATTAAGCCAGTCATAACACTCCTTTAACACTAGGTTTACCGGTCCCGTCGAAATGACGGATTCTAATATTTATAATTTACGATTATTATGGTATCACAACGCACCGAGAGAGTTCTCCATAAATGCGAGGGTTGTTGTCCCTGGTAGAGACTATTTTACAAGACCTTTATTTGTTTTTAAACAAATTTTGTGAATAATGTATTTTGGAATCTTGTACGGTAAGAAGAACATGCAGAATTACTATGTTTTATACTATACCGACTATTTTCAAAGAAAAATTAAGACAATACATAGTGAATTATGAAAGTATTCGGACACTCTTTAAGTTTCAATAATTTTACTCTTCTCTACTGAAATGTTTTCGGCCACGATTAAAATTTCTTGCGAATTTGTAGCAAGTTGTAGAAAATTTCTAACTATTGTAGGCCTATATTAGGCTCTAATCTGAGTGATGGGGTTTCAAGAATCGTTCCAGCGTGCGTCGAATGCGGAAAGAAGTCGCGAAGAACTGATTTCTCAGCTAATAACCGAAGTTCTGAGGTAACTTAGGATTCGTTGAAATTTAAATAAACTATATGAATGGTAGTGCATGACAGGGAAGTTGGAATTGCTTTTGCGGACGAACGGTCGGCGAAACTAAGCCTCTGGGACTTACAAAACATTATTTTATTCTGCCGCGAACGAACGACGAGTTCGCAAAGCAAACGGACGCAGCTGTTTATGCTTCTGTGTGTCCCACTCGAGGGAAATGTCCTGTACCTAAGGGGGTCTGCCAGATGATGGGAGTTGCTTTGCCTTGGCCAGAGGAATAATTAACCGAGGAAATTTAATCAATAACGCACACTGCGCTCCCTTTTGTTTTTTTTAAATGTCGCAGACTGCGCTGCTCGTCGCTACGACACGCGGAATCCCAAAAATTTCAACATGCCAAAGTATCCAAATATTTCGCGATGTAACAATTTTATCGAAGGTATGCTATTTTCAATCTACTGTTATTTTTCCACGCAACTATGCTAACAGAACACGCGAGCAGATATCAAATTTTCTGTAAAATATTAGGAATTACATTCGATCGAAAAAATACTTCTACAAGATAACAGTGCACCTTTCATTCAAAGCTTTATAAAACCAGAAATTCGTAGAACATGTTTTAAACATTCGTTGCAAAGGTTTCAGTTACGAGAAGAGATTTTTAAGGTTTTTACAGAAATTTAGACACGAATGAACGATGTATGAGAATAATAGAGGTTTTAACTTTGAAAATAAATTTTACTACCTTTTTAATGCAATCAGTAGAATTTAAATATCAGCAATTCCTCCAGAATGAAAAATCTAGTGTTTAAATGCCATTTGAATCCAGTGCGATTCACAACCTTCCTCAATTCTCCACATAGAGAGCATCAAAAACTTTTCCAACTGCCTCAACGACTGGACTGCAGATTTCATGCATTCACAGCATTCTCAATGTTCCAAAACTTGGTCTAGAAAAATGTCTGTAAGAGTTTAATGAGATGTTGATCTTCTCCAGGATACGATAAGACTTCTAATAAGACGGAGAAGCTTCATTAAGATCCCCGATCTATTAATAACAACCACAGGTACAGTCAGCCAAAAGAGTCTTCAAACATTCTTTAAAATTCTGCAACTTTTTAAAAAGTGGACCACATCACTCGAATTTTTTCAAGAGTGTACACAGATTCGCTAACTAACCAACGTGTGACGAAAACTTCAAGGAAGTTTCAACAAAATCCTGATCAACGGCAATTTATCGGATACACCAGCTAGTAACCTAATCTTGAAGTCGCGTGAACACATTTTAAACCTTTGCACTCCAAACAATTTTAATTCCAAAATTAAGACTCTTTTATAGCAATTCAATTTTAAATTCGTGCAACAATTAAATTTTAACAGATCTCTTAAATGCAAACATAGTGGTGTAAAAATGGCTTTGAATAATAGTATAGCAATTTTTGGAATTGTCTTAAAGACACCATGGAAATGTCAATGACTAAAAATAGTCCAACATTCCAAATTATGGAGACATTCTAGTTGGAAATAATAAATATTTAATAAAATAGGATTATCAACACATAAACTCTCAATGAGCAGGGCAACGACAAAATCAATAATTTCCCATTCAACTCTTTCCTTCGCGTGTACCTTTTTACACATCCACAACAGTGTCTCTCAATGCAATATATTCATTCTATACATTACTTCTTCTTCTATGATTGATATTTATACCAGATTTTTAATAAGACTATCTCAGAAATAGTGTGCAGCAGAGTATGCGAATTTTAGAAAATGTTTGAAATTGTCTACACACAAGTTTCTCCCCTTTAAGATTTTCTGCATTTGTGGCAATAATCAATAGATGAAGCACAAAATAAATAGACCACATAAATGTAATATATTCCTACACGTTATTTACAGCCTACTAAAATTATTAAGAGATAGTACACAATATAATTATAATATTTATTCGATAAACACATTAATACTCAACCAATAATTATTTGAGTACTTATTCAACCATTTCGCACAGAAGCATCCATTAAACCGTAAATAATCAGTTTACCGTGAATGAATAAATAAGGATCCCGATTTTATCCCAGAATTCCGAGCAACGTTTCTCAGGAACGTTTAAAATTATTCTGTGTTAGAAATAGCATGAAACAGGGTATATGAATTTTATAAACTGTTTGAAATCGCCTCTACACAAATTATTCTCCCTTACTGTTTAAGGATTAGTGTTTCTAATCTTTAGTAATAATTATAATTAGTGTTAATCAGATAAACCCAATATTCCTGCATATTGTTCACAGCCTATTAAAATTATCAAGAGACAATGTACAATATAATTACAATATTTATTCAATGAATACTTTAATACTTGTTCAACAAATAATTGAATACTCCAATAATGTCGCACAGCGGCAGTCATTATAATTCCAATCGTCCCAAAACGAAAATTCAACAATCACTTTACCGTGAATGCAAAAATAAAAATGACGAATTTCAAGCATTGCATGAACATTAGAAGAATCGCTCAAACGATCACAAACGGATAGCTCGCTTTCAATAAAACAATGTTATATTTCTAATCTGCCAGCAAGTCAGAAGAATCGCGACGAGTCTTACGAATTTAACAATCCGATATTCGATACAAAGCTTTCATTCCTTCGAATAACGATATCACGGTGCGATTAAATTTGATTATGATAAATCCTGTCAGTTCCGATTTCTCCATAGCCGGAACTTTCGATTGTAAATTATTGTACAAACGGAGAAAAACTTGAATATCTTATCGACGTCGAATCTGCTTCATTAGAATCCGCCGCCATTGAACGTCGCAAGGTAAGAACCACTGTTACAGGATTTCTTGTATCTCATTGGTGAAGTTGATCTATAGAACTGGGTCGTTTCAATAATTGTCTTCGTACTTAAACTGAAAAATATCGAGTTCCTCGATGGGAACGGTAATGGTTCTCCGAACTTTTCTCTTCGCCTCTTTGTTTATATAAACATTGTTCCTTTCATACAGAATCATTTCTCTCTCCCACTCATTTTCATTTCCACTTCGTATTTCTTTCATTCTCTCTCTCTCTCTCTCT
>CM052096.1:6369749-6396615 GCA_028453745.1 Agapostemon virescens | reverse complement strand
ATTATTAAAGGTTCACAGATGATTTCTGGACTACCCTGTATTCTAAAATTTTTTCTTTTTCAAATACCTCACGTTAAAAAAAAAACAGTGTTGCTTCTCCAGTATAATAAAATGTTGGATAAGCAACATTCAGTCTCATGTAAATGTAATTATCAATGCAAAGCTGAACGTCAATGAAACTGTAAATTGATGAATCACTAGGAGGTTCACTTGGAATAATTGTGAGCATTTTTAAAAACTCGTGCACCTGAGATCGATGTTACACCTGTTTGGATCGTTCTGAGCGTGCAGTGCATTCGATTAATGCCTCGCATAAGTATCTCCCATTGAATAAACGACGGCACTCGACGTTGAAATACTTAAACAACGCGGCACTCCTCTGACTTGGGAAAAAATGTACTCGGGCGAAGTGTAGTATATTTACCTGCGAGTAGAGTCGACGTAGAGAAAAAGCTCGGTGCTGTTTCTCACGAGCACTTGTTCCACGAGCAATTCGCTCTCGGATACGTAAGAACCTTTCTGCTTAAGCTTGTTAATATTCTCAATATTTTGATTCTGTTCAGCTGCTGTTCGCACAGCGTCGTACAATCGGAATACCGAACAAGGGATTCATTCGGTCTCTTCTCATAAATGTTTATTCGATCGGTACGCAAATTATAGATTTAGACAGGGGTTCGTGATTGCATTCATCTTTGACCAGGGCATCAAAGATTCACGTGACAGTGCGTTTCAATCGAACCGATTGAATACGAAAGCATTCTGCTGCCATCTGTAGCAGTATAATCGCCTAGCTCTGCATGCGAAATTCAAATCGCCTTTACGGTTTCGCGCTGTTTCGTTCTGCTGGCAAGATTGCAAAAATTGTTGTACAAACACTGGAGACGGCCAAGCTAAGATTATCTCTTAAAACTGATTATTGTACGCGGAATAGCAAGAACATGTTAGCTCTCCTCGAAAACGGTGGTTTTGCTACCTTCTGCAACAGGATAATCGCTGGTCCTGCATGCGAACTTCAAATCGCCTTTTTTAAAATTTGCAAAAATTGCTGTAGAAAAATTGAGTACACTGAAACTGAGTTAATCTCTTAAAACTGCTTATTACACGCAGGATATCACAGAAACATTGAAAGGGGTGCTTTCGGAGATTATTCTGCCAACTGCCAACCAGAGCGCAGCTACGGCTGACAAATTCCGGTATGGCCGACTTATTCTACTGAGAGGTAGCGCTGTTCTTGCGCTGTGCTCCAGTCGCGAACAAGAGAACTAGCAGCAATTTATTTAAATTAAACTCCCATATTCGTTGCTTGGAATTCTTTTATATAACAATACTGAATTATTTTTATCTAATTCTGTCAGCGTAAAAAAGTACTAAATAAATAAAAGTAAGTACTTCAGCCTGAAGGATTTAAGGAAAGAAAATCCTAAAAATAATTTCACTTCTTGGACTTGAATTTTAGGTAAAAACTAGGACAGAATTTTCGACGTAGAGTTAAATAATTCTCCTGGTGGTCTAAGTGCTTAAAAAATTGGAAACGAAAGATGCTTACAAGTGTTGAGTGTCAGTGCATGGTTGGAAAGATACTTAATTGACAATTCGATTCGAAGATACCCGTGACGTACTCGTCGATGACAGTTTTAAGGGTGTTCGGCACCGTTCGACGATACTCGCATGATCCGGCGAAGCCAGCCTTTTAACTCTGAACTAGGACGAGGGTGTGGGATGTGCACAGCACAATCTTTCAAAATTCGTGTCAAGTGCTATCGTGGTAGAAGTATAGCGGAGCAATACGCGATCACGAGCGATAATGTTCTTGTGCCAAGCCACCGAAAACTTGCACCGCAAGTCCGCGAAAATAAGAAACCCTAGTCACACTTTAATATTTCACTATCGATGTCGCGAAATCTATACCGCTAACTCTGATCTGCTGGATCGACTAAAATACAGGGTGTACCAAAAGGTCAGAATCAAATTTATAACACACGTTAGCGAGGTCGAGCAGATAAAACAAGTTTTATAAACTTGTTCGAGAAAGCTTCATTGAATAAAAGCGTTCAAACATTTTTATTAACTGTTTTGGTCAGTTTATAATATTATAATAATGTTTGAATTCTTTTTTAATGTTAAAGAGATTATTAACTAATGGATAAATAATTTTTGGTCTGGTTGCTATTTATAGCGAAGAGAAAGTAAAGGCCACGATTTCCAAGGTTTTTGTGGGTTATTTAAAAATTTTAATAAATCTCTATTTGCAATCACTGAGCCATCGAAAGGGTCTCTCATTTTTGCAATTGAAGGGTTGCCTGAATTTCCCCAGAAGAGAAATGAATGAGAAAAAATTGATTCGCTGAAAATGAATTTCATAAAATTGTTGGCACTAAAGATTAATTTAAAGTGGAAACTTTATTTCTTTTTTTCTGTGTAAGAAGTTAGAAGAATTTTGTACATTAATCTTCCACTTAGTTTCTCAACGTTTTCAGAGTCTTATAATTGATTTATGAAGCTCTATAAATTTATAATTTATAACATTATATAAATGCAGATTATTTCATACGTATTACTTTATTCCAGAATAGTAAAGTTCATTTATGCACTATATGAATTTTGAACAAAGGAGAATCGACAATAGAGGTGAACAAACGTTTCTTATTAAACAAAATGTTTCTAAGCATGTGTAACGAGAACTTCGATTGAAACAGTTTGATTGACTAATTGAGGTGTACGTGTAATATAAAATCGTGTTAATTGACAAGAGAATCGTGTTTGCAAGCTCACGCAGGAGGATGATTTCAATTAACCACCACGGTGTTGTCTGCAAATTGGAATTCCCAAACAATGGCTGAGTAATGAAGCATCTGTTCATTTCGAACGCATAATAACTGAAAATTTCGATACACTGACGTAGCACATTTCGAAAACACTTCGATAATTGTAAAAAGAGAAACGTTACAAAATGAAATGATCTATATAGGCAGACATCGCAATACTTCGACGAGGATGACAAGCTACGCAACGAATGAGCATTTTGAAAAAGCAAAACAGCTAAACAATATCAAAAACTATAAATACAACGTCGAAAGCATAACTCGATGTAATTTCTATTATTTTCTCTACACGAAATAAATTAAGCTAAATAAAATAACATTTATTTAACGGTTCGATCGACCGTTTAAATTTTCCATAACTTCTGTCCGTGAACTCTGAACTATATTCAGATATATGCTATACATATGTATATCGGTATTATAATAATATCAATTAATATTCAGGTATATTTCAAATGTGGATGTTAAGCTAAACTAAATTTTCATAGTCAATTCAAATATTTGTACTCTCTGCTAAGTTATATATGCGTGTGCGCCTCTGTGGTTATCTGGCAAAGCATACCGATACCAGCTATGAAATTTTCATGGAACCAGGGTTGACAGATGTCAGACATTTATAAATCAATCATTCATATTGACTAAAAAAGGCTTTAGAATACTGTCACGAATCCGCTGATAAGATTTATGACGTGAATTTTGGTGCAGCATGTCCCTTAAAAAATTGAAATTGTTACTATTGATAAATGTTTAAAAATAGTTTATAATGGGTGCAGTACTCGTATCGTTAAAAAGAGAAGAACATATTGATTTTATAGCAACCGTGTATTCAGGGTAGTTGGAAAGTGCAAAATTGTATCTGAATTTACTGAAACATTATCTGCCAAACAATGTAAAACAGAACCTGATTCAAATATCTATCAAAATGGCTGAATCTGAATTGTGAATTTACATCAAACTCAAAGAAGTAGAATAATTGCAAAAATAAACATTCTTGAAATGAGAGCATGTGTCCTGAAACATCTTCAAACACTATGCGAAACATAAAAAGTAGAAAAATCGCAAAATAAAAATTCATTCAATCAAGAGTACATTTCTCCAAACAATGTAGAACCCAAACCAAATGCTAGAAGACAGAAATATGGTGAAATAAAATCCCCTGAATTTATAGTACACGTTTTCAAACAATTTAAAATCCAGATGAAACCTGAAAGCTTAGAGCAACGATAAACTAGAGCTGGCTCAAATTTAGAGTATACGTTTTCAAATAATTTAAAATTTTGATAGTTTCGAACGTAAAAAATTAGTAAAGGTCTACTAAGAGTACGAGGTCTGTAAGAGTACTCTCATTTTACCAAAATCACCTAGTTCCTCACTGTTTAAGAAAAACCCAGCATCTTCCCAGGACCGTTTCACCAACACTACCTCAACCGAACAAGATCAACACGTACTGGTTAACGTTCGCAGAGCAACTGACCTGTTCTTAGATCGCGTTATTTAGGTGACGACCCATTTTCAAGGTACAGCCATAAGTACAGAATTCCTTCCCTGAGCTCCATTGTTGTCGATTTCCAGTACGTATCTTACAAACAATTTGCACCATACCGTTCAATGGAACCAGCTACCATAAAAATTCCACAGAATCGAAGCGATTTAATCGATTTAATCAACCTTCTTCCACTCCCACTCTATTCTTCATTCTCCCATACTACCATATCAATGTATAAAGTAAAATTTATAAAGTACAATTTATAAGGGCGCCTCAAATCTTTGTTTACGATTTTAAATACAAAACGTGAAATTTTTCTATTTAAAATTTTTCATATCAAACAATTTCTACAACTAATGAAATAAACTTTGAAGAAACATTTGATTATTTATTATATCACTGCAGGTTTCATGCATTCGTGATAAATATTTAACAGATCAAATACTAAGCAGCAGGAATAATTAATAAAGAAAATATTGTTATGTTATTTTCAAATGATTGAAATTATTAATGCTTACGTACTTTCTGTATTGTTATATTATTTCTGAATGATTGAAATTATTAATGTTTACGTACTTTCTAGATTCTGCAATTAATACAGACAATTTTGATGCAGGACAAAATTCCGCCACCTTTTCCTTTCACTAAAAATTTCATACGTTTCATATAAGATAAGATAAGTTGATAATTTGTTATTTCAGAAATAATCTTTCAGAAATTAATTACTTTCCTAACGCCAAACCTACCGAGCTCGAGACGTAGAAATGTCTCGATATATTGTTATATAAAGAAATGGTAAGTTACCGTTCAATGAAAGACAACCCACGGCCACATAAAATGCTCAACCCTTTCCGCGCTTTGAATTTCCTGGCCGCACTCGGCTAGGAGTCTGCGTCCTCATTTCACTGTTTACCCGATTAGAAGCATGGTTGCGTTGGCAGTGACCTGTGCCCTAATCGGGGCCCGCTAGAAGCGGCAAAGAAACATATTGGTCGATGTCAACAGCTGTGACACGAGCGGAAGGGGGCTAGCAAGGAACGATTCAAGAGGCAAGCCGAGAGCAGCTAGGGGTCCGCAAGAAGGAAAGACGATGAATCCATGTGGCTCTCTTGTTCGGTGTCTTCTCGAATACCGTTTCCCCGTCCCTTCAAGTTTCTCTCGGCGTCTCCGCTCTCTAGCAAGAAGAGACATTTGGTGCAGACCATTACCCCAGTCCCGGGTGCCATCGGCCATCAGCAGCGCGTTAAAGCCGCTGCAATTACAAACTCCGACGGTCTCATCCCCTTTACTGCCACCTCTTGCCATCCTCTCTCGCTCTCGCTCTCTCTCCCTCTCACTCGTCCTTCTATATTCTCCCTCTCTCTCTCTGTCTCTCTCTCTACAACCTAGACTCTCTCTCTTGTATATTCTATCTTGCTCTTTCTCGTCCAGGATCCACCGTCGTCGTTTCTTCCCTCCCTTCAATTTCTGCGTCCTCCTAGTTCTCGAACGGGCACGTCCTCTCTTCTCCACCCACACCTCCATCCCACCAGACATCGGCCACTCTCTCTTTTCCGTCGTTCCGGTTTTCTCCTTCGGTCTTTCTGACACTGTTCCCATTTACATTCGGCCGGCACTATCGTAAAAGTAACTTCGTAACCGGCACGGCCGGCACCCGGCAGGATTCCATCCTCTATTTCGGTGAAATTACATGTCGGTTGGCACCGCAAGCTCGAAAGATTTCCCTTATCAACCGGCACTACCCGAAATCCTGTTTCTTTTTCTCCCTGTCTGTTCGTTCGTTCGTTCGTTCGTTCGTTCGTTCGTTCGTTCGCTCACTCGTTCGTTTCCGCGTTCGTTCGTTCTTTCGTCCGGGTCCCCGTCGTTTCTAACCAAACCCACTTTCCCTACACTCTGTGACAAAATTATACGCGGGTCAAGCAATAAGTATGTTATACTCGGTACGCTCCCTGAGCTTCTGATCTGATCTTCGTATAAGTATACTGTTCACTTGTCGCGCACGAAACGTCCGATTTAACGTAGGCACATGCGTCAAGGAGATGCGAAGATTAACTTTGTTTCTTTTCGAAATACGGAATGAGAAGGCTCTTCGAAAACTGTTACTTTTTCCAAGATAAAAATCTGCAGCTAGAATTTTCTTTGAGACATTAGCAGGCTTAACACTTTACCGACCGGAAGCCTAACAAATTGCTTTTACATTGCAGTGTTTAACCAAATTATTCGATAACATTACTGAGGACGTCGTGTTGAATAACAATAAAAATTGCTGTCAGCGTTGAGAGATCCATTGAAAAGTTTTCAATCATGAACAATGGACTTTGGAAAAGTCTAAAACACTCGCCGGTCGGTAAAGTGTTGAAAACAGAAAATTGCGAAAGATTGTTTATTTAAATTCTCGAGCTTACCCAGATGTTTCAGCCACTTGAATAACCTTGTAATAGGCAAACTTGATAAAAGGTACTCACCTGAAACAAAGAAACGTTTTAGATTAGTCTTAAATTTTTCACGCAAAGATTGAGATTGGTTAACCAAGGAACCATTGTAAAATTGTTGCCTCTACGAACTATAAAGTAAACTACAAGTTATACTAACTGCAATGTAAAGTATAAACTACACCGTGAAGTTGAGCTAACTACGATGTACATTAACTGTCACCTAAACTAGGAGTTAAACTGTAAGCTATACTAATTGTAAACTCAACAAGAATCTAAACTATTAGCTATACTAACTATAAAGTAAACTACAAACAATACTAATCACAACCTACACTATAAGCGAAACAGTGAACTGAGTTAACTAGAATCTAAACTCTCTATCAAATGATCTTGAAAGTAAACTATAAGCTAACTGTAAACTAAGCTATAAACAATATCAACTAAAAACAAAATTCTAAACGAAACAGTGAACTGATCTAACTGGAATCTAAACTCTTTATCAACTGATCTTGAAACTAATCTATAAGCTATGTTAACTATAAACTAAGTTACAAACTACACTAACTGTAATCTAAATTATAACCTAAGAACAGATCTTTAAACAAAATAAAAATTATCCAAAATAATTTTAAGAAATTGAAAAGATGTGAAAATGTATTGATCCTTATAATCAACTTGAAATGTATAAAATAGTATCATAACGTTATTAAATGTTTCTAATGATTTTTCTAATTCTTAAATAATCTGTTAGTTGCAATTTAGTATAAAATCTCCACTCTACTAATGATCATTGATAAGACGCTTTATGTATTACTTTAAATACCGAAAATCGTTAATACAGTTTTACTTTTCCGTAATGTTCGCCGATTTCGATGGAATTCATTTGTTTAAGTTATATTTAGCTTACGCAATTTAAAACGCGTTATCATTGTGTTTAATTAAGAATGCACATAGCTCTTGCAGCATGCACCGACAAAGAGTAATTGCACCCCATTGTTTATGATGTAACTGTTACCCACATTCACCCTATTATATCAGAAAATTTCTGCTTGCTCTGTACTAGCAATTATTTTTACTGTTTACCGAAGAAAATGTTAGTGTACGAGAATTCAAATACACTAGTGTACATTGTCTTATGAAAAATGACGAAATTTCATTTATTGTAATTTTATGTAATTTCCATTAAAATATATAATTGAATGAAGAAATGTATTAAATGTTGGAGATTAGCAATAAAAATGAGAGGGGGTGAAGAGGTAACGTGCGTGTAAGCATAAAGTAAATTATGCATGACTATTATCGGTTTTATAGATGTCTTTAATAAAACCAAGGGGATTTACTGTGTGAATATGTGTGGTGAGAATGAGGAAGAAACATAATGAGTGAAACAAAAATGCACCAAGTGAATTTAATTGTGCGATGAAAGAAATGAGTGCGAATGAACGAATGCTTTGAATGATGGCTGTGGTTTGCTTGTTTATACCAGTCTACAATTAAGGTATTGTATTGTGTCAAATAATTCTATTCTCTATCTGAACAATAACTTCAGTGACTGCAAACTAAATATCTGCAAAACGTTTGAAGTAACTCTACAATTAATGTATTATATTGTGTGTTAAATACGTACATGTTTATTTAACTTAAATAATTCCATTCTCTGCTTGAACAATAACTTCAACAATTGTGAAATAAATATCTGAAAGAGATCATTTAATGGAAGTTTGCAGTTAATGAATTGAATTGTGTTATATACGTAGATATTTATTCAATATAATTGTAAAATAAAAAATCTGTGAGGTCGATTCATCTTGTAGTAATTTAGTATTAATATTCTTAAAACGAAATACTCATGAATTTATTATATTAGTTTATAAAAACAACAAGCACGTGTCTACCAAAAATTTTAGCAACTGTACTCTATAATATATACCGAAAGAATTAAATTCGTTGAATAATTCCTGATGAATCTCTGCAATCTCGATATACATAAATAAAAATTATTAAGACCCATCAAAATGTCCAGGAATAATAAATATGGACGGATTTCAAAGCTCGAGGATTTATTCTCCACAATTTATCGTTCATTTCTGTTTAATTATTTTTTCTTGAAAATGCTGTACATTCGATCAATAATGGATTGCAAAAAAAGAAAAAGTCTTCCAGCTTCGAAACGCGTCCAAATTTATTAATGGGCTATTATTTTAGCACTGGGTATACGAAATCCGTCAAAATGACAGGTTCCAATAATGTCAATTTAAATTTATCGAATTTGTAAAGACGAATCGTTATCCAAGAAACTTATTTATTTGGAAAAATGCATTAAAAATTCAAGTGCTCTGCAAACCTAGTGTTAAATCTACTGTTCTCACTGCTCCTTTATGTGTTATGTTTCAGCGACTGTGTAACTCCTAGGAATATTAATGCTAAATCTATCACAGCGATTTAAATGGGTCTTTTCAGATATTTTATTTTGCAATCACTGAAGTTATTGTTCCGGCAGATGATTGAATTATTTAAGTTAAAATGTAAAGCAGGTCTGACTGTACCCCTTTAATTTAGCGAGGCGGCGTAGTTTTGTCGCGGAGTGTAGCACATCCACCTGGCTACCAACCCTTAGCCACCCCCGAAGGGTACAACGGAACCGCGAAACTCTGAGCTAGCTGCGACGAAATTGTTAATTTTATATAGCCCACCAGCAAACGGAGTCGCTGCGGGGACGGATTTCGCGCGAACGATGGTTTTTGAGCGACGCTGCTGATGCCGCGGCTGATGAACCTCGGTTAATTGGGTACGACGCGCCGCGATGAATCGTTACTAATTTACAATAATGTCTATAGAAATCCACGATACCGGGAAACACGTTTAAGAGAATGCCGAATTCCGCGAACGGCCGCTCGAACTTCGAATCGCTGCACGCTGGTAGCAATCAACCTACGTCATATGTCATCGGACAATGCGCTGCAATCGAAATCCAAATAAACTGCATCCATTTTTCGACGTTTGTGGTCACTATATTCGACCAGAATACAACATAAAAATTATTGGTGTCGATGAAAAAAATATAGAAAACAAATAGGAATTTGTTTCTCTAATTAGTACGACAGCCTGCGAATTGATAAGCGCACCAATACTCTGCGATATTTAAATTGATATAACTCCGTAATAAAGAACGATGGAATGATCATTCTGGGCTCATGTTGAAGTTTAAAGATTGCTATTTGAGAGTCTTAGTTAGTTTTGTCAAAGATGCTTCTGTATCATGTAGGCACATCAAAATTGACGGTACATTTTCGTCTGGAATATTTCTGGTGACGACAGACTTTTCATTGCGAAATGAATGATCTGAATGATAAATGAATTGGTACGGTAATGAATCATCGTGGATTAAGTCTTCGGAAGGGAAAAACCTATCTTTAAATTAATGGCAAATGTAGAAAAGAATATGTCTAATCTAGAGCGTAGCAATGTTTCAAATAGATAAAGAAATTCTCGACACATTTCAAAGTGTAGTAACGACATATTGAAACAATACCAAACGCAAAGGTAACGGGAATTTCGATAAAAATCGCGTTTAAAATATAAGTGACAGAACTTCTGTGGCAACGCGATTCCCAGCGTTGTATTTTGTTTCAATAAACTTCGAATTTTCCCGAGGCTTGGCATATTTCAATCCAGGACCGTTCCCACGAACCAATTTCGAATTTTCCGCAGCTCCGACTTTCGGTCTAGCAAAATCCGTGGAAGTTTCGCAACGATAAATCGCCGAATCGAATTAGCGTCCATCGAAGTTCGCGTTTCCCCGTCGAAATCAACGCCTCATTTATGGTCTCGCCGTGATTGACAAGCAGGAGCTTGTTTAAGTTGCGCAGTCCCCTTTTCGTCCCCGAAGGTTCTCCTACGAAGATAGTCGGCGAAACAGCTCCGCTAACGAAGTCTCTGATCAAGGAGAGAGATACATCCTTTAAGTCTGTTGGATCAAGTGTTTAACCACGGTCGGCGCGCTAACCTGCCGCCGCGATCGTTTCCCTTAATCGAATAGAAATATCGAGTAGTATTGGAAATGTTCCAAGATCACGTCTGATCGTCCGGCAAGTCCGGCAAGTCGTGCCGTAATTCTCAGTAGATTAGAGACGGGGAGCAACTAATTTATGGGAGTCGAAATACTGCTTGCCGGAGTGCTGAATATACATACGCGGAGAGAGAAGCTGGTCACTCCGAAGTCATTTAAATCGGGTCGTCGAACTCGTCCTCGAATCGGCTACGATTCAGACAAATTATGGAGTCTACGCCAGTGTCTACCAGCTCTGTAAATGTGAAACCGGAATTACTTATACGTGACGCTAGCTGTCGACGTAATTACCGTCAGATCGCGTCATTGACGCTATTTTCTTGTTTTGATATGTGAAAAATATTTTCAGCTCACAACCATACAAGTTTCATACGACAGCATAATTTTGAATAGCATTGAACAAGTCGAATTTTGTGCCAGAAAAGTACAATTCGCGGACAGTATTAATTTTCTGTTAACATTTGAAGAAAACGATGAGCATGCTCTTGGCAAATCACAGTGCTTCGAGTGGTTTAAAAAATTCAAAAGTGTTGATTTTGACGTGAGAACGTGGAAGACCATCGAAAAAGTTTGAAGACAGCGAATTGCAAGCATTGTTAGATGAGGATGACGCTCAAACGCAACAACAACGTGCAGTAATTACACGCACCGTCTGGCGTGTCTGATCATACCCAATCTATTCTACTTACTGCAGTTACTCAACTCTTTGCTGTACAATATCGAGTCGAATATTGTAGTATTTTCTCTGGAATTGTAATCGATTACAATTTTCTTTATCTAATTCCCTTCTTACGTTATGAAGTAAGCTAATTGATTCTACCCTTAACAAAAATCCAAGATGTATGGTTTAATATTAACACTTTCACTGACAGAATTATTTTCTCAGGTATAAAATTATATTTGTATGTTAACATATTCGTTGCACTGAATTTTATTGAGACCCGAAGAATACAAGAAGGGTGAGGGAAAATTATGCGACTTACATTTTAAGTTTTCAATTTTTGCCGCATTAAATAATTACTTTGACTTTTTAATAATGGCAGTGCATTAATACTAGTAACTGTACATAGAATTTTCTGCAAAATTATTTTAAAATATGAAATTTGGAATATGATCTACTGCTTGGTGAAAAAATTGAGAGAGAATGAACTGATAATTTTGTATACAAGGTTTTCGCATCGCGGACACCGCAGAAATTTAGCAGAACAGTACATGGGCCTGAAAATGCAAAATTAATTGGCAGTCAATTCCTCGGCTTTCATTTCGAGAGGTCTGTTCAAGGACTCTATTCAAAACAGGGATGTATTAGAATAACCTGGCACAATGGCATCTTAGGCATACGGACAGGATTGAAGAAGCTTATGTTTGGTTACGCAAGCGAAATACAATCTCGGACGTATGTTCATCCATTTATTTAAAGCGACGTTAACTGCTATCAAAATAACAAATTGATAGAAACACCGACAATGTAGGTTCTTCATGTGTGTGACGTTTCAACGATTCACGTAGAGTTCAATGGAATCAAAAATACGTTCGTTTTTCAACGTTTTATTTTTCCTTTTTCCCCCCAGGGAAGCTCGATAACAAAAAATATCGTGTTACCTGTTAAATAAATGAACACATTCTCAAAAATCGTTGTGTTCAAAATCAAATATTATTTTCGATTGTCTGAGAAACTGACTAAACGAAATACATTCATAATTTCCAATCAAGTATCGTATTAATAACCAACATAGTTGCAAACTGATTATTTGTCATGCATTTTACACAAATATGGAAAACACAAATATTAATAATACTTCAAAGTTCTGCTTTGCTCACCTTTCTTTCTTTACGTTGGGTGGAGCTTCTTCATTCAGAACCTAACATTTAACACGGCACGAATTCTAAATTTCCAGATACTGTATCGATCTCCGCCGAATACTTTAATGTTTCGGTTTTGCACTCGCAACTTCTATTGCTTTCGGATCAGATGTTGTTCAACTCATAGTTATTTTATATATATATTTTTATTTCACACACGATTAACACGCATAGGGCCCATAACCTCTTTGATATATTTTGGTTATGGGAAAATGATTACTCACTTTTGATTCCTTACTTTAACACTTAACTAAGGAAGGTATATCTTTATTAAACCGACTCTCATGAGCGACTGACGTTCGCAGTCATGGGGTATAATCGCCGTGCCATTGTGTTTATATAAATATACAACTCTCGGTCCCGAAACCCAAGTTCCGGAAATTGATTGTCCCAAGGAGATTAAATTTCGTAAATAAGAACTTCTTGCAGAAGGATGTTATTTCAACAGTTACTTTCATAATGAAATAATAAGTAAATAAATTATAACATTCTAATTCCATTAGGAATAGTGAAAATATCAAATCAAAAGAGTAGATTATTGTTATTTTTAATGAATGTTGAAATTTCAAACGAAGAAAATTCGACAATGTCTACAAAATGAATTAATTCAAAGCAATTATCACAATTATATTCAGATATATAAAAATAAAAAATAAATTATTATAACATATATAATAAACATAAATTAAGTCCAATTTAGTATCATGACTCGAGAAAGAGAAATATTTTCAATGTCTGCTGTTGTTTCTATCATTCAACACCTTTTGCAAGATAACAATTGTGACTGGAATTATTAATCATGTGTTCGGTGCACAGAGACATTTAAAATTCAAATAAACGAATGACAGAAATAATACCAGTCTGATGCATGCAACTAACGTTAATAATTGAACGAAATTATTTGCCTGTTCAATTTCGTAATTTTTTTCACCATCGACAAGTAATCTGTTAATTAATCAGAATACTTCAACGAAATTTCACGCAATACTATTATCGATACGTTGCTGTTCGATTCATACAGAGTACGACAATGAAACTGATCGACGTTCGCATAAAAGTGATTTAATAAAAGTGAAATCAGATATCCCAATTAAAATTGCAAATAGGGACTTAAGGATCAGCATGGTGCTTCAAAGCAACGTATCATAAACCTGTAGACTGTAACACAGTATTTCTTCATTAAAACGCTATACAACATTTGCATTCTAAAGTCGGATATTTCATATGAAACAACACTCAGTTCCCCATTATCCGATAATTAACTTTTCTGACATGCAACATTTTCCAGTTGGCCTTTGGTGCACGAAACAATTTCGATAAAAAAATTAAGACATTCCTTTGCACCTAGAACAATTTTGTTACATGTAATCTTCCTGTGTGCACCTAACAATCGCTTGATTTTTCAAAGGCTAATTGACTTTTTATTTTATAATTAACAATTTACGAAGTACAGAAGAATATAACCTCTTGCAGCAGGAATAATTATTTGAACACGAAAATCAAACATTTCTTCCACATTTTCATGCAAAATCAATCTTTTCTTTTACCAACGGTTTGATAACTCATGCAATCTAAACAAATTTAATACTACAAACATTAATTTGCATAAGAGTTGACATTGGAAATAAAAAGCTTCGAATTCAAAGGGTTAATAATACGAAACCTACAATGAATAATGGCATGGCAATTTTTATTCAGCAAAGGGCTAAATGGCTCATGTAGACACACAAAATATAAGCTTTGTTGAGACGTTTAATAGAACTTTATGCAAATTAATTGCATGTAAAGGACCTGAACTAATGCAATTTACTGCTGCAGTGATTAATCATTTAGTGATTGATAAATATAAAATTTAATACTGTAAAAAATTATTTGAACGATGACACAGCAATCTTTAGTGGTGCCTCAAGATCACCACTCAAGTGCAAAGGGTTAACAATACGAAAACTGTAATGAATAATGTTATGGCAATTTTTACTAACGCCTCAGAGTATTCGAATGCAAAGGGCTAAGGGGCTCGTGTAATGTACCCATTGAATTCTAAAAATAAGTGGCAAGAAAGGTCGACAAAGACACACGAAATAGGAGCTTTTACGAGGCGTTCGGAAAAGCTTTATGCGAATTAATTGCATGGAATTGACCGCCTTAACAAGATAGGAAGGCGTGCGTGCCTCGAAACTAGCTAACCTGGCTCCGTGCGAACGGCAGCTCAGCGCCTTTGTAATCCCAGCACGCGAATCGAATTTAAGAAAGCCGATGGCAGGAAGTTCGCGAGCCAGGCAGTAAACTTTCGCTCGGATTAGCGGATACACTACGTGATTATTACGCGGGCGGATCCGCAGGAGACGCGAAACCACCGTGATCCAACCAGAAACCGATCCCATTGATCCGCAATGATCACTTTGATCGTGTCCTAAAATTGCTTCCTCCATGCGATCCACTCCCGAACCTCACTTCCTATACATATACATTTTCCATGTACCGGTATAACCGCGATCAGGAAAATCGACGAAAGTACGGCCACAATTTAATAGTTCAATCGAATTGAGCAGCAGAACGAAGTAATAAAAATATTTCACATCGAAATAGAAATTATCTAGTTTATTTCCGCATATTAGATTTGATAACACTCATCTAGACATAATCCAATTAGTTTTAAAAATTCCAGAGTTATACATAGTGTCTTTGTAACGTATGTTAGTGGCATAGAATATGTAAATTGTGAGCATTGTAAATAATAATTCATAGCTTGCAGGGTATCGATGCAAACGACCAATTTGATTTGTTATTTTCTTAAAATCTGGAAAAGTGACGAGCTTTCTGAATTTATTTCTAGATACAGTCAGCGTGTAAAGTATTCGTACACAGTTTGAAAACGAATAAATACACCCTGTGCACTCAATGTTTCCTCTTCGATTTTTTAATTAACACCTTGCCATATTATGACGAGTCAGACTCGTGTAGAAGATTTTAAATAAAGTCTAACAAATATAAATATTGTGCCTTTCTTTAAAACGAAATCAATTTTACAATTTTCTTATTAATAATTAAAGGTGGAGGTCCAAAATACAAGAAAACAATATATAATATTTTCGGTGCTTGGAACACGTTGACGAAACAAAAGAATTTGCTAAAAGCTCATTTAATCTGACGCATTGTTTTCAGATTAACAGCACAGTCTGTTTCCAAATTTGATTAAATATTTTGTAAAAATTATGGAGAACATGCAACGGTAGGCTTTCTCGGTAGTTTAGTTTTTCGGTAGGAATCCTAACAAGGATTCTAACATTGAAACGATCCTTAGGCATTGGATTTTCAAATATATATGGAACTTGATCCCATCGCTAGCGAATCTCCCATACTAAGTAAGAGAATCGATTCATTCGAGTATCGAAGTACTTGTTGAGATGCAACGAAACCATAGCACCCTTGGCTCAAGTGCTTAGGCTTCAGGGGCGAAGTTCCCCAGGGAGAAAAGTTGTCTCCGCCATTTAGTCGGTAAAAATCAGATGGCAACATCGCATAGTAAAACAGTAGAATGTTACTATCTACATTCCTATAATAATCCTATGAAATGATCCTTGGATAGTGAATTTGATTTAGACATGTTAATTTATATTGAATTTGTTTGAGTACCATATATGAACATTATACAATGTAGCTAGGATTTCAATCCTATAAAATGATCCTTGGGCATTGAATATGATCTAGGTTTGTAAATGTACATTGAACTTGTTGCCATCACTATTTGCAAGACATAAATTCATTCGAGTGTCGACGAACTTACAAGTAGATTGGCAAAATTTGTAACTACCAGTTCAAAGGTTCGAAACGAATTAATGAGTACCATATATGAACATTATACAATGTGGCTAGAATTTGAATCCCATAAATTGATCCTTGGCCATTGAGATATGGTTCAGGTTTGTAAATGTATATTGAACTTGTTGCCATCACTATTTGCAAGACATAAATTCATTCGAATGTCGACGAACTTGAAAGTAGATTGGCAAAATTTGTAACTACTAGTTCAAAGGTTCGAAACGAACAAGCAAGTGAACATTGCACATGAACATTATATACTGTAACTAGGATTTTAATCCTATGAAATGATCCTGGGGCATTTGATTTTACTTAGATTTCTAACTGTATATTGAACTTGTTTCCATCACAATTTGTGGGAGGGTCGATTAATTCTACCAACAAAGTATTCACAAGCAAATTTTCAAACTAACACGAATATCGTACATTTCTCCTAGTAGTCGAACCGTATGAAAAGTCAGACATTTTGATCTAACCGTATCAAAAGATGAATACCGTATGAAAACCTTGGAAATTATACTAATATTGAACTCGATGCGAGCACTATCGAATACCCCACAGCTTATCGCAGATAATTCGTCGTTATCGAACGTGTTAACAAAAATGGTAGAATTAATCGGAGCTATTTTCTAGAAACGGCCGTTTGTGGGTTGATGCGAATGGTTAACAAAGGCATCCTTACGCTCTCCGAGTCCCGACGTCGCTTTGGAGGGCCTCGTCTGAGCTTGGTCGACCGGCACGCGAGTCCGAGGCTTAAGAAAGCCGGTCGGAATCGGACAGACAGTCAGTGAACCATGCAGTCAGTCAGTCAGCCAGTCGTCAGTGGCAGTAGTTCGTGAAATCGTGGTGTACTGGCTGTACGCGTTGCCACGGTCCGTCTACGAGGACGCAAGCGCACTGGCGCCCCTTATCGAGTTCGAGAGCAAAAGCGACGGCTGCCGGTGTTGCGTTCGTGTACTTCAGCTCCACACCTACGCAGCCTGCATAGGAATGGTACAGCGAGGGGTTACGGGGGCGGTTGAAGCAAGATAGAAGACAGGGTCGAAAGGGTGGAGGGTGATAGGGGATAGCACACGGAGCCTCGACTTCGGGGGTTCGCCGACGAGGGAGACAGAAATTGCTGGGAAGAGAGGAGCGAGAGGACAGGAGTCGGAGGAGCGGCGGGTGCAGCTACGAGTCGGCCGCCGCAGTGTTTGTCAGTCCTTCGTATGGACATCACGTCTGACGCGGCTGATAGTCTTGCCCGCGCTTCTGACATTCGTGTATAACGCGCAAGTTTTGGCGGCATCCATCAAAGAACATCGGTGGCCGACCCGGACGTGTTACCGAATGAGCGACCGGACGCTCCGCGGCAGTCACGGGATGCGATCATCGCCGACCGGTACCGCTGTCAGTTTCGTAGCATCGGCGAGTCGTCGTTTCGTGATCGACCGGCGCCGGTTCGAAATGTGAAAAAGATCGTGCGGGAAGCGATGTGGCTTCCGTTGATGCTGCTCGCCTTGATGGCGACCGGCTCCGCGTGCCCGGATCTGTGCGAGTGTCATCCCGCTGTGACCGCCCCCGCAGCAATACAGACAGACTCGTCGCCGGCTGCTGGTTTCGTGTTCGTCAAGTGTCGCGGACGTGTGCCGCCGCTGGCGAACCTGTCCCCGAAGACGAGCAGCCTGTTGGTAGACGGAGCCGAGGATTACGAGGTGATCAGCTTCTTCGACGAACTCGAGCTGGCTGATCCGTCTACGCCGTTGGACGATTTCGGGCTGATCGGCGCGCTGAACGAGCTCGGGATCGACGCGAACGATACCACCCGATCGCTCGCCGATAATTCGACGAGTCTGACGTGTCTCGGTGAACTGTCTTTTACGAATTGTTCGTTGGTGTTCTTGAACGCGACGTGGCACGGTCTCGAACGGATCCGATCGCTGAACCTCTCATGCAACAGCCTGGCGAGGCTGGACGACCTTCTGGTGGTCCGCGCGATCAACATGACCGGTCTCGCTAGGCTCGACTTGTCCGACAACGCGATCACCAGCCTGAGTGCCGGCGCATTTAGGACGCTTACGGGATTGGTGAGGTTGAGTTTGAGAAGGAACGCGATCGCTCTGGTGCACGAGGACGCGTTTCAAGGGCTCGATCGTTTGGAGTTTTTCGATCTGTCGGACAACAAGCTGGCCAAACTGCCGGACAACGCACTGACGCCTCTCTACTCGCTGCAGAAGCTCGATCTCAGCGGGAATCAGTTGCAGGTGTTGGGTACCAGGTGGTTCGAGAATCTGAACAGATTGAGAGAGCTGGACGTATCGAGGAACGGACTCGCGAGAGCCGCCTCCGGAACTTTGCAACCGCTGCCCGGTCTGTCGGTGTTGAAACTATCCGAGAATCCTCTGAAGGAAAGAGACGTGTCTCTGTTATTGGGAACTGGCAGGCGATTAGAGACGGTCGACGCGTCCCGCACAGGCCTGGCCCGAGTCCCGGCCGCGTTAACGAGATCGGTGAGAGCGCTGCGACTGGCTGGCAACAAATTGACCACGATCCGCGGCGGGGACCTCGACAGCTATCCGCTATTGCGGATATTGGACATCTCGGAGAATCGATTGACAGACATCGAGGACGACGCTCTGGGCCGTTTAGAGGTGCTCGAGGAATTGGATATTTCTGGCAACGTGCTCGTTCGCGTGCCCCGCAGTCTGCCCAGCAGCTTGACGAGCCTCGATCTTCAACGAAACAAGATCGTTCTGCTGAAGCTGAACGATCTCCAAGGGTTGTACAATCTGAAATCGCTGACGCTCAACGACAACGAGATCGGAGAGATCGAGGTTGGCTCGCTCGGTCAATTACCGTTGCTCGAACGGCTCGATCTGTCCAATAATCCCATTAAAACGTTGCCGGCTAATGCCCTCAGCGGACCGAGCAATCTCGCGAACCTCCGTATGTCGAGATTAACTTCGCTCGAGCGACGGCAAGAGGAGCAAAGCGACATGGCGTTTCCGGTACCCACGCCCGAAAGGCTCGTGTTCCTCGACGTATCGGAGAGCCCGGCACTGGCCAGGCAGCTTTTAGCAGATGACGCGGCTCTGTCCGCTTGCAAAAGCCTGCAACAGTTGAACCTCTCCGCGACCAACATCACCGGCCTGCGGTTCGATCTGCCGTACATGCTGCCGCAATTGAAGGTCCTGGATCTCAGCCGGAACGATTGGAACTGTACGAAGGATCTCTACTGGGTGGCCGAGTGGCTGCAACAGCATAAACAGCTGAACAAACACGTCGAGCCAGCCCGATGCGCCAGCCCGCGAGAATGGTTAGGATCTCTGCTCTGCGAGCTACCATCGCCACCGACTCCGATCCCGACGGTTATGCCAACCGGCGAGACGACCGAGTCGGTGGCGAACCGTGCCGTCTCTTCTTCCTCTGCCAAGCCGAACACGTCTTCCATCGATACCGACGCTGATCTTTCCAAGTATCTTTTGCTTCACGGAGCAATCCTGTACAACGTCTCCGAGGTCGATCGCGGCAAGTCGAGAGCATCGACGGTGCCAGTCACCGCTAACGAGACCCGTATCTACGAGGCGCCGACGTCCTTCAGGAACGCGAGCGCCGCGAAGGTGCGCAGCCCCGCCGAGAAAATAATCAAAGTCAATCAGACGTCGGCGGAGATTAAGAATTTAATTACAGACGTCGACGGCTCGTCGTATCGACGAACGGACGGGGGCAGACCGTCAATTAACGGGACGGACGAGGACGTTCTCGATAACCGGGTGGAGGATGAGCCGAGGAGCAAACCGATCTCCAGCAAGGCCGACTCGTTCGTGCTGACGAAACTGGCCGCGCAGAAACGGATGGAGGAGGAGATCGAGCAAGAGCTGCAGACCGAGCCCGAAGAGGGGAAATACTCGAAGAGACTGAACAACCTGACGAAGGAGAACCTGCTGCTGGCCAACAACGATCTCGACGGAAACACGATGGAGGACGAACTGAACGGCCGGGCGACCAATTCGGACGCTCGGGTGTCCGAGGCTCTGTCCACCGGTGCCCATCCGGGCATGTTGGTGCTGGTCGGTGCGATTTTAGGCGCCGCAGCTGCGCTGACCGTGGTGCTGTCTCGTAGAGCCACTCTGCGTCGCAGGGACAGGTATCATCGGCACGAGAACATCGAGGTGCACACGCTCACCCCGACCACGGAGCTTTGGTGACCAGAGTCGGATCACGCTCGATTATTCGAGAGGGAGAACCGACAGAAGCGACGAGCCGTCAGCCGAGCCTCGTCCCTGTTCTCCGGCTACCGGGTGCTCGACAGGTGCTTCGGAAGAACGGAGCGACCCGGCATTCTTCACTGAGACACGCTACACACTCTTCGCGAAATTTTCGCGGAACGATGATCGGCGAAGACTACCCGATCCTCGCGGCGTTCCACGCGTATCGATAGAGAACTCTGGCCGACGGGATCACCGAGGTTCCCCGGTCGTCGACGGATCGCACAGTACAAAAGACTCTTCGGGATCGCCTGATCGTTCTGAAGGCAACCGCCTCTAGCCCTCGCGTCGGATCCGGTCCGTCGGGGAGAGCCATCGAGCTTCGAAACGATGAACTCGTTAGAGTGCTCGATTACATTCGGCGGGGAATCGATACGCTTCAGCCGGGGGAGAAGAGAGTGGTTTGATCGGGGAATATTCGTTCCGAATTAAAATTAAACACGCTCGCGTACGAGCATGACGGCCGGGGTGGTCTCTCTTGATCGATCGTCAAACAACCCGGACAGTTACGAATCTTCGTCGGTAGCTGGAACGACGAAGACGGGAGAGAAGAGAGGAAGACGAAGAGGAAGGTAAATTGCTCGGTGGCAATAATCGCAGGGGCAGCCAACTGTCCCCGACGATTTCCAATCGATCTGTCTGATCGAGGGCCGACGTTGAATAGCACATAGTGACAATAATAACTGTAACGTGCCGCGTCTCTCTGTAGCAGACCTCTCGCGGCGCGTTTCGCTGGACGTTCGCTTCCTGTTCGCCGGTGCACCAGTGCGGGTACAGCGGCGGGTACGGAGGGTACCCGCGTCGGCTTGTCTAGCCCGGGATGAAGAAAACCGGTGGCGTGAAATTCGCGGTGGCGAATTGTACGTTTGAATGACAGCGCGAGGAACAGAGGAACGAGAGAGAGAGTGCGAGAGACTTTGAGTAGGAGTAAGAGAAAAAGAGAGAAAGTATGAGAGAGAGTGTGTGTGTGTATGTATGTATAAGAGAGAGGGAGAGAGAGAGAAAGAAAGAGAGAAAAAGAGAGAGAATGCTGAGGAACTTTTATCGAACGCCGCGAGACAGAGTGAGAGAAGTGTGCCGGTGAATGGAGGATGCGAGAAACGAGCGAAGAGAGCAAGTAACCAGGAGAGAGATAGGGAGAAAGAGAGAGCGTGTGAGGATGTGTTTTGCGCGAGCATGTAAGAGCGAGTAGGAAGAGTGAGAGAGAAATGATCGCGAGTTGGAAACCGCTCTCGACGGCGGGCAACACCGAGTGTACAGAAACATAGCTTCCGAACTTAATTCTAGCGACTTGGAGAGTTGCCAAGACTCCTCGACAAACAAGAAAAAAAACCGGAGGATAAGAACGGGAGAGAACAGATAAGAAATAACGAAGAGGCTAGACATTATCTTTCTTAAAATAACCAGTGTCAAAGTACTGCTATGATAATAAACCGACGTACAAAGATGCACAAGTCTCTGGATTATTTCTTCTGATCGCCTTCCATGCGAGAGCAACTTCTATTTTCTACGAGGGAATGGCGTCATAGCGACAGGGGCGAGTCACGGTCGGTTATAGTCGGTCATCAAAGTTTCCTACCATCGGTCCATTGAACACCTTTTCAGATCCGAGATTCGACACGCTCGGTGAACGTTGAGTTACTCTTCACCTGCCGAAGCCTGTTGATAGACTTTCCAAATGACATACGCAGAAACAGGTCGATGGCTTTTCTTTCATTCAGAATTTCAGAGGAAGCGTTTACGAAATATCGATTCGCAAAATTTCAAGCCTGCTAATAGACTTCCCAATTCCGTTCGTAGATACAGGTCGACGACTTTTCTTTATAAAATATTTTTAGAGGAAGCTTGTAGAAAATATTGATTTGTAAAATTTGAAGCCTTTACGAAATATTGATTTGAAAAATTTAAATCCTTTACGATACTGTTCAATATGTAGAAACAGCTCAGCGGCTTTTCTTGAAATTATAATTTCAGAAGAAGCTTTCGCGAAATATTGATTTGCAAAATTTGAAGCTTTTGCGATAGACGTTCCAATGCCACATGTAGAAACAGGTCGCCGGCTTTTCTTTAAATTATAATTTCAGATGAAACCTTCGCAATATATATTGGTTCGAAAAACTTGGAGCTTCTACAATGGATTTACCAATGCCGCATATAGAAACAGGTCGTCGGCTTTTCTTTAAATAATAATTTCGAAATAAGTCTTTACGAAATATTGATTCGAAAAATTTGGTGAATTGTGTATAAGATTACTGGGTTGTAGGTTCTTATGCAAAATGAAAATTATTTGCATTTCAATTTGGAAAATTCTTTGTATGACTTTGATGTTTTAGATGCCCCTTTTTGCCATAAGTACATAATATCTGCAATCTAAAAATGACTATCGTTCTTGAACGGTTTGTTGAGAAACTTCTTAGCTCTTGATCTGTGGTTTTAGAAAGACTATTAGAAAATTGTTGATAAGTAAAGTATTAATTTGTTTAGTTAATAGAAAATATTTTGCATCAAATGCGAAAAATAGAAGGCAAATTAAAAGTTTCTTTTAATTATTTTTATAATTTCATACTAATTCATAAATAAATTCTCATAATGTTTTTTCTGTTTTCGATTGCACAGCAAATTGTGTTAAGTTCCAAAGTTGCATTAACGCGATCTTCCACTACTGAAATTTTTCCAGTGACGTTGCATGATTGAATTCTGTTGCCCCTGATGTACCTGGTCACAAAAGAGACTTGAAAAAGTTTATTAATATCGTTTTACCATCGTTTCGTTTCCTAGTTCGACTACAGAATATTTTAAAAATTGCAAAAATTGAAATATCTACGTCACTGTGCTAAATTAATATCGTCATAAATCATGGTTTCTATTATCATACCATTTTTGTGCAGTGGATTTCTATACATGGATATAAGATGGCTGACGTTATAAAACAATTCTCATGTTCAAATATAATAATAAATAAACCGTGGCTATTGTAAATTTAAGGTAAAACTGAATCGGTAAAATACAAAGCTACGAAGACAGAAATTTTAAATTTTCATTGTATTATTGTTAGCATATTAGAATTTTTAAAAGAGAATTCATAATTTTATTTCATTTCTGTTCCTGAGAGTTGACTTAGAAAATGTTTGCTTCGCAGAAAAGTTTTCAATTTAATAATAAACAATTGTCCCACCCAAAAGCTCTTTTAGCAAAGTGTATTTTTTGTTCATAATATCAGATTTAGTAAAATTTCGTTTATTTATCCTGACAGTTTCTACGATTAAAAAATTATTATGAATTCATACGATCTACGAGAATTGTTGTAGATCTACGATCGCGGAATGAAAGTTGCAGGTAAGTGAATGATATTTTTATTAGAAAATCCGCTCTAGTTTTTCTTGGTCCGTCGACAATTTATCATTTATCACATTGGTTGTTGTCAGAAATTCAAGCCCAATGCCTGACACGATAAAAAAAAACAGTTCGCAATTGTGCTTTTCCGCTTGCATGAATTGCATCATAGTTTATATCGTGCAGTTGATATTTTTCAGTCGTCGATATCGCTGCTCTGTAAAAGATACCTTGTATGATTTGCTGTTCGTTGCTGTAGAGGTTTCCGGATAAATTTCTATTTTCAGTTTGGTTGCTATTACACTGACAGCATATAAATTGGTACAGCCACCTGATAGAGAGGTACACTGTCGCTGAAAATGGTTAGACACAGAGTTGTTTGTTTCTATCACTGAATTATACCTCGGACATTCATTTACAATGTTTATAGTATTCTCTTCTCTTCTACAGGACGCAGGATTAATTTATACATTGACAACGTTGATTAAATTGCTAAATCAATCGAGGAATCCTATTTTATAAAAATTTTGTATCTATTTTTATTGTCGCTCTGATTGCTCTATTTATTACGAAATAAACAATAACATAATCTTCTACTGACAAATAGTATAAAATATTCATACTGCATAAATTAAACCGTGAACTTTTAGAGAAATTAATTTTCACGTGGATCAGATTATGACAGTAATAATATTAGAACATTTATTTCTTTGACGCGTACGAATACTTAAACCTAATCGAATGAATTAATAATTGCTTTTATGTCAATCAGTCAACCTACATTTGTTTAACAATTCACAAATAAATTAAAATGGTGCAAACATTTTATACTATTCGCTGATAAATAATTTCTGTGTATTCTGCTCTAATTATCCTACGATAACAAACCGCTGAATTAATATTAACTCTGTTAGAAACTAATTATATTATTATAGCATTAATACGTTATTATAGCTAATTACGTTTCGCCAGGTGTCTGAATATTTGTGGACAGCGGCGGCCAAAGAAAATAAACAGAATAAGAGTACAATAACCGTTTACGTTCGTCTAGATCGTATTAAAAGACCCAGCATAAATTTCATTGCAACATTAATGGAGTTTGAAAAACGACTGGGGGAAAAAAAGGAAAGTTTCCAGCGGGTGCAATATTTTGTACTCGACCAAATTGCTGGTTGAAAATTGGACACAGTGACTTGATAAGCTCGCATTTGCGGAAAACGTTATAACATCGTCCCCGAGTGTTAACAATTAATTTAGTTCGCCAACAATCTCCATATCTCTGTTTATAAATATACACAACATTCGCGATTGTTTGCAAGCGAGAGAGTGGAGCAATTATTCCGTTGTCACTTCATTTGGGTGATGTGCATGTTTAAAACAATCGTCTCTAACAGATACACGCGTTTACAGAGGCATCTGTATGCAATCACCGTGAAAAATCGCACGCCACGTGTCCACAACAATTTTTTATGTATTTTCTTTTTTTTCTTTTTTTCGTCTGTTGAATCATTTGTAAAATAAACACGACCGGACGCGTCGAATCGAAGTAATCTCTGCGTAATGAAATAGCATTAACGCGGATTGTCGTAAACAATGAAAAACTAATTTATGGAATATTTTCACCGGCGACTTTTAATCCAATAATGCATAAATTACATGTCAAGCTTCTTCCGCCGGCGATTCGTTGAAAATTCATTGTTACGTGATTGATGTAAGAATTATTTATGAGGGCCAAATTGTTCGCGCAAATCCGTAGAATAAATATCTCGTTTATCAATAGATAACAAATACACGGCATCGCAATGTGCAACAATTTACCGTCGGGCTGGCATAAATTTTCGTTTAGAATGCATTATCGAGCACCCGCGATACGCGAACTAATGAACGGGGACGATTACGGGTCGCACGAATTCAATTTTCTTTTATTATTTTTCGCGAAATACGTTTCGCCTCCTCTTTTTTTTTTCTCTCATCGCGAGGAGCTTGTGTTATTTTGGTTTACTTGCTTTTTATGTCGATCCACCGTTCTGTATCGCATTATCGCGAAACTAATTACGTTCGATGCAACGGCTCAGCGACGCGATCATTTAATTAACAAATTTTATTTTCACCCGTGCATTATAGCAACTTTCCTTCACTGAATTACCGCGAACAGCCACGGGGCTCATTCGATGAGCACGTTGTCGACTATTTCCAATGATTTAAATGTTCGTAAAAATATCACGTCAAAGATGGTAATTGAAAGCATCAATCACTTTCGCTTGCTTTTAACGATGGTAATGGACTGTTCATACTGTATCGCGAACGTGTAAAACAATGACACCGGGAATGTGTGCGTCAGCGATTTTAAGGTGATAAATACGTAAAAATTTAGCAACGGTAGTGGTAAATTATTTTTCCAGCCAATATATATTTCGAAATTGAATGTAACTGTTGAATGTTGCAAAGAGAATAATTAACGAGCGATAGGCTACATCTTCGTGGTACTAAATTAAGTTTTAAGCCTGTAAATATTTAAACATTTATTGTAAAAATAGAACGGTGTAATTTTAATAATTGGTAGGTATTAAAGAAATAGAAACTTCAATTTTTGTTATTGAAAGGCACCTCGTGAATGAAGTCATCACCGCAACAAATTCGTATTTGCATATTCAAATACGATTGCGTGCTGCATTATTAAAAAGCTGTTTCAATATGTAAAATAAAATATTCTTTACACTTGTATTTTTAAAACGTTGTTAATATTTACTGCAATTTTACAGTGTAAGTATATTCGACTTTTTACGTGC
>CM052096.1:6311932-6369120 GCA_028453745.1 Agapostemon virescens | reverse complement strand
TATATACTATTTCATATTTAGAAGTGCGTGTGCGATATCAGAAAGAATGGACAATCTGGTAATTGATATTTAAAAATGCACGTGCGGTTTGAAATAAGACAGTCAATTTACTATTTCGTCTTTAAAAGTGCACATATTATTTCAAACAAAACAAGCATGTAATTATTTCACAATTAAAATTGCACATACGATTTCCAATAAAAATAAGTTATATACTATTTCATATTTAGAAGTGCGTGTGCGATATCAGAAAGAATGGACAATCTGGTAATTGATATTTAAAAATGCACGTGCGGTTTGAAATAAGATAAGCAATTTACTATTTCGTCTTTAAAAGTGAATTATTCCCAATAAAGTATACTATTCACTGTTTCCTATTCGGAATCGTGTTTTACCCATCTTCGAAGTCGAATCGTCGACCATTGGTTAAGGGTGGAAGGGGACGACGGTTAGGGATAACGAACTTCTGGAAGATGTTACTGAATTTGCTAGTTTCGTAGCCCGGGGTGAACCGAGAGCTGCTACACGGTGATTAAATTTCCTAGTTGCACTCTCCGCGAAGGGTTATTCTATAGGAAATTTAAACAAGGGCTTAAGGAACACCCGTACTCCTCCGCCTTTCCGGCGGATCGTAACGTTCCCTCCCCCGGTTTTCCGGCCCTCCTAAATATCGTTTTTCCTTGTTGCGGTCTCGTTACCATGTTCCTCGGGAAACGGGAGAGAGAGCCCGCGGGCTACGAGACCGGGAAACGCTCGCCGCGAATTATTCATCCAGTAATATTTACACTGCTTCAAAGTCCCGTGATTTTATAACACAGGGGCCCTCGAGTTCTGACTGCCATCCCCGCGTCGTCATCCGGCGAGCACATCGCTCGCGCACCATCCTTCCGTCGACCTTTAATATTCACCGGTGACGTTATCTGATTCTTCGACGCAGGGCCGACGATACGATGTTGAAAGGGAAAAAGAGCGAGAGAGAGAGAGAGAGAGAGGGGTTGAGAGACCCGGCTTTTAAATGGGTGGTAGAAGAAGAGGGTGGGAGGTAAGCATGTTTTCTGCTTATCGCTTTTGTGGGGCGGAGCCGCGAATAACCCGATTAACATTCGTTGCGGGACGGAACTTCTAAGGCACCCGGATCAAATTACTGAGATTAAGACTGGGAAAATGAAACTTTTCCGCGCGGTCCCCTCCGTTACGTTCCTCTGTCTCTAATTTTCTTGCAAATCGGTATTTATGGGGACTGTGCACTGACGGAAGAGGATTCGAACTGACTTAGGCTTAGACTAAAGCGCGTTTGAGACGCGATCGATGATCGATGCCATGACAGCAAAGCTGCCGTTCCATTCCGTTAATATGCATTTCATTTATTAACATACGCCTTGTGAGAGCTATATTGTCCACCATATTTATTCTATAATCGCTACATATCGCGGATTATGTGTGTGTTTGCACGTTTGATGGGTATAAACTTGTGCGTCTTCCCAACATGCCTGAGTCTTGTGCAATTTCCCATTAATACCATCTTCTTGTTTTGACATCTGATAAAATTTTTCAACTCACAAACATACAAATTTCATACAACAGCATAGTTTCTAATAGCGTTGAACATATACAGTAATTACGCGCAACGTTTGACGTGTCTGATCATAACCAATCTATTCTACTTACTGCAGTTACTCAACTCTTTGCTGTACAATATGGAGTGATAATACCCCAACTTTGAGGGCTGTTTTCACCCCGTCAAAGTGGATGGTTGTCGATAAAAAGAAACACGTGTCAAATATTTTTCAAAGAACTATAAGCTCTGATATATAAGATGTTTTAATTAATATTTTAGAAA
Source organism: Agapostemon virescens (assembly GCA_028453745.1). Classification (NCBI taxonomy): domain Eukaryota; kingdom Metazoa; phylum Arthropoda; class Insecta; order Hymenoptera; family Halictidae; genus Agapostemon; species Agapostemon virescens. The sequence goes on along the minus strand of CM052096.1, from coordinate 6,367,280 downwards.
AATCCTGGGATGCCAGTTTGTTAAGGGTGCGTCTTAAAGCCTACGATATTTTCATTTAAAAGCAATTGAAGTACCATAAAGACGTGCTTCCTTAATTTTTAGTACGATCAATGGTGGATTTCGTAATCCTAAAAACCTCGAAAGTTTGCATTTTCAGTATCGACTAATTTTCTGCTGATTTATTAACTCTGCTTCTCGAAGAACCAGCTTCCCTCGCAGGGACGTATCCCCTAATTTCGATGTGCCCGATATATTATTATAAGAAATCTATGGAAAGCGGGATGAGCATGAAGATTCGCCGTTCGATGATTGCCGACAGCATCTGCAGCGTCGGATTTATTTGCATAGCTAGGTTGACGATAGCGATTGCTCGTTTCGCGAATATTGCGGTCGCGGATTGGATTTAGTTGTTCCGGCCTGGGTACAATGCGAGACGTTTAGGAGAACGTTTGATTCCGGTTCTCGAATGCGTCGTTAAAGTGGTAATTGGTTAGGGAATACGCGCGAAATCCGCCGGAGTTACGCGCCATAATGTTGATCCAACGATTTTCTAGTTTAGATACTTACTGTTTTATGCGATCTCCCCTGGTGTAGAATTCTGATTAGGGCACAGAAAAAGTTGACGTTATTCGAGAGCGGCGGAGTTCAAGTGGTATGTTTTTGGCGAACCGTTCTGTAGAACCATTCGCAGATTTAATTGCGGAACAATGTTGCAATTTGGAACGAGAGGATGAACGGCTTTTCGGTCCAGGCAATCGCTAAATGATGGGTTCATTTTAAAAAAAGCGAAATGCTTTGGAAGCTCGTTTTTATTCCACTCGTTTGCGGGAAATTTAATGATTTCGACACTGTTTTTAAACAATTATCCACTTCCTGTTACACAGTTCGTCGTAATTTGCTTTACGTAACGCTGGTTACCTTAAAAGCATATTCTCCACAAAAGTTGTTATTTTCTTTAAATTTATAATAAACTGCTTGAAATCTATTTTAGATATTCGAGAGATTAGATTAGAAACTAATACGTAGTTCATAAGGATTCAGTTCGTCAAATTTACATCAATCGACTTAACTTGCATTTTAGATATTAGGAAGATTAATTTAAAAACTAATTTGTAGTTTATAACGATTCAGTTTCTCAAACTTACACTAAACAGCTTGAACTGTATTTCAAATATTAGAAAGACTAATTTGAAAACTAATTTGTACTTTATAATAATTTAGTTTCTCAAACTTACACTAAACAGCTGAAAGTGTATTTTAAATACTAGGAACATTAGTTTACAAATATCTAGTTAAATATAATTAACTTGTAACTAAAGATTGTTGAAACGAATTCTAAAGAAGACTCACTAAGAGTCACAAGTACGTAACTTCGTGATCGTACTTCTTGATGTAGAATTAATAAAGAAATTAAACTTGACAGGTGCGAGAAAATTGTTGGGCTATAGAAAAATTGCTTCTATAATAACAAATGTTTAGACAGAAATAGTGGAGGTTAAGGCTGCTTTTTAAATATATTATATGGTTTCATATATTCTCGGCTGACAGATCGCATGAATTTTTCAGGACACTCACATACAGTATCGCCTTAAATTATTGGTGACCCAACCTATTGCTAGAATCTATTCTACTTGGATAATACAACTTCCGGAGAGTAAAACATCCGGATATGACAAGTAACGGATGTTCGGATGTGGAGAATACTGCTGTAATATAAATTACATTAATTAAGACACTAAAATTAGAAACTCGTGATTCATTTAAAGACTAGTAGAACCACCTTTAGATCATTTATTTAGAGACTGAAAATGGAAAATCATTAGTTATTTAAAGACAGTGAAATTGGAAATTTATAATTCACCACACTCCCGCGTGGTATCCCAAAAAAATTTGATTTGTTGGATTTAATCATACCGAAGATTTATTTTTAAATCTCGTCAAAGTATGAGAGTACAGGTTTATTGCATTACTAGTATTTTTCACGAAACTCTCACAGTTTAAATATTAATTCCTTGACATATAACGAGTATAAACTGTAACAAATATTATTATTTTTAGGCAAACTTTTAGTTAGATTAATTTATTTAAGTTCAATATTAGAAATATGATTTATCTGTTTCCTTTTGTAATATTTTTAGCAACGAAGAAAATGGTACAGCAAACGGTTACATTCGTTTTAATTGAATATTTTATGATCGTTTAAACAATTTAAAATTTTCACTGAAAATTGTAGCGACGTTGAATATTATCGGAGTGTTCAGAAATTTATTTGCCGCATCTGATACTAGAAAATATCAAGAAAAGGATGATAAAGTGTAGAATTGAAAAAGGTAGTCGCAACAGAACGGGGTCGGACGTACGGGAAGGCTCATCCAAGAGAGATTTCAGCGAGCAACAAAGGATTTGATGGATGATTCGCCAGCACCTGTTTCGTCTCAGCTTTCCTCTCGTTTAATGAGCTATTTTCGCGTCGACGGATCAAACATCGGTCGTCAATGAGATTGAAAACAGAAACCGGCTGAGTTAGTTATCCAATTAGTCGATATTTCAATGGCCGATTCATCTCGCGATATTTCATTAGCCAATTACACGCCGGATGTCAGGAAAAGTAACAAAGAGCGTCGGATGGCTCGTATATGGCTGCGTGTGTACGCGTGTGCGCGCGTACCGCGTCGCATAGAAAAATATATTAAAACTCGACAGAGATGACTGAAAGTGATTGGACTCTTTGGGATTTCCGATTCGCCAAACAAAACGCGAAAAATCACATTTTATCAATCGTCCACGGAGCCTTTTTTCGCGACCAGCACGCGCGTGTAGATGAACGACCTCAATATCCGTCAGGTTTGCGAGTAATTGACGCTGCCTGGCAGTCTTTCGATAAAAATCAGATGGAAAACAACGGGACTGCAAGATAATTATAGGAGAGCGGTCGCCATTTGCGAACTACACCTGTGTACACGTGGCACACCGACTCGTTACACGTGCGCTTGGATCAAAATTCCTGGTACAACGGGGAAGAGCGATACCAAAATAAATCAAAACGTGAAATTGAGTTTCATATTAAACATCGTATCAGAGAAAATCGTATGGGACGAACCGTCGAGCTCCGAGTGTCATTTGAGCCACTCAGATGCCAAACTGATCAAGCCCATCGGATGAAAAATAGAGAAAAATAATGATGTTGCAAAAGTAATGTTATTTTGTTTTTCAGGAAATTCATGGACAAGCCAATTTCGCTGAGTAATTTATTGGAAATGGAGATTTCTTGTCGCATACTGTAGAAACCATGCGAGCGAATATATACGAGAAATGGTTTACGTGTTTTTTCCAATTTTTACAACTTTTATTTGATTATTTAACAGGAGAATATTTCATATGGAAAAGTGTAGAAGAATAATGATGCTGCAAAAGTGATACGATAAACCAATTTCATTGAGTAATTTATCGAAAATGGAGATTTCTTGTCACATACTATAGAAAACATGCATGTGAATATATACGAGAAATTATGTTACGTGTTTTTTACAGTTTCTACAATTTTATGGACAGAATCGATTTAGCAACTGAAAATGTAAATATTTATTTTGGCGGTACACGTATCGCTATAAATGTTATAAATTCGTATGCAGTGTAAAAGCATCAAGATTCGCGTTCTAGTTGCAACCATACTATGTACGCATTTTAAATCGAGTTATTCCGTGACTATATTTTATTTATACGATTATTCCCAGTAGTTTAAAATAATTTAATCGAACGTGAAACGAGTTCATCGTTGCTTCATATTTTTATCAAAATTTCATCATCAAACATTTATTACCTAACATTTCTGTGGTAGTTTTACCATATTTTTACTTGTAGAATATTCTGGCACAGTTTTGCAGAAAATATCTCTTGTACACCAGCTCAGAGGTAGGACAGAATTTGTCTCGCGATATACAGTGAGTCAGAAAAGTATTTTTGCACTCGCTTTTTTCGTAATTACTTTAGATACAAAACAAAAAAATTGCACACTCCAATAACCTGAATTTTTCGGAGAGCATGTATATAACCGAAGTCAATCTACGAAAGCGTATTACAAATGTCTATTAAAGGCACTGATAAACAAGTTAAAAATAGTGATTGACGCTTTTTCTCTTCCGGAATCCAAGAAACAAAAATTTGCAATAAATGTAGTTCTCATACTACTTTGTAAACTAATACTTTTAACATTTCTAAAAAATTGATATTTTAAATTTGAAATATTAAAGATGTAAAAATGCATTTGCATAGAATTATTCGACAAATTCATTGCTCGAAGTACATATTGTACAAAAAATAAAAATGAAGCTTTGTAATACTTTGAACTCGCGAATATTGAGATTGTAAAAATGCATCTGTGAAGAATTATTGGACAAATTTATTCCCGTGGATCATGCACACTGTTAAAACATCAAAATGAAGCTTTGTAATATTTTTAATTTACGAATATTCAGATCGTAAAAATGCATCCGAGAAGAATTATTGGACAAATTTATTCCCGTGGGTATATATTCTAAAAAAAACGTCAAAGTGACAAGTTACAATTTTTTAAATTTGAAAATATTGAGACTATAATAACACACGTATGAAAAGTTATTCGAAAAAATTTCTCCGTGTATTCGTTGTACAATAAATTAACTAAAAATTTGTATCTATGAATTCTCGTTCTTTAAAAGTGCTGTAAAGCTTCGCGAAGCAAGTATCATAAAAGATGGTTTCCAAAGGATGTTCACTTAATTTCGTCGGTGTAAATAAAAAGCTTTACGATCTTCTCAATTGACCGAACATTATGTCACTTGACTGACGATGCCGAAGAAAGTCGGCAAGCGATAGAAACCACACGATCATCGGTGTACCTCATCGGAATTTCATAATTGTCAGAAACTCGGAACGCAACGATTCTCGCAGTCGGTGTGCCGACTGGCCACCGCGTCGGTGTTCAATAAATCAGTTCCATGCAATATATCCGAAATTGAATTTCCGTAAAAGCCACGGCAACGATTCCCGGATACGTCGGTGTGTTAGATCCGCCGATTATAGGAACCGAAGGCAAATAAAAAGAGGGGACGCCGAAGGTTTCTGAAACTGGCCGGGTTAAAACGTCTCGGGCGATGGCGGTTTGCGGACATTGGAGATGAGATGAAGAGGATCTAACCTCTCTCCTACTGTGTAAACCTAGTTCACCTCTCGGTTTTGGTGTCCGTGGGTAGCAGCACCGTCTCTCTTCAAGAGGGTATCATGGAAACTGTCCCCCCGATCAATGTCACCGTCGTCGTCGTCGTCGTCGTCGTCCTCGCCTATCCTTACGTTTTCACGCTAACGGAGCTCTCTGCTCTATAAGAGCAACGGCTAACGCGAACGGTGTTTCCCTATTGCCCGGGAAAGTGTCAACACGGCCGATTCTCACGGCACTTTCGGATAATTGATCGAGATTACGCGAGACACGTGATCAGATTAACTACGACCCCCGGAGCCTCGGGTATCAGACTTCTATCGTGCTTTAAACCCTTATAATTCGCAGAGTACACACAACGCCGCTATCGAATGGATTTTAATCTGTCTACTGTTTTCAGTATTAATTAAAGATCAATTTATTCTGACCCGAATTTTTCTCCAATTTCTTGCCTCGTTGAGCCGACAAGGATTCGATCGAGAAATGCGAACCACCGTGATGTGGTTTAACACTGAACCTATCGAGCATTAAAATAGACTAGCCTATATTGTCTTATAAAAAGGGCAAGATTAGTTTGTAACCAAGTCTGTAACTATGAAAATAGTTACCATCAAACCGCGTCATCGACGCCATTTTCTTGTTTCGACATCTGATAAAGATTTTCAATTCACAACCATACAAGTTTCATACAACAGCCTTGTTTTTAATAGCCTTTAACAAGTCGAATTTTGTGCCTGGAAACTATAATTTGCGGACAGAATTGATTTTCTGTTACCATTTGAAGAAAACTGCTAGGAAAACTGAATCACAGTGCTTCGAGTTGTTTAAAAAATTCAAAAGTGGTGATTTTGTCGTGAGAAATAAGAACATGGAAGAAAATGTTTGAAGACAGCGAATTCCAAGCATCGTTGGATAAGGATGACGCTCAAACGCAACAACAATATGCAGTAATGTCTGATCATGAGCAATCCACCATTTGGTAAGTGTAATGTTAATTTATGTAAAAATGTTAGTACCTAAATGTTGCTTGCATAGTGTGCAGGGTGTCGAGAAATCGTGTGTGAAACCATTGCAGTTAAATGTTACAACTTAGTTGCGAGTATGATAAGTCAAGGTCATTCAAGATCACAGACAGAGAAAACGTATAAAATGGTGTTTTCCGCCGAAGGCATTTTTCTTCATAAAGCAGTAGGACGTACAAATGGTACTACGTCGTCGCAGACAGAAACAGCGAGTATCACAACTACGGAAACACGAGTGAATCGGTGATGCAATACTAATTTATTGATAGAACCTTTTTATTTTTAATTGTATTTCTATGAAACTTTTACTGTCGTATTCGCAACATTTTTCTTACGATGATACCAAACACGATATAATTTTATTCACGTATACTTATGTGTAATAGACGATTTTGTATTTGCGTCTGACTCATTACTTATAGTTTCTACTTAAAACTGATTTAACCACTCTGCCGGAAATAAAATCCTGTTTCACATCGTAGTCAGGACTTTCGGCGACAAAATTATAAATATAGGTTTTTAAGATCATGAAGGAAGTATATGTGTAGCTAAAAATTTTGTTTGAAATATATTTTGCAACAAAAATATAAATATATATTTTTGAATCCATGAACATCTTTCTGACGTACTTGATATCACACGCGACACAATTTGAATTACATTTACTAGTTTAATCCAGTACACTGTACATATTTATTGATTTGTACAATTTTTGTTCCAATATATGCTTCAGTGGAAAAATTTAATGCATCGTTTCCTATGATAGCAGCTTTATAAATTGAATAATTGTTAAATAATAAATTTAAAACCAGTCATTTGACCATCATAAATACTTTTAGTGTTAAATATTAACATAACTTTTATAATCCCTGCATTAAAGTCTGGGTTTGCCATAAAACATCCCATTCAAAGCGCAGCGAGCTGTGTTTGAACCCTTTTCTGAATAACGAATAGTTTGGGAGATAATTACGTGGGTTCATTAAAACGAGACACTCTCTACACAGACGTGTGCGTGTACACAGGCAAACAGACCATCCAAATCCATCCTGAAATAGGCGCAAGAGCAAGAACACGAAGACATAATGCACTGTCCTTGCAAATAGAGAGCAAGCGCGGCACGTTTAAATAATTGCGTCATGAGTAATTAGCAGCGAAAAAACGTGTAAGCTAACAAATCGCTGGCTGGCCGGGACGAAAGGAAAAAGAGGAGAATAAAGTACCGTTGTAGTTAAGTGTTCATTAAACCTATCCGTATGTGCAGGATCCACGTAGAAAAAAGGAATCGGTGAAACAAGGTCTGCGCCGACTGAACGTTATAATCCTTATATATCTCGCAGCTGCTCAGTTCGTATACCTTACCATTATACGCATTCAACTATGTGTAATGATGCCATTTAACAATATACCTGCACCAGTGGCAGATAGCTGCAGAAGAAAGAATCTAATTAATTGATAAAAAATCTTCATTCTAAAGAAACATTTTCTGTCTGAATTGCTACAAACTGGAGGCAACAAGAAATTTGGTTTCCTTTTAAATATATTTGTAAGGTTAAGAATAGTGCAACAATGGTTTTCAAACTTTTTCCCTGTTTTAAATTGCACTTACCCATTTTTGATGTGCAAAATCCGCTGGCTAATAATTAGCAAACTAACCATAAGCATATATTAAGAAATAAACCTTCTCTACTTGAATTGCTACAAATTGAAGACGAAAGGAAATTCAGGTTCCTTTTTTAAAATATTTCATAAATGAAAAATAATGCAACAGAGTTGTTTTAAATTGTTCCAATGCTTTTACTGTTTTAAATTAAAGCTACTCAATGTTGTCATAAGTGCGTAAAATCCGCTGTCTAGTAATTAGCGAACTAATGTTAAGCATATGAAAGCCGATTATCGCGAAACTATTGCGGGTAACATCAACTGACACTTTGCAGAATCTAGTCGAGAGATATTCGTTATTGTTGCTACTATACTCCAGATTTCCGTGTCTATAAACATTTGTTGCATTAATTGCAATCTAGGATGATCAAATCGAAATTTCCCTTTTTTTTTTTAATAATTTTAATGAGATCAAAATAATATCTTTCATAAGATTCTTTTAATAATTCTACTATCATAAATGTAAATCTACCAATACGATGAATCTTATTGACTCAGTAATACCATAAACGCATTTAATCTAGTTATTATCGTTATATGAACATATTATACCAAACCTGACAGAAAATATTCATAAACGTCACTGTCGGATGAATTAATCGAGCGTGTATTATAAAACGAAAAATAATGTTACATTTGTATTCCACAAATGCGACAGAAGAGTTGAGAAATATTAGTAAGATAATAAATTATTTTGTTCATATACTAAATATCAAATAAATCACTATGAAAGTTGCCGAAAAATTTCTTTACAGTATTTTTTAGTATTTCGAAAAAGGGCATTATTGCTATTCCCATTTATTTTATACCCATTTCTTTATAAAATATTATAATAAAAGCGCTCAAGGTCTGCTTAAATTCAATGGAATAATCTGGATAAGCCGACGCACGTCAGCTACTTTTAATACTAGTTTTAGTATAAAGAAATAGGAACTAGTCGACTAATATTTATTCATAAATAATTTCGTTAGGTTCCGACCGGTGGTCGGCAAAAGTGTTCGCGAAAATTCGCCGTTGAAACGTTCGCATACACGCCAGGCACCCGTGTCACCGTTCGCATGTCAAAGCTAAATCGCGTGCAAAACGCGCGGCAGAGAAGTAAATGTAAAATTCTTTCTTCGTGAATATGGAACGTTTAAAATCTTCTGACAGTCAACAACGTTCGTTCTCCGCGCGCCTCTTTTTCATAAATATGATTGACGTACCAAGAAGCCGACTGCCACTGGAAAACAATTAGCCTCTCCGATTAGCGCCATTATTTATACGGATATAATTTAAACCAGTTTCAATAATAGCCGAGAGTCGCTCGCGTCGAAAAGTCTATAGAACTCCCTGAACTGTATTAATTATCTTCTTAATGGACAGAATTCAGTGTCCCAATCATGAACACGCTGTACTTTCAGGAGACACAATGTGCTACGTCCAATTTTCGTTAATATTTCAAATACATTGCTGTGGACTGTAATTAGAGGGTTTACTCTTTACCCCAGCTTTTGAAAGGGGAGCATGAATGTTCCATGCTAGGGTAAATGAGTCTCTATTAAACTTATCAATTCGCCAGTTGTTCAGTTACTCTGCTCCAATGGCGTATAGTAATTAATTTCTAGATTTTCAACGTTGCAATTTCATTCTGTTAGTTATCACGAGCCGTTGATAAACATTCATAGTTTTAAATAACAATCTTTTTCTATCAAGTTTTAAATTATCTAATTTGAAATGAAAGTTGTTCCTTTCGTTGGGCTTGAAAGAAAGAATAATTTAAAGTAGCTGCTAGTAAATTAAGATTTTTATGGGAAAACTTGTAACTCTGGGTCAAAGTGGATCCAAATCTTATTTATCATATTTATTGTCTTAAACAATATCTGTTACTTCATTATCAGTCTTGTTAGTCACATTCCTTTCTCAAACGTAAAATGTCGATGCTTTTTTAAACTTAAAACGACATTGCCTGTTGCAGTATTACAATCAGCTTAATAAAATTGATTAACAGTGTACGCAAAGTTACTTTTGCATTGCTTAAGTTGATACAGTAAATAATTCAAGTTGTGGAGATGAAAGTGTAGATGCTGAAATTTCGAATGCGTGGTTCTTTAAAGATGTGTGTGCACAACAACATCATGAGAATTTAGTGCAACAAGTTTTCGCAACAAATGCTTGTCCTAGCCCGAGGTAGTATGCCAGAATCAACTCACAAATTCCTTTACAACAGCCCGAAGCACGTTCTGTGGCATGCTTAGAACTCACAGCTTTATAACGATCGAAAGAATTCTTTCCTTTCTGGCCAAAGTGTTTCGAATGCGTTTTTATAGAAATATTTAACAACCGTTTCCCTTTTACACATTTACACCATTCAAGGTTTTTTAGTATTTTGCATACGATTTACTCAATTTTCTCATACACATACACAATTCCATTAGTGATTATACGCATTGAAGCAACCTCGATCAATCACTATAAGCATAAAATAAATTGTAGCACAATGGGTTCAACCCCTTGCTCTGTAAGACCGTGCCAGAAGAACAGTCTCATAATTACGCATGTTATTAATCTTCCTTAAATTGGAATAATATTTTTTAGCAAATTATGAACTCCAAAGAAATTCTAATTATCAACTGACAATCTTGGCATAAATGCCCGTAATCCACAGTCCACTGACGACCTCTCTGAAGCAACAATAAATAATCAAGCAACAGTAATAATTGGAACCATAAAATAAATTGTAGCAGAATGAAGAATTATCTTACTCAGCTGACAGTAGTATAACAGTATCTTTGAATTTCCTGTGTCCATTATTTCACATGCGATCTACTCGAGTTCCTGATCCCCGCATACAATCCTCCTAACGAAGCTCTCTTATCGAAGCAACGTTGAAACATAATTTAAAAAGAAAGATACAACAATAATCGAGAAAAGAGTACGTGTCACACTGCTAGAATTTCGAAAAAGAAGCAGACCGTTCCGGTGACAATTTTCCCTGTGCAGATTTAAATAGCAATGCACCTAGGTCGAAGTGAAAATGTTTTAGAGTACCCTCGTCATCATCGGCGAGAAAAATGTTGACGGGGCTGCTAACGATGAAATAATAAGGGTCGAATGAAACCGCGCGACTCGCCTCGTATATCAATCAGCCATGTGAAGACGGTCAAGCGTATTTTCCCGTGATCTGACCGGCGACGCGACACCGCAATAATTGAAACCGATGGCGCCGTAAAATTTTGTTCCCTCATGACATATTCTCTCTCTCGCTCTGTCGCTCTTTTCTCACGGTCTCTTATCACGGTACTGCGAAGATCGATTCAGATTAGATGGGAACGCCGACAAGGGGCCGGCACGAACCCCGGCCACCGGGAAATTGATTCCGATATGAGTCTGAGAATGATTCCGTGGCAGTGCAAAGCGAGTGGTTAAAAAGAATGCTACGACCCTCGCCGATGCAGCTCGAACCCGCTATGCACCCGTTTAATCTGTGCACCGATGCGCGACGAGTGCACTGTAGGCGCTCTTGCGCTTGTGACGAGCACGAATGCCTGGACCGAATAAAATATAAAGCTCCATTTAATTATAATCGCTCCTTTCGCCCTTCGCTCCTGTTTACCGTGAATCGTGAGGATTCCGTGTGGAATACTACTATTTTAATAAAATAATTATTAACGAACTGGGCCAAAAGAATTTATTGCACGATAGCTGGATTTTCCTTAGGAAGTTGAATATTTTATGATTGAGAAATCGTTGTGGATGCTCTTTATGGAATATTGTTAATTACCATCAAACCGCATCAGTGACGCCATTTCCTTGTTTCGACACCTGATAAATATTATCAACTCACAACCATACAAGTTTCATACAACAGCATAGTTTTTAATAGCGTTGAACCTGTCGAATTTCGTATCTGGAAACTACGATTCGCGAACTGCATTGATTTTCTGTTACCATTTGAAGAAAACTGCTGCGGAATCGCATCGAATGCTTGTCGAAGCTTACAGTGAGCACGCTCTTGGTAAATCACGGTGCTTCGAGTGGTTTAAAAAATTCAAAAGTGGCGATTTTGTTGTGAGAGACGAAGAACATCGAAGTCCACCGAAAAAGTTTGAAGACAGCGAATTGCAAGCAGCGTTTGATGAGGATAACACTCAAACGCAACAATAATTTGCAGTAATTACGCGCACCGCCTGGCGTGTCTGATCATAACCAATCTATTCTACTTATTGCAGTTACTCAATTCTTTGCTGTTAATCCTTAGCACTTGAGTGGCGATTTTCCGGAAATAGTGGATTGTGTGTGGAATATTATGAATTTCTGATGCGTGGAATGCAATAATGGGATTTAATGGTGGATAGTTCTTCAGCCCCCCTGGGATCCATCGACATGATTTTGGATTATGAATTTCTAGCGCGTAAATATCGCCTAAACAATTGTCGATGGATTGTACTAGTACAATTCAGTATAGTTAGGTTTTTCGTGCACAATCAGATAAATTTTATGATTCCTTTAGCTCTCGAATGCTACTCAGAAAAAGTTGAGCACTCTTTGAGAAATATTGTGAATTTTGAAAATGTTGTTTTTTCTGACACTCTACACATTGTAAGAAATGGAATTTTATTTCACTCTCTTGGCCCTAGTCGATTCGGTAGAGGTAATTGTAGAAATTTCTGACAGTTTTTTAATCAACTATGCTGGTTCATAAAATAATCTAAAACAGAAAATCCAAGGAGGGCAGGAGGATGAAGAAATTTCTACAGTCCAGTTACTGACAAGGGGAAAAGGCTATGGGGAGATTATATTATCCGTAATTGTCTGCATAATGTACTATACTGACGACGATGAAATGCCATTACTATTGTCCTTTAATCCTATAAAGATAGCATCTCGTCAGACTCGTAATACAAATTTCAATATTAAATCTTTAGAATAAATGTAAACTCAAAAGGAGTTTATTAATTTATTTTCTTTGCCTTACGATGTATTGTTAGGGATAATGCGAGGTCAATTGTTCTCTTTAGATAATTGCCTGCACTTCAATGGTCAAGCATGGAAATCGTTGACTGAGGAGATAAACTTGAATTTAATTTTACTCTAGAAGAAATAATCAGATTGTTAAACGTTCATTCATAATTCTTCAGAATTTCAGTTAAGTAAGTTAATAATTACAGTATTAATTATTATAATATTGATAATAAGTATTCACAGAGTCTCCTACTCTTTGACAGTGTTCTCTTTCTCCCGACATTTGTTTAAAGCACACGTTGGTTCGCTGAGCACGAGAAGTCAAAAAATTTCTTTTCGATTTGCAACTGTGTCGCACGAAATCTTAATTGCAAAAACTGCGATGTTGCCAATAGGTGGTATAAATTAGTTTGAACGAGAATGGCCGCAGTAAGATTACATTCATCGAACTGCAAGCGGTAGCGAAATTACGAACGTGAAATCTCATTATTGCATTAGTATCGCGTTCGCGTAGAGCAAAAAAAAAGCAGCAAGACACGAAACAAGTTGCCAGCCATTTCTGCGATTCCGCACATACCAACGATTTAAATAGAGGCGCGTGTGCAACGGTGATTCCGCTGACCACAGATTTACTGTCACGCGAACTATATTTCCGTCTGGCTGACTATTCGAAACCACCTATTTGATTTCGAGAAATACTTTCGCCCTCCTGTTTACCGCGCACAGAACTTCTATTAAACCTCGAATTTTTCTGCTCGATTTACCTAGGATTTGAATATAGAATTGCCAGCCGAAATGTTAACGAGACACAATGAAACTGTGGTGAAAATTCATATAGACAAATTCAATTTAGGTCTGATATTATGCGTCAAATTATTTTAACAGTTCCGACAGTTCAACGCGTTGATCGGCTATTTAGTTGCCACCGAAATTCCGCAAAATCTCTAAATTCCTGTTTCATGTAATTCCTACATCGAAAAATTTTGCTTTCAAATCGAAGCATCTCAACGGTAAAAATAAAATAAAATCATTATAAATTTTTGATAACGCATTTTTCTTATACAACTTGTTTGATACGCTCCATGCACGTGCCTCGTGTATTCATAATGCTTCTTGTTAATATTTAATCGCTATACTAAAAATTCCTTCACTGTAGCTTTTTTACAAGGAAAATAAAATTAAATCGCTATTAAATTTGACTAACAACCTCGCTTCTTTGTGCAACTTATTTCAAACGTTCGATACAGGCTTTTCATACATTCACAATGCCTTTCGTTATTATTTAATCATTAGATTGTACTCGTTCTGTAAAATGTAACAGTAAACGAAAAATAATTTAAATAGAAAAATTGCAATAAATTTCGATGCGATGCACAATTTCTGTTGTACTCGTTAAATATAAATAAAAGTGCTAGAGTTTCCACGCATATTGATCAACAAGCACTGTTTGCTGTGCACGCGTGTTCACGACGTGGCTGAAAAATATCTCCTGAGCCCTTAGTTACACTGCGGGACTCTATTTTTTCGAAGTTAACCCGAAACGTACGGTCGGTACCTAAATTGTCGTGATTCATCCGACCACAATCTATATTTGCGTTCGAGAATTGTGTTCGATATTAAAAGAGATTGATTCGTTTGGCTTTATCACTTGATGTATCGTACGTCAGGTCGTAAATATTCCTGGAGATTTCGACCTCGGACTTTGGTAATCCTGAAATATACGAGCGAATAAATCGATTGGTCGTTCGTATTTTTGGTGGTTCTCTGCGATTTAACAGTCGCCAGGAGTTGCACTTTCCATGATAAAGAAAAAAGGACTCCAGTTGGACATTCGAAAGTGAAAATATACGTATCTTCGACAGTTTATTCGTTCATAGTTTATGGGATTCCCAAGTATTAGTTTCAACTCGATTCGCCATTTTGTGTACGAAAAATCAAAGCAGCCTGGCTTAAAACAGAGACAAATAACCAAATCGAAACATTTAATTGATTGAATTGTTAGATTTCCGAGCAATAAAAGTTCGATGCAAATAAGATCAATTGAAGTATGATGGAAAGAAGAAAAACATAATACCGTCGGAAATAATAGCAAATATAACAATGAATACCTCAATGCAAAATATTTTCTGCACATTTTCAACAGGTTGCAGATTGAATTTATCTTAATTTGACAATTAAAATGAGTTTCATGTGTTAGTCGAGATTGTTCAGGATTTTTAACATATTCTAAATCAGTCGCAAGCGTATAATACATGCATTAATAAAAGTAATAATTTCAATTGATCTTTAATATAATATTTGACGATTGATATTTATAATACATTGAAAAATTGTGTGGTCTTACCAAATATAATCATAAAACATATCAATTTAATCTTATTATTTTTACAAGGCAACTTTTACCAGTTACTTTTCAAGCTTGGTAGATTGTGTTGAACAGTGCTCATCTTTCTGATGAAAAAAAAATCAATTTCCATTTGGAATGAACTTGTAGATTACTTTTCCTAGTGGCGATTAGAATACAACAGAAGCAGTACAAATCTGACCTCGACTTACAAGGTCAAGGTAAATTTTTCAGCTACATTTTAGAAAGAATCTCCGCCAATGCAAAAGTGAAAAGTACCATTTCATTAGTTACGACGTGCAATTTCGTTGCGCCATGCTCAGCCCAGACGTTATGTCCTCCCACGTACAGCCATGTTACACACATTCAGGACAAAATTCTCAAATATTCCGATGGTTACGCCGACACGGTGGAATGGTAATTTTACGAATGCAAACTGGATGAAAACGAGAGGTAACGCTCGCGCGATACTGCCCCGCGGTATCCCACTTGATTCCGGATTTCTACGTTTATTACCGGACCAATAGGGGCCATGGAGTTTCAATTATTACCATAACGTTCAGGGCCAAGAAAGTTCGCCGCTGTGGAAACGGAAACGGTTTGCCGATACAAGTGTCTAAGATTACTTGAACGACTTTCATTGCAGCCACGGCACGGCGCCGAAACTGGATTTGCATTCGGGAAAAATCTCTCATTTATTCGACCCGTGAAACGGGGAAAGATCATGCAAATTACCGAGCCCCGAGAAAAAAGGTACAAGAAACCCGAGGCTGAAATAAAGTTGATGAAACGAAATTTCGTTAATTAAAATTTTCCCTCGAGCAGGAACCGGCCCGTTTAAAGTGTCCGCCGGTGGAACCGTTCCATTCTCGCCAACTTATATCTTTTCCTATTGAGTTTCCAATTATTCTTTTAAGACGTATGCATGCTCAATCCCCAGGCCGCGGAATCTGATTACGTTGAAAACCGGAAAGAGGCATTAGGCGACTGCCGGCTCTTTATGCATTTATAGCGAGCCCGAGATCCTTAAAAAGTTGTAAAATACTGGTGGATCGATCGGAACTTCATCCGAGCTTCGTTTTATGTTTTATCGGATGCGTCCGCCGTGGAACGCAAAAATTTTACGCTAATTTTTGCCGGCCACCGAGACAGCGCCCATAAAAATTCCATAAAGTCCTGGTGATTTATTTAATGAAACAAAGACTGAAACGCTCAGATTTATGGCAGCGATCGCTAGACCCGGGTCTTTATGCGTTGGCGTTGTCTCGACTCGTTTTCTGGTGAAACTGGATTTCCCCGATGGAAATTGAGACCCTGAGATTTATAACAATCGCTAATCTCTAGTGGAAAGTTTGTTAAACGTAAAAGGATATTCTTACTTTCTCGGATTATATAAATTTTCATATTTATAGTATTAAACTTGTGGCATTGGAATCGAATTGCTGGGAGTTGTAGACTCCTTTTGACTTGAAGTATTAATTACAATTTCCATTTTACTCTGTCATAAAGAATCTTTAAAATAAACTTTTCCTCTACTTTATGCAAGCAAACTAATTCAGAAAGACTTGTAATAATTGTTTCCACTTTTCATTTGGAAATTAGCAAGATATAAAAAGATTTTTAACTTTCAAGTATTAATTCCAATTTCCATTTTACTCTATCATAAAGAATCTTTAAAATAAACTTCTTCTCTGCTTTATGCAAGTAAACTAATACAGAAAGACTTGTAATAATTATTTCCACTTTTCATTTGGAAATTAGCACGATGCAGCTATTTGACTTCACAGTTAATTACATTATCATTTGATTATGGCCGTAAAGAATTTTTCCGAATGATTCTACTTTACTCTGGTTTTTGTAAATTACATGAAAAGGAGAATTCGCATAGTAATTCACGGTCTGGCGAGTACTATGCAAGTCGGTGCAGTTAACCTGCCAACAATCGCACATTTTCGACGAATGGTAGAATCGCGGGAATTCATCTTGACCAGAATGATCCACGACATCGCGTATAATATTCCACTGCGAGAATTACTACTTTACTACGCAGGGGCGTACTACGCTGACAAAAGAAAGGGCGGGCTTTAAATTTTGCATGGATCGCAGTCGCAGTCGGTTACTACATTCATTCGATCGCAGCCCACTCGGCAAACTCCCCAAATTTGAATAATTAATCATGCGAGACAATGAGCGTCCAGAAATCCCGAAGAGCCTTTGAAATAACAACGGGACTTGTCGTTTGAGGAGCCAGCAAATATTAATGCCGCTTATTATTCGCGAGGCAAAGAGTTCGTCCTTTGTTTGCCACGCACTTTGCGCACCGGGGGCTTAAAGGGAAAGCGAAAGTGTTTCATAATCAGACAATGCTAACCTGGCCCATTGGGTAGTCCGACCTCGAACGCTCGCAGCAGACATCGCTAAATCTGCGATTGTGTGATTAATCCTGCATTAAATAATTAACGATTAATTAACCGCGACATTGATACCGCCGGAGGAAAGTTTTGCACGGTGGATATTGGGATAGTGTAACTCGCGATCGACCTGATCCCAGTCTGACGTTTGATTAAATGCAACCCCGTTGGATTACGTATTATTTATTAACAAATGTGTTCCGAACTTGCTGCTCCCGAATTAAATGTCTGTTATATTTCGCTAAATATGTGCAGGATATCGAATGCGAAGGGGAAAGGTCGAAAGCGAATTTACTGATTATCAGTGTTACGTCCCGAACAAAATTAATTTTCTATTTCCTTTCGTCCGAGGACTGAGTTGACATTGCTAAAACATTCGGGGAACTCCCTAATCGCTAACATTTCTGTTTTAGGTTTCATAACTATGAACAGTTGATACAACTATTTTTTCTTTCGCAGTTATTGAAATTATAAGAATGTCTCCGTGAAAACTTTTTGAAGTAGACATTTATCTGATTTCTTTTGCAATATTTACGGCAGAGAAAACATTATTGCAGTAACTTCAGTGACAAAGAAAATGTTATGGCGGCGAAATCGTAATAGACAATTTGCAAACAGCGCATGCCAATTGTGAAATCACGGAGCATCGGGACGAGATAGAAATTATGTAAAATTCCGGCAACTTTAGCCAAATTAATGGCGATAATAGCATTACTGATAAGCGCATTACAACCATGCAAATTCTCATGGCCGTGGACAATGTTTCAAACGTGGACGTCAAAGGGAACCCCATTTTCCCGGTTCAAGGTTTTATGAAGCTGAACGGGAGCTAAGAACTTCATAAAATTTTATTACAATTCACATTTCGTCGTGTTTAACAGACTTGCATACGTCATAAACGCGTAAAACTCTCTCTCCGCCACCGTCTACGCTTTTTATCCTCGTTCCGGCCCGATCATTTTTTATTTGGCCAGGGCTGTCTTTGTAAACGGGACGAGAGATTTATTAATAATCCGCGCGGGCAATGTAGGAGAGGAAAAAGCGGCGAGAATAGAGGCACGGAGGAAACCGGCAGCATCAATTAAATTTACGGGCAGGAGAGATAGGTGCTGCGCATCTTCAGGGGAGGAAAACTCTCCCTTTTCCCCGTTCGTTCAACGCCCCAGAATCTGCGGAGCTGTTCGCGAAATTTTATGTCTATTTTATTGTACAACCGTTTCAGGACAGTTCGAGCGTTATTGTCGCCGCGGTGCTCAATTATGGCTACTTAACTTCTGCAGCCTGGCTGCCCGAAAGCGCCATTCGAACGGGCCATTCTCGCCGGTCGGCCCCCGCCGCCATGAATGCGAGCTTTACGAGCTGCAAAAAATCTGTTTGGTAATTACCTGCACGCCGCACTGTACAATCCTGTCGCCTAACTGGCCATAAGCGTCGTTTTATTCGAGTATTCCTTCCCCGATCTCCGAGATTAATCGGCGATCGATCACGCGGTTATTGGTGGCGGATTATATACATTTACCGGACAGATTAGTTTAAATTGTTCAGTTCTAATCTCATTGAACGGCTCATGACATTTTCAAACAGTAGCTGCGATAAAGCTAACGCGTGTTCATTATTTGCTTTCGGATTCGTTCAGGTGTCTTACGTACCAGCTGAGAAAAATTCAGCTAGCGGTTGCAAACTGGGATTTTCGAATAAAACGTAGAAAGTTTAAATTATTTTTTTCTACTTATAAGAATGGGCGTATAATTTTGAAAAAATTGTGTACCATACAGCTAATGTGCATTAATAATCTGCTTTTGGATTCGTTCGAAAATCTAAAGTAGTAGTTGAGAAAAATATTAATAAAAGGGAAGGTTGCAAATTGGGATCCTCGAAACAGTCGTAACAACCTGTTAAAATTAATTACTTCTTTTTATTTTGGATAGGCTTATAATTTTGAAATATTGTGTATTAATTAAAAGGCACTCGAGACAAGTAGTGGGGATAATACTGTAGCAGTTATCCCATAGTTATTGAAGTCGTTAAAACGTTTCATGCTCGAATTATTGTATTTATTAATTACTATTTGAAAGAGTATTTCAGCCAGCTGAAATCTGGCTGATGTCCGGTGATACGACAGCCGTTTCGTGGGCGCAGTGAAAATTGACGGAAGTCCGTTAACAGCAGGGAGTCGCGTCCAATCTAATCCTCTATGCTAGTACGCGATAAAAGCGCGCTGCTTGAAAAGTTGTATAATGGAAAGGTAGCTAAGACTGCAGCTGCGGGGCGTGGTACCGGAAACAGAGGAGCGCTGCAAAACTGTTGCAGGGCTTTACTTTAATCTGATCCACGGTTCGGGAAATCGTAAAGACCGTTCGCCACGAAGATGGCTTAAAACAGGGACGTGAGAGAGTTACGAAGTCTCGGATGAGACTCACCGCGGCTTTCCGTTAGCACCCGTTGCGGAAAATTCTTCTTGACAAGATTTCATCTCGTATTTCTCAATTTTTACGGTATTCCTCATTCTTTATCAGCCGTAAATTCTGACGGACCGTGGAGAAAGAGAAAGAAACAGGGTGCAAGCGAGAAAGTTGTTGCGAAGTGAAATCGTCCAAGTCCCAGCGAGCTATCGACTCTGATATTATCTGCCTGGCTCCGGCGAAATTGTTGTTCGGCTCTTTTTTATTGCACTTTATTTATCGACACACGTGTCCGCGCGTTCCACGACGGTCAACCATATTTTATTTGCTGTTTCCGGCTTCTGGTAAAAATAGAATGAAAGAGGAGAAGTGAATAGAATTTTTGGAATCGTAATTTTAGAGGATCATCCAGTCTTTCTTCGAGTTAAACGATTGAATATTCGTTCGATAGATAAATACGTGTATGCGAATGGTTTCGTCGGCTTTATTCGTGGATAATGACCGCGGATGTTACGCGTGTTGTCAAAAATGTCCGATTTTCGAACGAAATTTAACGAAGCGTTTCGATGGAGAAATGCTTTCACAGTCTTCGCGATTGCTATTAGGGATGCCCGTTCACGCATATTGAAAATAAACTGTGACGGCGGGTAATTGATTAAAAATTAAAAATACAAGCACTTTTGGGTATGCTCGATACCTCTTTTTAATTATTAATAAATCACGTTTTCGATGAATCTCAATTGAACTGCGGATTATATGTGTTAATAATAAAAGTGGTCGATTTAAAATTGTAAAACAATTAAGTGAATCGGACGATGCTGTTGTATTTTTAATTTTCTAAAATTCTGGAAAGAGAGTAACGAAAAAATTATGAACTTCGTTCGAACGAAACGGTATTTATAATTAAACCGCATAATTGCGACCATCCTCGACTGAACGAATCGTTTCGACAACCGAATATTTTATAATTACATAGTCACGAGTCGAGTAAAATCCGTTCCCAAAGATAACAGATTAACATTTCAAATTTCAATCAACTCGAAAATACCTCGTTCGAAATCCGTACACGTTCCGACAGTCTGTAAGACAATAAAGTGACCGGGGTTGTAAAATCATTTGCTGATGAAACACATTCGAAACAGAAAGAAACTCCGTCGCGCTTGCGAGCTCGGCGTCCACTCGGCGAATTTAGTTCCCTGCGAATTCATTCTCTTTGCAAATATCAAATTTCTGCTGAAAGGAATCTATTTCCACCGGTGCAAACAAAGAGTAAAAGGTAAAATCGCCGGGGATCCTCGACAGCTTCGCAGAATATAATTTACATTGCAGTAAACAGCCACGCTGCTCGAAATCTGAATCGAATTATTCCGAACGGTATCGCGATTGGACCGAATACTTTAAATCAAAGAAGTTGCGAAACCAGACGGGCTCCAGCCTTTTGTTTCTTCTTCGAGTCGAACCCCGTATTTGAATTCAAAAGGAACGCGCGAACCACGGCCTTTGAAGCATTTGCTCTCTTTCCCTTTCTTTCTGTCAAAAGCCGAGGGAAAGAAATAGTTACCATTTCTGTTTGATATTTACCTAGCAGCCATGTCGAACAGGAATACGCCCCCTTTGCCGTTAATTGATCCTCTCGCGCAAACACTCTCAAAACGTGTTAAATGGTCTGTACATATGAAACCGGAATTTGCTTATATGTAGAACTAATTTTCGATGACGCTATTTTCTTGTTTCGACAAGATTTTCAACTCGCAATCATACAAGTTTTATACAACAGCATAATTTTTAATAGCGTCGAACATGTCGAATTTAGTGACTGGAAACTGCGATTCGCAGACTGGTAATTTACTCTTGGTAAATCTCGGTGCTTCGAGTGGTTTAAAAAATTCAAAAGTGGCGATTTTGACGTAAAAGACGAAGAACATCGAAGACCACCGAAAAAGTTTGAAGACAGCGAATTGCAAGCATCGTTGGATGAGGATAACACTCAAACACAACAATAATTTGCAGGAATTTCGCGCACTGTCTGGTATGTCTGATCATAACCAATCTATACTACTTACTGCAGTTACTCAACTCTTTGCTGTACAATATCGAGTCACGCTCGTCATGGAAATTTCAGACGTAAACTATTAACCCTTAGCACTTGAGTGGCAACTCTGAGGTCTCGCGAGAAATTGCCACACTATTATTTAAAACAATTTTTACATCGCTATCTTTAATTAAGATATTGTAAATTCATGAAACTTGAAACTCACTTGGCACGTTTCAACTCGAAAACTAAAGCATTTAAAATTATAAAAATTATAAAAGCATAAAAATTGTTTTAAATAATGATATGGTTATTTTTAGTGGTGCCGAAATGTCGAAAAATTAGTTGTTACTGTTTTCAACGTGGCAGAATCTTTTCAAAATTTTTGCATGCAATAAAATGGGAAAAACTCGATCGAAACCGGTGAAACAGTCCCCTATTTCACACATTATTGTAGTCAATTCTAACTCAGATATTACTGTAAGCAATTCTGAATAAAAACAAATAAATAGTAAATTTTTTAAAAGTTCAGAAATTATGGTGCTTGTCTAGGAAGCCCAAAGCAAGGTCATTCCGAGTTGACGTTTGCGACGGAATCAGCTGCCAAGCTGAGGGAGAGCATGCAGTTTTCCTGTATTTACAGAAAGTTTCTCCTTTGTCGAGGACAGGCTCTCGCTGTTTACAGCAAACACCTATGAAAGGTGGGCGACATCAAAGGTAACACAGATAATTGGGTCAAGCGATACCGGAGCCGCGTCAGGCGACAGGTGAAGATTGCTAGATTACATAGGCACACCACTGACAAATGTAATCACAAATGTGGGATCTCGTGGCATACAGTGGCAGCCAGACACTTAAATACACATTTTAAAAACGAATAATTTTTTTAAGATTCGTCCAAATTACTTTCATAACTTTCATTTGAGATATTTTTGAAATCACGTGTAAGAAAACGTTTCTATCTGCATTCTAAATTAGCATTTTCATTATTCATGCATTATTCAAGTGTCGCTTATAAATATTTTATCGTCTAAGCGACTCAC
This sequence comes from Agapostemon virescens, assembly GCA_028453745.1. Lineage (NCBI taxonomy): Eukaryota > Metazoa > Arthropoda > Insecta > Hymenoptera > Halictidae > Agapostemon > Agapostemon virescens. Next base: position 6,344,229 of record CM052096.1, on the reverse strand, counting down.
ATTCCAAATATGTTCGAAATTTTATTTTCACAGCAGACTCTTTATTAAACTAAGTAAAACTTTTTTTATTGTTGAACGGTGGAAGCTATGCACATCCGAAATCTCAGCGGTTAGGTCTTAATTTGATCAAACTTTTATGGGACGAGTTAGGCCGTAAAAACTATTCTTACTAGACGTAAGGGGAAACGAGGAACAAACTACAAAAAGCGTGTGATGAAATGTCAGTAAAAACTTTAATACAGTTTTACTTTGGCAGTGATGTAAATTAGTTAGGATACGACCCAATTGAAGATAATTTATTTGTATATCGAATGTTATATTCTCGATTAAAACGTTAATCGTTTAAAAATGAACATCCCTAAATAACAAAAGGTGTTTTGGTATCGTAATTAATTACAGTGTAATATGAACTGTAAACCTCAGTACTGAGTAAATAATAATTATTATTAATAAGTTTGACTGCTGCTATGAATGAAAGAAAAGTGTAACTAAATGTGTTTTACAGCATTGCATTATAAAATGTATGATCCTATTGTATGATACTACTAGAATGAAAATAAAATAAGTACTGTACTTAATTTTATTATAATTCTTAGACTTTCTAATTTTAAACATTTTCATAGGGTATAAACCCTCGAAGATTGGGAACACTGAAATTTATGCATGAAATTATATAAACTAAACGAAGTTAAAATTAAAGAGAATTTTATCTCTGATTTTTCAGTTTTTCGAGATATTTCTTATTAAGATATGAATGCATAGAGATTGCGCGTGTTTAAATTTGCACAAACTTTCATAGAATCCGAGAGGATGGAATCAAAGAGAATTTTGCCTCCTTCGTTAAGGTTTTTAGTAAAGAAAAAATGACATATTTTATTTGATTTAAAAATCGCTTGAAGTCATAAAGATTCAAACAAACAGAAAATCAAACAGAATTTTACCTCCTTCGTTAAAAATTTTAACATTCTCAGAGTAACATAATATTTGATTCCGGTTTATAATGTTTAAGTTATACATACATAGGACATTTCAAACGTTTAAATTTCCATAAATTAATATAAATTTAGAGAAACTGGAATCTAAAAGAATTTCCTTTAGACGCTAAAAGATAAATGTTAAATAATAAACGCTAAATAGTAAATTAAAGAAAAAAGGAATGGAATTTTATAAAGGCTTTATAACAGTGGATTCCACAGCTCTAACTATTTATATAAACTGCAAGTACGAAGAAATAATAAATATTAAAATTTTTACAAATCTTAAAAGACTCTACAGACGTGGAAACGAGGGAAAATATAATTTGCTTCGTCGAAAATTTCAATGCATTGAAAATAAGATATTACTCTACCATATATTACAATAATTCTATAAATATGCAAACATTGTCTGCGAAATCATGACTACATTTCTCACCTGTAATCGACACGGTTATATTTTTTAAACAAAGCAGAACACGCTTTTGAAAATTTCGTGGATTAACGAATATTCCGAGGTACAAGCACGAAATTATTATTCTCGACAATTTCACGTTACTTCTGACGAACCGTCTCCCCCATTCAGTAAGCAGGGATTATTTAACCAAATCTAGCCGAAACGAGTTCCTTCTCCTTCGTTCGTTCACCATCCTTGACTCCTAACAGACTCCCTAAGCTCGCTCGTTCAATCTTAAGCGGCCGTCGCCAATCCTTCTTATCGCTCCCCCTCGAAAACCACAGTGACATTTTTTACAGCAGCCCCCTTTTCTTTTAATTTACATACTATTTAGTCGTGCTCGGATTCCGACCAACATTCACCCGGGGGACGTAATCAGCAACTTCGATAACCAATATCCTTTATAGTGATTTTCTGAATAACCTCGCCCTGGGACCAAAACAAATCTTATAAAAGCCGAGGGAACGAAGTTAGAAGCACTTTTCTTAACGACTGAAAAATTTATCCTTTCACGTACAGTGAGCCACGAAAGTATTCGAACGCCATTTAACGCTCCCACTGCGGTGCCCGTGTCTACTTTGACCCGGCATATCAAAATAATTTCATTTCACAGTCTCCAGCATTTAAACTGAATATCTCCAATATCAATATCAACCGAACGTCCAAACGTGTATGCAATAACTAACGCCAAAAGTCTGGCGTGTCTGACCATGACCAACCTATTCTACTTACTGCAGTTACTCAACTGTTTGTTGTACAATATATTATTAGTGATTAGACTAAATAAATAATTATTATATTACGATGAACAGAAAGATACAAATTAATTTACTGAATTTTTATATAAATTGTACTTTTTGCAAACGCGAGAAAAGGAAGCTATTTTTAAAAACAGGCGATATGGTTCCGCAATGAAAACGAACGAGAATTGAAAAGTGCAAAGAGACGTTAACGCTAGATTCCCATGAAAACTACTTTCTTGCAAAAAGGAATTAATTTCCAATCGTAACATAAAATTTTATCCATCGTGTACTTTCTAATTTCACAATCGTATATTATTTTTACATGCTTCATTGCTAAACCGGTTCGTTACGTGACAGTCGAAGCAAAAAATAATTATAAAAATCCGAATTCGTCGAAATCGAATGGAAAAATAAAAATGAATTTCCACGAAAGAGAAATAATTTTGCAACTGGAGAATATTCCACTAAAATTCGCAGTACCAAAGAGACGTGTAATAGCTCCCCATGAATTCTGTAATCGTAGAAAAACGGAAATTTCATTGCACGTAAAACGAATCGCTGATAACGAACGCGATAGTTGCTGTATATCCAGATTAATCTTCAAATTGAATTTCTCCTGGATGCTCGTTGGAAAAAAAAAAAGAATTCCATTCTACACTAGCAATTTATTATTGTTGGTGGGAATCACTTAATTATCGACTGTGATCCAGGTATCATCCCTTGGCCTCTGTACACAAGCGAAAAACAATATTGAATACGCGCATCGTCGAATAATAGGACAGTTATTGATCGATGCAAACTTCTCTCGCTTTAGCAAACTTTTAATGCACTGTCAATTTTCCTTATTAATTTCGCGAACCACTGCCGCGTCTGCATCGGAACGCTTTATTTTCTGTGTCTCGCGGAAGTTTACGAGCCCCGTATTATAAAATTCGTATTAACTGCGCCACGTGTTACTGCGCTATATAGCCTTAAACGTGTGCACCAGCCCCATCAGCCTGGAGCATTTTCATACTCAGATATTTGTCATAGGAAAAGTATCAAACCCCGGATATTCAAATCGCTGTATTGAAGTTTCATGGAAATTCGATTTATTTAGACGGGGAACGAAAATGAAGAGCTTCTCCTGCACGTTGATAACTATGTTTGGACACCGTGTTGTCTCTAAACGATAAATTGCATGTACAAACTGCATATCGGAAATTTTTATCATTTCTGAAAGTCTTAACCTTTGTAAATAGTCTGAGAATTTATTTAATGCATCCACAGTTCGTGGAGATATTTGAAAAATTACTATTTGAATAATATGCTGTATTAATTAATTAGAAACACAATGCAATTAATAGTTTTGACAGAAGTATAGTTTTAAGAAATAAATGGAAAAATGTATTTTACATTGCGAATTGTCCGGAAACGGAATAACGATAAAAGGATTCGCGAAGAATTCTCGAAGAGTTTCCTTCGATATCGCATGCATTTAATCAAAGTGATAAAAGTATTATACCGACCAATGAAACGTGGCAAGGAAAAGAAAACGAAAGCCTATCAGAGATTTCTTACTTTATGGATCAGATCGCGTCCTTTGCGGAAATTTATTCGAGGCAGTAAAACCGCCCCCGCCCCCCCCTCTAGCTACTAAGCCAAGCCACGTTATGGCAAGTATCCAAGATCAGAAAGTCGTTACTCAACCCATAAATTAACATCAGCGGTTACTTATATTGGACGTAAAATATTTCCTCAAAAATCAAATCTTTCCACAAATATTAAGCTGCGGCGGGCTTTATGATATACACCGAGCAAATTCTATAACGATCTTGCTTCACGTAGAGACAATATACTACAAAATAATCTTCGATTATTATTTAAGGTAAAGGGGAATTTAGAAGACTCACGTTGGTGTACTACATTTCACTGCTAGAATCTTTAGGTAAAATAAAAATATTCCCAGTCATATAAATTTCTTTGTGAAATTAAAAATAAAATTCTTTATAAAATTAAAAATAAATTCCTTTACAAATGGCAAGCATTTCTTACTTTATAACATATGATTAGTAACTGCAATAAAGTTGCTGGATATCATTTTGAGGATTCATTAAAATAAAATTTCACTCTTTAATCACTCTATCAAGGTTTCTCCACCATTTCTATGAATCGCTAATGTTTGCTAATTTTTCATACTCAAAATCACGCTAAGGTTACAGTATTACAGCTGGTTGGTTATGACTTACAATTGTGAAACTATTTTCCCTGAAATTTCCCCTATAACGAATAGCTCGCTTACGTTTTATGAATTTGAAAAATAAACGAGATATTGAAGATGGTTGTTCGGTGGGACAGAAAATAACGAACAAAACCGGCCGTAAGCAGCAACGACCGCGTATTTCTAAACAATGATAAAAATCCGTTAACAATCCCATAAACTATAACAAGTTCGCCGGTGGTAATAAAAAAAATGGGTTTGTCGGGCACCGAGCTCGACGTTCCCCGGAGATGTCATTAACCTGCGTAAATGTCTTTCGAAAGTGACGTTAGTGGCCCTTCGTGCTCGGGAGGCGTGCATTATCTCTCAGCAACGTAATTTCGTTTCAATGTAGATCATCGAGGACGCTACCCATGCCACTCAGAGAGCCCACCTATCTAGCCTTACCCTTTGCTTTTATTACGAGACGGCGGATCGTGATAAAAAAGTGAAGAGCTATTTCGTTCTTGTATCAAGGGAACTTCCTGCTCGCCCTTGCCTTGGTTTCCGGTGGCCCTCACACGCTCCTCGTGGGTACACATTTAAATTTATCTCACGTCGTTTCGCGAGAACCTAATTGTGTCGTCAAGAAGTCATTAAGGTTTGCTTGTCACTTGTACTCCCTTTGAGCCGACACCCAGGCTACAACGCGCAGCCGAGGCTTAAACAATGCGACACTCGCCGAACCCCGCAACACGTATTACGTATCGTTCGTTAACAAACATTGTTGTGTCTGATATTAATTGCACCGCGAATTCTTTGGCAATTTCGTTTGCCAAAAATTACAATCAACTTTTCCAAGCGTTTCGTACGCATTCTTCTATTTTATCTGAATTTATATATTCATAGATATGAATATCGTGTTTTATTCATAGATAGAACACTATAGCGAATAATCCACTTTATTGGAAAGCATATTTGCACTTTTGTAAATTAAGTATTTAATTCTTTAAAATATTTTAAATTATAAATACGCTTCCTTCACTCTTACTTCAGTGTTGTCTCCCATTTGCAATTGTGTTCTTAATAAATTGTTTATTTCGTTTAAATGATTTTGGGTTGATCAATTTTAAATATGTATATATCAAATCCTCCATAATATTATTTAAAAAATGTATTTATAATTCTATTTTATTTGGAGGACCATTAATTTTTTCTATTTTTATAAAATTTATTTATCGCAATCAAATCGGATATATTTGAAAAATGAAACTAAGGAGCACACAATTACAGAACAGAAGTGTCAATGAAAACTAAATTCTGCCGATGAAACTGGGACAGTTACTTGGAATTTTTGCATTTATCTTGCTGGCACCATTTTCTAGTTCCGCTGGACTTACTTTCCATTATTCCCCGTAACTGAATTATCTCGAGGAGGACCGATTGTTGCCAGCACAAAGTAACCGAGTGAGAAATGTAACGACAATAGGCACCTCGGATACGTTCATACAGGCCGAAACAGTCATAAACTGGGGTTGTTGGACATCCGCGCATCACGTGCAAATGAATTTCTCATTTATTATTCAGCAGTCGAAGTCCAGGAAGCCCCGAACAATACGTACAAACTTCTAGAGGAGAGTTTCATCTCCAATCACACCACTCCCATACACTTCGAAATGGGAACAGCATCGCTATCGTCAAACTAACGCATATATACGTTACTGACAGACAGAGAACAGCCATCCTTTAAACAGTGGACGGCTCGGAACATAAATCACTCGTCACGTGTTACGCATAACTTATGTGACATAAGTATCCATTTCATTCATGCGTCGAGTCTACTACCGACGAGAGATATTAAATTATCACGAGTAGCGGATTAACTGAATAGTTGACAGCACTCGGCGAAATTGTAATGAAAAATATTTCAAACATTACTCTAATCTTACCGGATTTACGTACCACTGAGATCTACTATTTTACACTACTTTATAAATATAATGAAAACATGCTCACCTAATTCTAGAGCTATTCGTTAATCATTCGAACCCATGAAAATAAAGTTACTGAATAATAGATTATAATAGAAAATAATTTTTATTTCTTTTTACTTCATATCGTTGTCTATCATTATTATAAATTTTAATAAAAATCGTAGCAACTGATAAAGTAGTTCCATCCTTCACACTAAATTTATTATGGTTCACACCCTTAGCACACGAACTTAGACTTTGACGCCAATTAGAAACTACCACCCTATTATTTAAAACAATTTTCACATGTAAAAAAATTCAAAGAACGTAAAAATAACTCCTTACAAATAGAAATAGACCGTTTAGAATTCGCATATTTTAGATCAGAAGAGATTTTGGAGTTGATAGAGTTCCGAGCGCAAAGGGTTAACGTTCAAGAACGACAAGGGCGCAACTTGCGAATACTAAAAACACCGTAGCCCTGATAAAAAGCGTTAATTCCACGAGTTCCATCAAATATCCCAGCTAGCAAAGGTAATTCCATCAGCCACGTTATTCCCTAGACGAACTCGAAACCGAATTCGGCGTCGTACGGGTTGGAATCGATCCTGATTTCTCGTCACGGCTAGCTGTATCCTTTTCGAATGCATGCATTCATTATGTGCAATTTCCTTGCATCCCGTAGCCTATAATATTCAACGGTCCGCCGGATATACTTTAATAACTGGTTAACAGGCATCCGGTGTAAAATATTCAGGCCGCAGTTGCCCGTAAACTCGAGGATGGATATCTCGGCTAAAAATATTTCTCGGCTCGTGGATCCTGCCGGCGCAGCCATCTTTCTTTCAATACGGTCTCGGGAAGAGGAGAAGAGAACCTCCGGGTACTTTGATCACCGCGATCCTATCCTCTCTCCTCTACGAAACTCCGCATGAAACTTTCGGTGGAAAATTGAATTCGAATTGATGCCGCGGCGAATTGAATACGCCCCCGGTTATTTATTTCACGCGAGACTTTCGCGCTCTCCGGATGAAGGAGAACGAGGAACGCGTCTAGGATAGAGAGAGGAGTCCTCGGAGAGGATTTTCATTCTCCGCGAGTCGACGACGACTCAATAACCAATTACCCCGTCCTTATAGCGCCCAGGGAAAAGCTAACGTTTTATTGCGGGCAACGCGCGGATGCGTCGTCGCTATATTTATGCAAATTACCGGCGGGGCTTTCTCGGAGCCAATGAACTGCAAAATACGACTGGCAATTCGGTTTACATTTTCTCGTTACACGCAACCCGCACCACTTTCGGCACGGACCTGCTGCGTATATCCCGGATAACCGATCGCCATGCAAATTTTCTCTTTATGTCGCGAAGATGAGATTTCGAGAGCGAATAACGTTTGACGAGGTGTCGCCCCGCTGATGATGCGACGTGGTCATTAACTCCTGTATAGGGTGCAAGGGAATCGTAGGTCGTCACTGATACAATGGTACTTCGTGAACTTTCGTTTAAAACGGTGTCACAAAATTGATATTGACCTTGTAATTCAAGATCGGATTTCATTTGATTCGATTACGTTTTAATCGCTACTTGGAGGAGAAATCTGCGAGTTCATGGCAAATGGAAACTGATTTGTTCTCCAATAGAAATAGGAGCACTGTTCAACTGTAAAAATAATAAGATTAAATGTATTTGGACATTGCGTAGTTCCCATTGTAATGTAAAAGTGTGATAAACATATTTAAATAATTATCTCCTACGAAAGCGACTTTATAAATTCAATAATTGCAAAATGAAAAATCTGGAACCGATCATTTTTCTGGTAGGTTCACTGTTAATTAACAAGCTTGCTGCGACACATGAATGGCACTTTCCTCTATCCGTAATTAATTCGCGTTATCGAAGTTTCGTAGCTCCATTTAATTACCTTCTACGCTGTTCGAGGTTTCATTGTTTGTGGTAAACGCAACGACAATGGACTGCAAGTAGTGGTACAGAGTGGAAGAAAATTATACTGCTGCGACCAATGCAGCGATATTCGTCTCTTTTGAATAGACGATGGTTCGTTTAAAAAGGCAGCAGAAAAATTGACCTTGATCTTCTAATACAAGGTTAGATTTACTTTATTCGTATTATACTCTATCCATCACTAAAAAAGTCTACGAAATCGTCTCGAAAAGGAATTGATATTTATTTTTTACCCGAAATAGAAAATTTTTAATAGACAAACTGACCTCGACGCACGAATGCAATTTTTCTGGAGCACAAAATTGGCTAATCGCTTTGGTTTTTGATGCAAATAGAGCAGAATTAACTGAAATCAACTGAAACACGCAAGAATGCAAGCAGGTTTTTCTAGGTCACTGTTATGTCCGACGATACGAACACCGGTATGTCGCTATCAAAATCTGTAACATACACCGAGCCAATACAATTTTGATAGTGTCATACCAGTGTTCGCATCATTTGGTTTCATCGGACATAATTTTGCCCGGTATTCGAAATACCGATTCAGCCTCTGGTTGCAGCGGAGACTAAAATGATTCGGCTATGTTGCGCCGGCACTCCTTGCAGCGAATTAAACTTTCTAGTTCATTTCGGAATCCTGCCAAAACCGCAACGACCGTGTCGATTTGGACATTTAGGGCGTGTGATTTGGGCATTCCACGGTCAATGAACTACAAAATAGCGCTGGTGGCGACGTTACAAATGCGAACGTAACCGAGCTCCAAGCAGTTACGTACTAATGTGCGGCATCCCTTATTTTACATTTACAAATTCAATCTTCAATTCATTCGCTCCCGCATTTGTTATTCATTGAACGATCCATTTAAATTATCAATTCTCCTTTGGCGAACGGGTAATTCTGTTCTTTTTTCCCCCATTCGCAGCTAATAAGCATAAGAATTTGCCAACGATTTAAATAAAAGAACTCTCGTTACGGAAACAGGTAATTAATTTTTTCCAATCAATGCTAACGAAGCAAAATTAACCTATCCTATTTAATTCGAAGCCACTTGAAATTAGAACGATGCAAACATATTAGCAAATAATAAAACAACGTTTCGGAAAAATCGGGGAAAACACGTTGTAAAGAGTATTTGCGAAACTGGTGGTCTTTACAATAATAAATGCATAAACTATTATTTATATTATTCGCGACAGATCTATAGAGCACTAGTGACTATATTTCATTGCTGTATAAACAATATTTATCAAGACTGTTATTTTAAAACGTGTGTAAAGAAATAAATGTATTGAATAGTAAATGTATCTTTACAGTTTGGCAAATTAAAAATTAAAAATCTGCAAAACAAAAATATGTTAATATAAAATTGTCCCTTGACTAATCAGTTAACAAATAACAGTATTATTGCAGTATCGATGCACTATTTATCCGAATTTGTGAAATATCTAGACACACCATTCGCTACTAGCATAATTGTGAAATTAGCAGTTGGCGAAGTAAACTTTTCATAGTCTGAAGAAAATTAATCGATCTGCCAGAATCCCATTGCCTATACATCCATATTCATTACCAAAACAAGAGGATCCAGCGCAAAGAATCGGTAACTCTCTATTACCTGGACAAACCTGTTATTTGAACCACCATCTTCGCCGACAGATTCAGACAAATGAACTTCCACCTTACGCCAATGTTCTCCTTTCTCATGGTGAATGAGACACCTCTCGGGTGTCTTCAAAGTGTGAACTAGAGGAACGCTGCTTCCGTAAATCGTAACAAATGATAATTACAACGCACGCTGCATTATCGAGTTGAGTTACTAATTTCTATTACGTCCTAATTTCCATTAGTACTTGTATTCCACATATCCTTTCCTATTAATATTCCTTCTTAAGGAAGGAATTTAGACTGTCCACCCTTTACACTCGACGCTGTTTTTAACCCTTTCACTAGGATTCATTTTACGGTCACAGCAATTATACCTTTATTTCTTTTCATTTCATGTTTGCCACATTTTAGGATGGCTAAATTGAACTCTAACAAAAAGTAATTACATACATATTGTTACATGGGTGACCCCGTGATCACGACATTATATAAAACACTATTAACTACAAAAAAAAATGATCAAAAACCCTTTGTACTCCAAGTAATTTTAATTCCAAAATCGAAACCTTATTTAATCGCAAAAGTGTAGGTAGTATACGCCTCATACGGTCTGAATGAAAAGTCTTTAAGAACCGGTCTGGCAGGGAACGTGTTAAATAGGAAGATCAACAAGCAAGAGTCCCAGGAAATCAAAAAGGCGAAGAAGACAGCTAAGAGAATCAGCAGGAGGCCTAAAACACTTGACGAAAGGTCCTGAAAGGAGCATCGTCGGACCAGATAAGGTCGACGATGGATCCGAAGACGCGGATCGAGACAATACTCGGGAGCAGGGAGAGGGAACGGGAGGATGAAGAGAGGGTGTGGGTGGACGAAGAGGGAATCGCGAAGAAAAACAGGATAAGGGGAAGCGCGGGGTCGGCAATGGGTTCGAAAACGTTCGTCGACGGAGATAGGAGAGAAGACGACGGGCTCGGATACAATATAAATGATCCCGTCTGCGCTGCGCTGCACCACCTCGCGCCCACCCCAGAGCCAACCTCCATTTGCATACCTGTATTATTCAAGCATGACTGTTATTCAATTTCTACGGCACTCGCAAATGCATTATTATCTTTGCCTGGGCCGCGAGCAGCCTCGGGGGCTGAACGAAAGAAACCGGCCGAGAGTTCGGGATAACGTGCAAGAAAAACAGAAACGCTACTCGATGGTCCGAGTACCTTATCGAGGATTGACCTTGACTGCCCCTCTGTCCCGTGGACGGAAATCTTTCTCCTATTGGATTGCCAACTAAATGATTGCGGATTTTATCGAGGGATCATTTTAGCACATTCCCTTGTTTCTACATTGTTTTTTTCGCACATTCTCTTGATGACATTACATGAAAGATGGCAAAAGGTCGTTGACAGAAATGGACAATACCTAATTTAATAAAGTTAACCCTTAGCATTCCAATGGCTCCTCTGAGGGGACATTAAAAATTGACAGAATGTTATTCAAAACAATTTTTACATTGCAACGTTTGTATTTAAGAAGCTAGTAAAAATTGAAGTGTTGTTCGTACAATCAATAGTAACAAATTTGATATGTACGAAAGGAAACGACCACGTACAATGGAATTATTGGAGGACAGAGAAATGTCTTGAGTTAGGAATTAAAATTGCTTGGAGTGCAAAGGGTTAAAATCCGCAATCCCTTAGTTGCCAATCCAATATTTACAAGAACAACTTGCAGCTTGCCTTTCGAACCGAATACCGTGAGAACGAAGATCAAAGATTCTGCACAGTTGCATTCGCGAAATAAATTTTAATACGGGAAGGAATTCCGTGTTGATTAGGCAATGGCGACTCGTATTTCAAAATTTTGTCGACGCTCTTATCGGGACCCGGAGACGTTAATTTGTTGGTTTATGGCGGTACGAGTCGCGAACGATGATATACGCGACACCGGAAACGCGGGCTCTTCGTGCGAATGCAACAACGCGTGCTACCGGCGTGGAATTCGTGTTTTTGAAAAATGGAGAGAAGATTGCGACGTTCTAATTTTTGGGGAAAATTGTAGACTGAGAGGATGCATGAATAGCGTGTGATTGTGGCCAGAAGCAATGGCGGTTGTGCGCTCGTGGAAACGTTCTTTACCTTGCATAAACGGTGCGCAAAGAATTCATTATGCTTCCATTAATGTTGGGATTGCGGAAACATATTTGCAACGTCTCATTTATACTTTTGTAGGTACCTCGAATTGTGCAACAATGTGCGCACCGTCTGGCGAGTCTAATAAATGATCGACCTATTCTACTTAGCGCTGATGGGAAAAATAGCTACAGATTCGAATAAAATATTTTATAGCACTTTCACACATTGAATGTGTATTTTCTATATAAAAATTCCGATTTCAACAAGAAGGGCAACGAATTAGCTGATCCGTCACCGATTAGATATCCGAAGACGTAGCGAAGCGAAGAATTCAATCGAAGTCTGTCACTCGAAAAGTCGATTCCAAAGAGAATAACCGAATTAACAATATGTCCTGTGTAGCAGCTGCACGAACAACTCGGTGTCACGTCTCGTTTCGTTTGCCATCGCCATCCGAAGGCTTCGCCGATAGTTCCATCGGAGAATCCCAGTGCAAGGTGTATAATAGCTTTTTATCGGGTCTCGTTAGAATAATCACGGATGACGCACAGAGAACGAGCCCCGTCTCCGTAACAGCAGATAATACTTCAAGTTGCTTCGAGGGCTTTTCAAATCGATATTAACCGTTGTTGAAGCGAGGAGAGAACGGGTGGGTCGCCGAGGGGCCAATTGTACCGTTAATGTTTCTCTTCCAGACACTTGGAGCGCCGGTGTGAGTGGGCACGACAACTGTTCCGATAACGATCTATACCATTAACCTTCCTGGGATTTTTTATCGTTCGTTACGCCCCCGCTTTCTACCCCGTACAGCTTTCCTGCTCGCGTTTTTACACTTCATGCGGAAACCCGTTGCTCGCGGCGAGGTTTACACGCGCGAAGAAACTTGCCGATATTTTGCAAAAGCGAGAACAAGTTCAAAGAAAGAACGAGAGGAGGGACCTTCTGACTGTCGTTTCGAGGATGTTTGAGGGCGAATCGGCCACTTAACAACAGGATAAAAAAGCGCGAGGAACACGAGCCGAACGGTTGGTCGCTATCTGAACCTATTATGAGCTATACAAATGGTATGCCAGAGGATGCGGTGGTGTAGGAACCAGGAGAGCACTTCAATCCCCTTTCCTCTAAACTGCAACGCACCGTTTCCTCCCCCTCTTTCATTCCCTCTTTCCCCCCTTTTCCTCCTTTTCCCATGCCCCCCCTCGTTCAGCCAGTTAATGAAGTTATGATTGAAGGTTAAATTCCATGAAATTGCCTTGGTTAATAGCCACGAGGGCACGGCCATGAATGCAAATCAATGTTAAAAATTCGGCGGGACCGTCGCCCGCCGGTTTATCCTTAAATAACGATTTTTAGTTGTTGCTTTTTTTTCGGCTGAAACTATGGGAACGCAACCCCCCGTCGCGATTAAATCACGGGAATTTGGAATCGCGAACGCTCGACGCAACCACCTCGAGATAATTAACGGCGGCGTGACGAGATTTTGGGGGAGTCTGTCCGATGAGAGATACTATTTTCAATTATCCTGCAGAGAACCTTATACGAACACAGTGGAACTTGACACGTCGGATTGACTGACGGAATCAAAGTCTATTTTCGCAAGCTGGTTTTCTTCGGCGGTCTCGGTTTTCGAGAAATTCGATTTTCATGGCGGAGACGTTTCCGGTTTGCAGAATATTTTCCATTCTCATCGCGGAAGATGTAAGAGTAATTTCTGTGTGTAAAATCAATCGGTATCCTCTGAAATACTACGGTGAATTTATTTGATGATATTATACTAGTTTCAATGTGTGTAACTATGAATTAAATGAAATTCGATGTGACCAGAGTTCGTGTTTATTGCTGAATGTGAGATTTGTGCAAGATTATCGATGAATTCTTGTGAATGTCAACTCTTTGCGGTCCAATCACGCCTCTTATTATTTAAACAACTTTTACATCGTTAGGTTTGCAGTTAAGAAATCGATAAAAATTTTAAACAAAACAAACTATGTACAATGAAGCAATTATAGGTAAAAATTTCGTTTCGATTTTAGAATGCAATTGCTTCGAGTGCAAAGGGTTAACAAATGGGGACCCAGTTCCTTGGATCTTGACTATGACATACGTCGTCAACACTTTTCGGAGTTACTAATCAATTGACTTGGATTATATGCGACTTTTATTACAATATACGATTGAATAAAGACAACTATGGAATGAATTCCTACGAAGGCAATTTTCTACCGTCGACAGTTGTAAAATAAAAAGTTTAAGAAAGTTTTAGTATGACATTGAACAACTTCTGACTGGAAACACTATAGCGTGGAGAATATTTCATCGAAACGACCCTAAAGCTGATGATTCGGGAATCGAATGACAGGCGTTTCCAGAAAGGGGAAGTGGACCAGCCAAAAACAGCTTACCGGTGTGGCCGTGTATGAAGTACTATGGAGAGAACTATTACCGTTCGGAACGGTCTTGGAGCTGATGCCCGCGTGTCGTTGCCAAAGTCGTCTACTGTCGGAGGATTAATCAGAGGAAGGCGGACGTGGAACGGTGATTCTAGGTAAATTGGTGCAAGTGTCGTTGTGTCTAGGTGTGCGGTAGCAGCGCCAGCGTGATGCAGAGATGTAGACATACGGTAGCGATCATCCGGCCGAATGGAGGATGTAAATTTCCGTCTGTGTTCCACTTGGGGAGCGCCTCAAACCGACTATTCGATCCGGTCATTGTTCCTTGAACAGTGCGCGGCAGATAGGCAAACACGGTCGCATCACCAAAAGTGCCGTCGCTTTTCCCATTGTACAATGTTTGTGGGGGGACGGAACCCCGACGACCGGGGCTGATTATTTTCGCGAACACTGTCGAACGAACACGGCACGACGGCTGTGAATGATAGCTTATAATTGATTGAAAATGCGACAGCTCGTCGATATCGATCCCCGATGCTGTGCGAAACGAAATAAAACAACTACATCAGCTCCCCGTCATAAATAAACCGAAACAAGCCCGGTTAATAAATAATAGTTGACAGAGAAATGTGCGAATGACGTTAGAGCACTGCGGATCTGCTCGCGAAATAAATATTTTCCAATTATCAAATGCGTGGACTAGATGAAACCCTTCTCCTACGATTCATGGCGTTTGGACAATTTCGATATACGGTTATGATAATAATAATGTAATCGGAGGAATTATTTTCAATCTGGAGAAAAAGCAGATGCGAGATTTAACAGTCGGAGAAAAAGTGGAGTTGAAATTTGGCGGACAGAGATACTCGTGTCATCCTATACATTTGAAATTACATATTATGAGTAGGCAACTGATTCTTATGGAAATGAGAAACTTTATATTTTTTATACAGCTACATTTAATTCGTTGCTTCAATACTGATTACAAAACAGTCACATTTAATACTGTCCAAAAAGAAAGGCATGAGTCCGTTGAAAAGGGATAGAATCAAATAAAATACTCTTAAAATAATCTAATGACCACAAGTTTTTTAAATATTTAACTATTATTTTAAATGTTGCCTGGTCATTCTTTATTAGAAATGCATAAAATCCATAACGTTACGACTATCTCGGAATAATAATATCCGTTTTCGTTTCTGTTGTTTTTACGTATAGTTTATTTTCTTAATGGCGTAGCGATAACGTTTTCATTCGTTTGTAAATTGTTTATTAAAAGGATGAAAATGTTAGAATTTCTGTTATCGGATGTCCATATTTTCTAAGCAATTCATGAAAACTCAGTGCGGCTTTATATTTCGTGAAAGCACTCTCGGAACCACTTTTCCACCTCACTAACGTACCACAGTGATCTCGTTTCTTCGGAGTACCATACTTTCATGCAACCGGAAATGCTCTTTGGGGTTATGATTCTCGAGACGATTGTGCGCCGAGAACGGTACCAATACTAATCGGAAGACGAAATGCTTTCTACTTAAGTGGAAAAGAAATTCTATCGAAGACGCGCGTATACGTTCAGGTAGAAATAACGAAATGATTCCGTATTTTAAAGTGTATTCAATGCTATGGGTATAAAATTCACCTTAACCCCGGGGCGCGACTTCGGCATTTTGGGAATGACGAAAATGGGCAAAATGGGCCTGATAAAACCAATTCTCCTGGATTCCACATCGATATTGAGTAATATATTCAAAGAGAAAGGTTTGGGGAAGATTTTCCCGTTGGGCCCATATCGATAGCCTTGATAGTCTGGTCAGGACACGCTTGTAAAGATTGGCTAATATTGAGGGGGTGATAAGCGAAAGCACCACAATGTCTATAGTGATTCATGTATTATAATAATCGCAGAAGATTCACGTGAATTAATTCTTGACATTTCCATGAGATGGAATTCACTGGCAATTTGAATGCGCGGTAGTTTTAGTGCTAAAACGAATTTTCCAGCTATGGCAGCAGTCTATCAGCATGAAGAAGCGATCTGTAGAACGCGCGCGCCGTTATTCCATACACGTAGATATCCTATTCGAAAATGCTGACCAAAAGGTGATTCCAAAGGGGCAGGAATCCGGCAGGAAGCGACACAGGTAAACAAACTTATTTCGGTCGGAGAACGTCGCTCCTTTCGTCTGCATGCCGAGGAAATTCGAATCAAAGAGTAATATATCGCGCGTCCTTTAACCTTGCAGCAGCGAGGAAGACAGAAACAGACACAATGAAATAGAGACGAGATGGCGAGAAAGAAACAGAGAAAGAATAAAATGTACGGGAAGGAGATCGCAGGAATATCTTTCCAGAAGACACTAAGTTATGGACCATAAAACCTGGCAAGAATGAAAACAGGATGAATAGCAATGGCGGACATATGGCAGAGATCGTTTCTAACAGGGCACGATGTAAATTTTACGCCGAGCCGTTCGTTCCAAGGCACAGACGAGACTCCGGGATCGTTCTTCATTCATCAAACCTTCGACCTCGGCCCCGGGAAAAACTGATGGCTCTTCTATTCTGACGCATCCATCAAGTATTCAAACCAACAAGTTAGAATCGTACGAGACCGAGAGAAAAATTGGACTGCAGTCTGCCGCATACCCCTTTCTTGTACTCGCTATACTTTGCGAAACTCTCCGCTATACCGTACCGTTACATTCTATGGATGCTAAATATTGATGCTGCAACGACAGGAGCCTGTTTAGGTGAATTCCCATTTTTATGGGGAAAGACTGCAGTCGAATAATGGGGTCAAGCTTCCGTGGAACTGAATTATTCCGGGTTTAAGGGGCTCGCCGCCGCGTCAGTTTAACCCTTTGCACTCGAAGCTGTTGTAACTATAAAATTGAAACCTGTCTTCTGACCTAGAATATTTTCAATCTACAGGATTTATTTCCTTTTATCTATACGATACTTATTATTAAGAATTACCTTTACAACAATTAAATTTTTATCAATTTCCTAGTGGTATTACTAGCAAACATAGTGATGTAAATATTATCTTAAATAATAGTGTGGCAATTTTTAGGGGTGGCTATAAAAATCGTACTGAATTAAATCCATTACGCATCAACCAGTATTTTCTACAAAAATTTCTGCAATCAATAATATTGTTCCATTTATCGCGTACAGACTTGCAGTTCTCATCGCGACATTACTGTGTCACGTTTCCTAAGCGGGGAAAATTTTATTCACAGATTCAGCGATAATCTTTGTCGCCGATCGTATCCACTGCACTCGACGTCAGCGGCCGAAAAGAAATTGAAAAATGGAACCAGCATGTGGAGCAGGTTGAGAAATAGCAACAGGCTGCGTTTGAACCAGCAATCTTGTATCTGAATCGGATACAGCTTCGTGCTTTCACCGGGCGGGAACGGAATCAGCTAATTTTTGTGCGGCGTTTGCGCGTTTCGAGTTGTTTCGCTGTTCCGGTAAACGGGATTCTTATGGTTCCGCACGTGGCCGATTGTATTTTGCAACTCGACTGCATAGTCGATGCTTGCAGCAGCGGACGCGCGCATAATGGGGCGTCTGCTCCGCGTTGATAAAACGGCCCGCAAAAATCGGAGTATATTTCAGAAGATATAGACTCGACATTCAACTTTTTTATTCCCGTTTCCTTTTTTACGGAAATAAATGTTCCGCTTACCCGGAGAAAAATTAGTCGTTACTTTAGTATTTCTCTGCGAAGCAGCTAGCCAATTTTTTCGTGATTTAAAGTGCGAAATTCAGGAATGCATATAATCACTGCGGATCTTTTACGCAAAACGAAAATTACTTGCGTCAATTTACGAGAAACAGAAGTCGAATAGAGACACTTCTTTCTCGCTTTGTTGGCTTTAACGAAATATTGATTAAAAAGAAGAATAGCTTTGCACGATTAACAATTTTTTAAAATAATTTTTAAGGCACCTAACAGTTGTAAGATTGTTTTAAAAAATCAAAGATAGCAATATTAATTTTGAAAGTGGATCAGTAGCGCAGAAGAAACTCAAAAATGATTTCTGATTCAGGGCTTGTGCCGTATACACCAAAATGAATGGCAAGAGTAAGAAGACCTGGTTCTTCATCAACATAATGACACACACATTCAGTAAGTGATTCACGTAAGCCTTGGTGCAGTGCACGTAAACATCATCACTGCGCGTGACAATACATAACGCTCGGCGTCTTTTAATAATGAAAGTGGTATACTAGCGTATCAGGTAACGTCATAAAAACACAACACCAAGAATATGCAAGGAAAGTAAATATACTCCTGTTCCAGTTTCGAAACATCTCTTCGACATAGTGGAGAATTTCTTTTACTACTTGATTACGGGTAAACTTCTTTTATGTAATGTTTACGAGACCGAAGGGGTAAAACGGGGACACAACGTTCGTAATCGTGCGCTGAAACCATAAAGCTATTCGAAAAAATGAATGTCTTGTTAGTGAAACCTAATTTCTCGAGAATTTTATTTTATTATACCGTATACTGGCAATTACTGTCATTCATTTTTACGTGGCTGAAGTACATCAAATAAAGGCAAGTTTTGAAATCGTATTGCAAAAAGAAAGCACTAACACGAATACGCAGTAAAGAAGGAATACGAAATTTTCTGTAATTGCATTGCAAAAATTCGGTACTAATGGCACTGTGCCACAAAAAAAAAATGGAGAGCTTTCTCAAATTGCATAGTTATCGTCTGACACCTGTCAGGGGATCACCCTGCATAATTAAAGTGTTTGTCAGCTAAAAGTTAGCAGAAAATTTAAACTGACACCAAATAATAAAAAATTTTGTGTAATCATAGACGTTATCTAACATGGAAACTTTTCGGTGACCATTTTTCATGTAATAATCCGCGACGAATCAGTTTTGCACGGAACGCGCCACCAGTTTGGTGACACTCTGTGTATTAATCTATGCACATGACATTTCGGTCGAAAATATTCGATGCCTGCAGTACCAGCGTACAAGCAAGCCATACAATTAACGTCAATCAATCTACGAGGACGATATACGTCGCACGCGTAACATAAAACGTATACATTCACCGTTGCAGTAAAATATACAGAACCATTACCAGTGTAACGTTAACAAATGAAACGAAAGCTGCAGCAACATTTTTAAAAGCGCCTCGTTATTACATTCCAGCGAACACATTTTGAAATATTAACCTGCAACACTGGAAACCTCCATTTATTTATAGCATGTGTTGCATAATTGCGTCTCATCCTGTGTGTGTGTGTGTGTGTTGCAAACCAATATTTACTGCATTATTAATGATTTGGTCAAAACGAATCCGACAGCTATCTTCCATTTACACATCAATTATAGTACAATACGGTTATTGTACTTCGTTGATTTACATGAGTTATTTATGTTATTTATTTTCGGGTCTGAGGAATCTATACTTGTCGTTTATATTACATTTTATTGTTCTGAATTGTAATATTCACTTTGCAGTTTCGCAATAATTTTGATTGCAGGTTTAGTAATTTCATGAAATCGATTTTTACAAGAATCATCCATTAACTAATCAAGTATACTACCTGTTTGCCTTTTTGTGTCTCATTCATCTTTTACACAATCTTTTCTAGTTTTGAATTGTAATATTCACTTTGCAGACTCGTAAAAATTGTTGTTGCATTGTAGTAATTTCCATAATCAACTTTTACTGCAGTCTAATACTTATCTCCGAGTTCTATCGTTTCATTTATATTCTATCTTAAATTTCATTTCATTCAATCGTAGAAATCACATTTCTCGTGTTAGCACAGTTCGAATAGTAAAAAATCCATTTCGTAAATTAATAAAGTGAAATTAAACACGGACTGGAATCGAATGTGCGTATAGAAAACTCATCGACAGTTAAGATAGGAAAAACAGTGGATATCTTGAAGTTTTTAATAAAATGTAGGTCGATTTCAATATTGTTACAACGGTTTCAATCGTTCATGCTAACTTTCGATAGGAGAAAAATGTTGAGGAACGTTTTAAACAAGAAGTTAGTCGGTTCAATATTGCGTACGTGAATAGATGAAAATTCAACTTCACATTTTACTGAGAATTTTACAATGCCATACACGTAGTGGAGTTTGGGAGAAAATTATTGCGATGTCGTTTATGGGTTAGCGAATACGAATACTGGTTTGCAAGTTTTAATGCAAAATATCCAGCGAAACTAGATTTAATAAAATATTTAATAAAGTAGAACAGAGCTTTTATTTTATTTGAAACACAGAACGTCAATATCCTTGTATCAATAACCAATATTGTGTACGATGCTTAATAAACTTGGAGATTTTATACGTATGCCAGGTATTTTCGAAACAAATATAGATTGATATAATATTATCCGAAGAAGGGAAATTTAATGATCAAGTAAGCGATGTTTTAAGAAAAACATTTGCACAATTCAATGGAAAACATGCATGTGCATTTCCGTGTAAACAACGTGCAAAAATTTTGAGGTACGAATGCATACATGCGCAGAAACATAACAAAATTATAATACATGTACGAAACGGAGATCGTGGACTTTATTAATTTATTACATGAATAATTAGCTACCGTTTAAAGCTGTGAATAGTATGAAAGACTTTAAGAATATCAATGTATTATTTCGAACTCACTGAAATGTTTAAACGAAAGAAAGGAGACTTTAATTTTGCATAAAAATTCACAATCCAGTGACGAATAAATTGACAACATAATAATTATTATTTTTAACAATTATAATTCGAGATATATCTTTCGATCTTCTCGATTCAAAATGGAGATGCTCAGAGACTTAGAGTCCACATTGTTTTATTTTGAACAAAAACAGCGAAGCTGCATTGGATTTTTCTAAAAAGTGTGAAATGGAGTTCATAAAATAAAATTACTTTATGTATATTTAAAAAACCTTGCGTTTCCCTGGGTATTTTAATGCAGATTCGAAAGAAATTTTTTGTTCTAGTTAAAAAAATATGGACTCTAGATGTCAGGCTCCGGAGCATCACGAAAAAGAACGATTTATGCTCCGTAAGCGGTAGCACCGTCATTTTCGATAGGAAAGGTGCAAATGAAACTTTTCCAACTACCTTAAAATAAATTGCGCAGTCTTTCATTTCGACTTCGTATTAAATAATTGTTCCATACTAAAAAAATTCAATTAAATCGTCTCTACACACTGAAAAGAAACTGTGACCATGCTCTCTTAGCATTGGTCTCTGTGAAACGGTACAAAAACCGGCATAGTACTCGAAATCCATGTACCTGCCGCCGCAGTGTTCCTATTACGAAAGATCGCTCCTAATCTCGGAGAGGCCGCGTTTATGGTTATTAAACGAATCGCAGCTAGGAACAAAGGGATTAGCGAACAGCTGCAACACGCCATTGAAACCGGTCCAGAACGGTGCGGCTATTGTTAAGCTGTTAATAAACATAGATAAATACGTACCGGAAGCCGGTACGTCATGGAAATCTCGGCGCTATGCGTGTACCGTAGTTATTCATACATAAATTAGAAGCGCGAAATGAATGCCGACGTAGTGTTTAATTAAATTTGTGTCATGATGTACGTGCCAGTTATTACAAACCGCTCCCGCGGGGGATTCCCCTTCAGTGGGATTACGTGTTTATAAGTTTTTCCTCTTTTTAAATCTCTACTCCCTCCTCTCTCCCCCTCTCTCTTTTTCCTTTCCCTTTCTTTATTACTCTTTCTTACTTTTTCTCTCCCTCTCTCCCTCTATTTCTCTCCGCCTCTCCTCTCTACAGCAGTATCTAGCGGCGTGTTAATTTATTTTTACGGAAATTTAAGCGAGGAGGCAACGAATATCGACGCTGGACGCCTGCTGCGGGTTTAAACGTACGTCATTACATATTTAATTATGCGCGAGCTTGTCGCAGGAAAGCGTCCACGTTAATTCACCATGCCGATTCCCCGTAAAGCAACGTTCTACGGAGTATTCCGCGAGGAAACGTACTTTACGAATGCAAAAAATTCTGCCGACGAGGAGAGGACACTCATTGGTCTTCCTGAACGGAATTTATTCAACCCAGAGGAAATGGAGGTGAATCTGCAAGCCGAAAGTCGTAATTTTTCGACGTGTGTCCAAGTAGTTTATTCTGAACGGCGAAATGTTTTTGTATCTGAAGAAATTCTATCTGTTTTGCTTAAACTTGCGATCGAATTCTTTGTTCATTCCGAATCACTTCTGCAATTTTAATTCGTATTAGATTTTGGGACAATTTTATGGATAATTACAAAATTATTGGATTTTTAGAACGTATACTCGATTGTCTGAGAAGATTGACGAAAAGCAGCAAACTTGCTGGAGCGTTCTAATATATATTTTATATTTTACCCAATTTCTTGAATAACTAATAATCGACGCAAGTCCGAAGCATAAAAATACAAGCTGAAACCATTAAATCGATCGACTATAATATTATGGAATGCTATAGGGAATTATTGAAGGCAAGGCTAGGGTAAATCATGAAAGTAGAAATATTCGAAATCGCAGAACGATGTGGAAAGATTAGATAACGCATATTAGCGACTTTAGTGCTGGGCAAGTTCAGTGTTAATCGCTAGACGACCTAGTATTAAATTAGCCGACTAATTACTTTCGGGACTCGCATGTAATAAGAGAGTTTCAACTTCATAATCGCGCGCGTCACCAAAAGTATCGTTCGGGATTTTCTCACGGGGCTGTGTGTACAGTGAATATAATTTTCTCAATAAATCCAAGTTGCACGGGAGGGTTGGTGGGGGTGGGGAAGGTGCAATTCCCCATGGGGGTTGGTGGAGGATGGGTGCGGGAAAAGGTAGTAACGACCAGTGCTTTGAAAGTACGAAGTTTTAACTTTATCTCAAGCTGTCTACCGGAGATTGCAAATATATGTCGTCTCGTTTCCGAGAATCTCGTTAGCGCGATATTTTGCAGAATTTCATTTAAAACGATCTTCGAGGCAGCTTCGTTATTAGCAAAAGAGATTAAGGACCCCCTCTTTTGGGGGGGGGGGTACTGATTTTCGTCTGGGTTAGGTACAGCGTGCGAATAATTCGACGGAATACAATGAGCTGCAAATTATCCCGGATTTTATGCGTGACGAGCGTTCGCGAGACCGGGGACGCCTTTGACTCGCGAAATGCTCGTTCCACACGAGTAACAAGAAGTTGGAAGCTACTCACCACCCAGATCGGCGAAGAAGATTTCGCGAAGCGCCAGGAACTCCTCCTCAGACGTGATGTCCGCTCTCCCGAAGCAGTCGTTCTCGGGCCAGACCTCTCTAGAAATTCATTTTACCACGTTAGATGTCTCCCTCGAGTGAAAAACGACCGAGGTCGAAAATATTAAAATGCCTGACTTTTTGACAGGCGAATTAACCCTCGATCGGCAGACCACTTTCACAATTTCGTAATTCATGATGTCTAAAACTTTTCATCGATTTTTTTAAAATATTATCTTCCTTATTACGTAATGTAATTGTGGGAACGCGTAGCCCAACAATCTACTCATTCAATTTCGTCTGACACATTTTCAATTGCGCTACTTGCGAAGATATAGGCAAACATTTTAATAAACAGGGATCGACGACTAAAACATTTTCTAAGGTTACTTAGGAGGATCGCCTTGAGACACGTCAAGACAAAAAAAGATAATATATTCTCTGTTAGGCGAAAGATTAATAATTCGCAATCCTTCTCAATAACAGAACCATTTTAAAAAAGGGAGATTCGTAAATGGAATTAACCCTCTGCACTCGAAAACTAAAGCACTTCTAATCTAGAATATTTTCATTGTAAATGCTCTATTTCATATTATGCAAGCGGATTGTTTATTATTTTCGTCCTTAAAACAGTTAAGTATCTGTTAATTTCTTAGATACAAAGATAGGGATGTTAGAATTATTTTAAATAATAGTCTGGCAATTTTCCGTGATACCTCATAGTCACTCCTCGATTAAAATACTAAAGATTAATAATACTTCCACTATTAGCCGAAAGATTAATAATCCTGAATCCGAGTCTTCTTGATACCAGAACGATTTGGATAAATGGAGTCTCGCTAGGTTCTGAAACGACGTGTGTGTAAGTACGTTGATGATCAGGGTAGTCAAGGTAAAGCTGGATGGAAGAATAGAGGGTCGGGCTTGAACACTTGACGCAAGCAGCTGGATGTTGGTGTAGATCGTGGTGAGACTCTCGTGCCCAAGGGAGTGCCTTCTACGAGACCCATTCAGATTGCCACTCGGACTCTTCTCTTCTCTTCTTCTCTTTCCGTTCTTTTTGCCTCTCGTCTACCCATCCGTTGGCCCTCTCGCCGTCTTCTTGTCTTATTATGGATGTATACGCCGCTCAAGACAACGAAACGCATCATTAACCTGTCTCGTAACTCTAATCGTATTCCGCAGCACGTGACCCACTTCTCCAAGCGCAATTTCACCGGGATACTCGGTTGTCCTAAATTGATGAATATTGTCAATCTCCAGTGTCTGTGATATTCGCTATTAATTACGCAAACTTGTGCGTTTTCGAACCATGTCGGAGGCTATTATTTCCGTTTCTTCGGAACACCATTATGCTTCTTCAGTATAAGGCATTGTTTACAGGAAAACATCTCGTTAGAAACGAAGGCTGCCAAAGTATTCTTAGGAAATGTCGATCGTGATATTTTTAAGTTATATAGTTGTATTTGTAATTTTATGCTTAAAATTCTGACTCGTTAAACTGGAGTCGATGCAATTTTAATTCTCAGTTTAAAACATTTCTTTCAACATTGAACTTTTCGATTTTGTGGAATCCTTTTTAAATTGAGCATTTGACGTTAAACTTGTTTTCTTGTTCAACAGTTGAATTTTTAGAAATTTATAGAGCACAGACGAATTTGATAATACGAATACTGTTCTGTTTTGAAAAGTCGTCATTGGAGAGCAATGGGTTATTTACATTAGAATGTAAAGCAGACGTGTAGAAAATTTATAAAATCAGTAGTAAAAAGTCAGATGCCATTTTTTCCTGGTATATTGAAGTCATTCTTCGGTGACCGGCCTTCGAACGAAAAGCGGCATTTCCACGTTCCTCATGCATATTTAAATTTCATTCATTAGGATACTAATTAAATTTTAATTGCTTATGATCCGCAGATAGGAATCCGGCAATGCATTTTTTTCCATGACGCGCCGTAGTTAATTATTGATGCATAGTCTTTTAAATCATGTAGAATTGAAGCGAATAAAGTAAGCGAGTTTTACATCGTGCAGCCAATTATATTTGGTGATGGAGATTTGGAGATATTCTTTATTATTATATCACACGTGCAATCTAGTAGAGGATTTTAGGATCAATAAAGATTGCACGCATTTAGAGCGCGAACGGAGTCCGCAAACATTTAGTTAAATACATCCAAGTTCGGAGTTTTGGCTCACTTTATATTAGAGAATTTTAAATTAGTACTGCAATCTTAAAAGAAGTGTCTCCACATGCAGAAATAAATAAAATATTTAAACAACAATTCATTAATACGTTTTCTCGTATTCAAATATTAAATTTTCGACAAAGAAAATGTTACTGGCTTTTTCACAAAAGATTCGCCCCTCTTCAGAAAAATAGATTGACAATGCAATCCCAAAAGATTTCCTCTATAAGGAAAAGTGAAAATAAAAATTGAACAACAGCTGTTCGGTAACTCCGTTCGTATTTTAAGATTAAATTCTGAACGAAGACGTTTCTCAAGATTTACCCCTTTCCGAAGCTACAGATCATCCGCTGTCAAAAGTTGTAAAGTGTTTGGAGATCGGGGAGCTCTGTTCGAGCCATGCGCGGTTGTCATTGAAAATTATATTTTGCTGGAGGACCACAGAACTATTGATTGGCCGGGCATGAACGTTGTCCTTCCGTAAAACCTTTTGCAATTTCATAAGGTCCGGAAAGAACCGGCTCGTTTCGCGAAACTTTTATTCCCTGTGAGAATCCAAAAGCGTCAAGGAAAGGCGAAAGTCGATGTACGTGACCAGAGGACAAAGGTAAAATCACGCCTTCACCTTGGCGTAGCACTCATGAAAAAGAGTGTAGTTAATGGTGGAGGATTCCTAACACTGTGCTAGATGGCGGGCTAGCTTTTCAGGAAGTCGCCGTCTGCCTTGAATTTTCATTAAAAAACTGCTGCACGTAGAAATATTCTGAAAGGTGGAAATCTTCAAAGAGAACCGTCAGGACAGAGAAACGTGATTGAACACGAAGACGACGTTACCTACATACAGAGAATCTTCGGTTGCTAGATGAACTTGGATTTCCATATATTCAACCTTGATTTTCTCCATCAACCTTGCCACGGAGACTGAGTACACCGATATTGGCACAAACAGAATCCCAGCAAAGAAATAAGTTCGATCAAATAGAAATCAGTTGAAATTATTTTATTCCAGGTGAGCAAAACCGTTCGATAGTGGCAATCTTAAAGGTGCTTTTCTCTCTGATTCTTTAATTTGACGTTGTTTCATCAAAATCAATTTTTACTTGATAATTCGACGAACTATGAATTCGACGACAAAGTATTCGTGTTTTCAATGATGAACATTTTACCAACGTAATAGCTTCTTTGATTAAAATCAGGTCAAATATGACATCGTTCGAAGCGTATTTGCTCGTTCGAATCACAATTTAATTGAACCTGGATTATTTGAACAAACTTTCGGTTGCCAGATGAACTCGGTTTTCCATATATTCAACCCTGATTGTCTACATCAACCTTGCCACAGAGGCCACTAAAAATTGCCATACTATTATTTAACACTAAAACTACCACATAGAGTCAAATGACTATTTTTAGATATTCTATTTTACTGTTATTGAAATCATAAAGTTGCCTTCATAAGAATTGCACAAGTTCTAAATAAATTGTATTTATTTTTATAAGACTATCTACAGGTAAGTTTGCAATTAATAAATTACAAAGGCAATTTTCCAACGTGGAAAATTGTTAAATAAGAAATCTGCAAAGGTTCATTTGACTGATATTGCCAAAGGATTCACAAAATATATTATTAACGATCACGATAAAATATTTTAAAACTCGAGACATCGTCCGAGTTATTCTCGAAGATTTGCAAGGAAGGCTAACAGAACATTAGAATGTTCTTCCGGCTTTTTCCCTTACTATTTTACGAGGTAGAAGATTTATGAGTGGAAGATCGTGTTACCATGAAAAATATAATAAAAGACGTGGAATAGGGTACAAAATCCGTATACGTCGTTTTCCGGGTCGCGGGTCAGAAAAGTCTATCTGCCGAAGTTTCGCGGAAAAGTGCGAAATGCCCAAGTTGAAGGAAGAATCCAATAAGCGGATGGCAGAAGGGCGAAGATGCAGACGAAGAGACTGAAGGGTAATGGGAGGGTACGCGCGATGGTGTCCTGTCCCCGGGCAGAAGAAGTAGCTCGTGCGGGGGTCGCCGCTGGTGGCTGTCTGAATAGAAATCCAGCACCATACAATCCCCATTATCCCTCGATTTGAAGTCCCGCGACAATGGAATCTCTCAGACGCGCCACAACCAACCTCTCCCTATCCCGGACCCTTCGAACTAGCTCTTTTGCCAGACACGGAACGAATAATTTCGACGCGTCGATTCTCGCCCTTGACACTCCTAAGACATCCAGGGCCGAGTTCATCGTTCAGATGAGCTGGCTCGACTCGTTAAATGCGTGATTGCATCCGCCTCCAAACAAAATAAAATTACGGTATTTTCCAATATGAAATGTCGTACATTAAAGATGCTTTAACATATCGAATAACTTCGGTGTAATATACAAATTTGACTGAGGGGGTTGTTAATAAATGGCAAAACTAAATGAGTCTTTAAAATTTTCAAGTCTGCAAAATTGTTGCAGCTTTATCGACAAATACCAAAATTGTTTCACCTATAAATTTACAGTAGAAACAAATGAATGCCCACGTCATGCAAATCTATTCCTAGTTAGCAACAAAATATTCGCACAGAAACAACCCACGGCATTGATACACGAGCCCCGGCGAAACCCGCCTGAAATTCAAGAGGCTCGAGCTTGACTATTATTTATTTAACAAACGCTGTCAGCTATGAATCTGCAGCTTTCTCGGTCCACCTAAATCGAGCTCGAGTGAACATTCGTTCAATAAACAGTCTCACTGTGGCGTCACGTCGCTACGGCGTGAACGACGATTTTTCAAACAGAAATAGGACACTCTTGATCAAGAGCAGCACTCCTCGTTTATCTAAAAAAAGAAGAAGGGAGGCGAAAGCTGCGCTTCTTCTCCTTAATTATCCCCTGACTTTGAGTTATACAAGCCAGGGCCGAAGTCAGCGCGCTTTGCTCGTGGCACGGGATGCAGACAGTATATGTAGAAAATTAGAGGGTTCGAGTCGGTATCCAAGCGATGAGGAGTATTTGCTAAGCAAACGAAACACGATCACCAGAGGATTCCTCTCTCCCTTCAAGGGCAAGCTGCGCATTAAACATGCATGGTGAGCAGCGAGGGGGTGGTTCGGAAGAAGACTCGAGGCAAAAGAATATCCGAGAGCATTAAAATGTTTATCGCAATATTACCGACATTACCATACGCGTGTTATTAATATCCCGCCGGTTTCGAGCCTATGTCTATACGGGGCACAGTCAACAATCCGCCGGGCTCCTTTTATCCTGTTATATGCACAAGGTCGGCAAGAAGCAGATGCTTCCATTGTATACCACGACCACGGCGAAGCTTACCCCATGAAATGGACGTCGGAATATTACGAACAATCTCCTAAAGTACCCCGTGGAAGCACTGTGATGAGGATACCGCCTAAAGAAAAATCTGTAAGAGAACCTGTACAACCCCCACCATTCTCCACCCTCCTCGGTACATTACAGGAAAAACTGGCCAGGGATGAGACCGTTTTTTAGCTTAGGATAGTCTCTCGCATTTTTCAAACCGCGCGACAATATTAGCAGAAGTTCATTAGTCCCCACGTTACTCCGTGGATTAAACTATTTATTCGAAAGACGAGATATACGACGCTGTCTTGACGCCTGAGAAATACCTTCGGACCAACGTGTTGCTAGACTGTGGGTCTTTAGACGAAACGAACGTTTTCAGAGCTCATTGCAAGGAGCATAGGTTAAACGACGACGTATCTTTTTTCGAGGGCTTAAACCATTTTCGGATTCTCGGACTAACTAACTTTGTGGATTTCCTTTTTACGAAAGTAAAATGTAGGTAATCCAGAAGATTTTGCTAGTTTGAACGCCTGCCCTACAATTTATTTTACGAATTGTTTATAGATACCATAAATTCAAATTATTTATATAAACAAGGCTAAACTACGCAGCACTAAAAGCAACTATTTTACATTGCTTTGTAAGAATAACAAGAATGTGTCTATTCAAATTTTTTACGAGATATACTCTCAAAAATAAATCTGTTGAATACTTTTTTTCAAATGACAACGAAGAAGTCATACTAATATTCGAACATTTCGTACAGAACACATGCTGATACGTTTCTCGATTGTCTGTTGAACTGCAGACTACGTAACTGTACCTCTACGAAAGAGTAGCTCTTAAAAACAATCACAACGAAGATGTATGCATAACAAAGAGATAGGAAAAGGAGGAAATAAAAATGCACACGCTGGTATCTGGAATAATTCTCTGAAATCCTTTTCGAACTGCGATCTGCTCGCCGATCACCGGCCGGTGCAGCCTCGATGTAAAGAAGCGAATAATGTATGCAGTATGGAGTAGCATCGGAAGAACGGAAAGAATTTGCATAGTTATTGAAAGAAGCGGCGCGTTCCAAGACCCGTCGGCAATTAACATTCCACCGCGAGGCTCACTTTTAACGTACAAATTCGCTGCACCGGGGGTATAATCGGGCTCGGGCTCGAAGCGCAAATCCTTTGACAGCGAAGTGAGTACAAAGAAATTGTTTTCACATCGACGGGTTCATCTCCAAAGAATACCCCGACCATCCTCCCCCTACCGACTGCGAAACCATTGAAGTGACGATTAAGGCTACCAGCTAGAAGGATCGATGAGGCAGAACGGAGAAACAACTTGGCGGAGGGACCTAGACTCATGGGTATATTTAACAGGCTGAACACTTCAAAGGCGGTAGAGTTCAGCAGCGGCCGGGGTAGTCCAGGACTCGCAGATGAATTAACGCATATAGACGGCCGGCTACAAGAAGGAAGTATGCCTTTCGGTTTTAATGTAATGTAAATACAGCCCGCGCGCAAACACGCGGCGCTGTTGGTCAATTAATTAGCTCGCAGCTTGCGCGGAGGAAATGAACGTTTAAGTTGAATGAACGCGCGAGGTGGACGCGATTTCGGGCGAAACCGCGATGGCCTTGAACAGTCGAATTCAACGGTCGCCGCTAACGAGAGCTTTCACTTCTGAACGGCGCCGGTGAACGTTGGAAATGTCACCGTTAATATTTTATCGAAAGTTGGCGCGCGACTGCTTGGCTACCATGTCCTTATCGATCGCCAGCTTTCATTCAGCTGCGTGAATGGAGACGGAACGTGTGCTGCGTCATTTGGCGCGAGCGATCCCTATCGCATTTGCTGCCGTGTTACCACTCATGGACATGCGATACTTTCTCCTAAGAGTTTTCCAACAAATCAATCGCCGCAGGCTTTCGAATCTATTCGATAATCATGCGAAGTCGGAAATTTGTTGAAGCTATTCGAAGTCAGAGTCAAGTGTACGAAAAGGCTGGTGTGTCTGATAACAACCCCACTCATTCTACTTCTCGATAGCGACTGCTATTGGGTTGGCAACTAAGTGATTGCGGATTTTGTCGACAGATGGATTTTACACTTTCTTTTGTTTCGTTAACGTGTTCAAAGTACCTAACCTACGTTATTCACACTTTATTTCATTTTCGCCATTGATCTCCCCGACACTTCAAAGTCGCGCCACGGCTGCAATTCGATTCCGATCGATCTGAAAATTGCCATACACTCTCACCGCGCGTCTAGAAACGTGTAACCAAAATTACAAAAGAATCGGAGACCTAAAGATTTTTCACGATTTTAAGAAGGGGTATACCTTCAATATTTAGCGATTTCGTGGCAATATTTGGCAAAACTTTGAAGTCGTGCCCCGGCCAAACTATTAGAGCTATCGACATGAATCATACGCGAAAATCTTCCTCAAACCTTCCTCTTTAAGAAGAGCTCCCACAATTTTGGCTAGCATTTCAGGGAAATCCAGGGGGCTTCGTTTTATCAACCCCATTTTCCCATATTCGCCAGTTTCACCAACCCCAGAAATTCAAAGTCGCGCCACGGCCGCAATTCGCTTCCGATCGTGCTGGGATTTGGCATGCACACAGGTATGAGTAGACAACAGAGTTATAAAATAATCGGCGATAATGCATTTTTTGGCCTTTTGTTGGGCACCTCTTCAAAAATTTCCAATCTCCTCGGAGGTGACTCACAGTCCCTTTTTAACCATCTACACTTCAGTGACTGCTCTAAGTCGACACTAATAATTGCCTCGTTTGCTTTTAAGAAATGGATAAAAATTGAAGTATTGTACGTACGAATAATAGTAATCGTTTTTATATTCACGATAGGAAATGAGTCATGTGCAATATAAATATTCTAGGTAAAAAAATGTCTCGATTTTGGAATTAAAATTGCTTGGAAAAAAATTAAAAACAGTATTGAATGCTTTATGTCGGCCACGAAGTGCTTACAGTTTTCCTTTTTGTTCAGTGTTGGTATTGGGTAATAGAGGTTGTCAAGAAAATTTTCTTAATGCTACAGATAAGTAAACTGAATGAAAAATGGAATTTTTGAAAGAGTCGAATATTTAGAGAATGTCTCGT
>CM052096.1:6291478-6306932 GCA_028453745.1 Agapostemon virescens | reverse complement strand
CGACTTAAAAATTGGTATATACTCTGATCGCGCGTCTAGAAACGTGTAGCCAAAATTACAAAAGAATCGGAGACCTAAAGATTTTTCGCGATTTTAAGAAGGGGTATACCTTCAATATTTAGCGATTTCGTGGCAATATTTGGCAAAACTTTGAAGTAATTTGGCAAAACTTGGAATTAAAATTGCTTGGAGTGTAAAAGGTTAATATGTTTAACAGACTGAAAATAATACAATAGTATTTTCAAATTTTTCTTAGGACTTAGCAATTTTAAAATACACCTACTCAACACAAATGCATAAAATCTACAGTCTGCTGATTAGAGGATACATTATGAAAAGGAACATAGTAAACGATAATGATCTAAAATGAAATTTCTATGTTTCGTTTGTAACAAGCTGCCCTGTTGAACGCATTCATGCAAAAGCGAGTGCCTTATCATATCACTGGCAACTCTCCATGATTTATTATGACGTTTCTACTAGGAAATAGTGGACACAAAGTTTCCTGGTGTACGGTAGACATAGAGCGACAATACATCGGCTGTCTACTTACTTTCTAGTGCCATTGAAATATGTTTCATTGTTTGGCAAAACAATGCTTTCACAAACCATCCATCTAGTACAGCATTTACTCTCTCTCAACTGCGCACCTTTTATTGTCGTTTAAGCGTGCACAACTCGACCGCAAAAGAGACAAGGGTCAGCACGTGAATGATGAAAAAGACAATGTCGTTTCACGGCGCGGAGTCAAAAGTAATAAGGCTAGAACTAATTAAGCCAGAGTTACTCAAATTATTCTGCGTTTATAAACATGAAATATTGCAAGAATTCATTGTCTATAACGAGCAGAAGAGAGAAATAACATTAAAAAAAAGCAAGAATAAAGGTATTCTTTCAAGCGGCAGCTAAGCTTCTCAATGGATGGAAAATTTCAATTCAATGCGTTATAAAAAGATGACAAAAATCCGGGTGGTAAACAATTTTTAATTAAATCTTGTTGAAATAATATTGACAAGACCCTTTATTAGAAACACTACAGTGCTGCGAATGCTTGAATGGAATGTAATACATGCAAACAGTCTTGAAAATTATACGTGGCAAAGAATACGTCGTAAATCCATATTTTTGCGTGTTCTCATCGTGGATTATATGTTAATTAACGAATATGAAATCTTGTTGTTTTAATTAAATTTATACTCCTTCTTTATGAAGTTCGAAATATGTTGAACACTGTGAAAGGATAATTTTATAAAATTTAAAAAAGCTTACGAAGTTGTAAAAATTACTGCACGTCATGTGAGATGAAAGTTGATTCAAACGTCAATGTTGAAACTTCTGAAATTATGGAGATCTCCGACACTCGTGACTTGTTTAACTTAAAAATTATACACATGATTCTTTACTATACTGTGTATAATGCTGTGTGTATCTTTTTCGATATCCTAATACGTTAAATATTGAATTTCGTCTTTTACACAGGGAAAAAGCTCTGTGACAAATTGCCTTTTGAGAAACCATTATTTGTCTTTTTTACGTTTGCTGTAAATTAACAACGTTTCGCTGTACACGGAGTTAGACAATGTGACATAATTCTATAATTTTGAAAAATTATTATAGTATTTATTAGAAATTTATTAACCATAATCGCAGAGTTTTATTTCTAAATAAGTTTAAAGGCATTCTAAATATTTTTAAGACCTGTAAAATAATATTTTTAGAATCTTAGGTTTAAATGAGAAGTTAATTCCGAATTTATAAAAGCAAAAAGAAGAAGGATAATTCCAGATAAAGCCCGAATTTTGAAACACTTTCATCCCTTTGTTTATGCACTAACTAGGTGAATCATTTGACGCAAAATATAATTCTGTAGCTAAACATTATAAATTTCTTTGACTACTTTCCCGGATCAAACACATATTTCACTCTCACGATTCCTAAAAGACGTTTGATAATTCAAGCAAATGCAGCCTGTAAAAGACAAAGGCAACTCTCGTGTGACAACTGACATATCAAACGAGGCAAAGCACAAAGGAGAATGCTAGTCGTTACCTATGCTACGTGCGCGTATGGTATTTAGCATAGAATGAACTTGCAAATAAAACATCTCGCTGTCTTTGTTAGGAAGAACGCGATCGCCCAGGGATTTAAAATAACGAACAGCTGCCTCCTCGAGACATCCATTTACGAAAAAATGAATAAGTACTTTACCTTGCAGCTCGAATAAGGCCGATGGATTGCTCGAGAAACTTGGTGCGCAACAGTTTCTGAATTTTCTTCATAGCTTCGACTCTGCAAACAGAAGAACAACGAAGTGTAGATTGTACAACGTTTTTATATATCTCAGTATTGTTAACCAATTTTTCAATTCAAAAAGTATTTGAACATAACATTTTCGAATGTACTTTATGTAATTTAAATCTCGAATCCTCTCCTTTTTCAACATTTATCTTTAATAAAAACATTTTCTATTGTTGAAATTATACGTATTCATGAAAGTTGTACAAGTGAAAAATATCGATTTTTACAATACGTGCAAAAATAATCGAAACAGGAGCGTTGGTATTTAGCTGTTCTACAGTTTTGCCGTAAATTTTTGCGAAGCTGACAATTTAAACTTACTTTTGATCCTCGATCGGAACGTCCGATGTCGCATCGAATGGCACAACTTCCGGTATCGTCCCTTCCCGCATTACAACGGACAACTCTGGACCAATCTCGTCCCAGCGCTCCTCCATGGTCCGTGGCGCAGGTTGTTCTTTCTGCACAGTTTCTGTTCGGGGGCCCCGACGTGAGTAAATTTATTCGAACTTTTAACTAAAAGCAACGAACCGACTCTTACTTTTCTTGCCAGAGCTCTTCTGCCGTTTCCGCTTCAACTGTTGCACTATTATCCCGCGACTACTCTTCCCGCAGTAATTGCTCAACATCTTCAGAAAGATGTGCACCGTCGTGACAAGGTCGACCAAGTATTGGCTACGAAGGCAACGAAATTTTTCTTGGAAAATTCTGTACACGTTTTCTGGATGAACTTCATTTCGAGAGAAACAATAAGACGAGAACAAGATAAAATGATTGTAGTACGTGCAGGTGAAAGCCACATATTCTTGGCTCTTGAAATTACAGTGTGCAATTGTCACCGAAAATATTTCCGAAAATAGTAAGAACAACAGTTTACTCTACAGAATGTTTTCAATATCAGGTTATTGTACTATGTCTATGAATATCAAACCGGAATTTGCCCACACATGGCACTAACTGTTAATGTAGTTACCGTCAAATCTAAATAAGTTGAAAAATCTAAATAAATCGAAACAATACGTTTCGATGAAGAAATGCTAACGTTTTTAGGACACTGCAGGAAATAAGGAAAATGCATTAAAAATACCAATAATTCTGCTTATGCTGTCCCATGGAAATCCCAAACATGGGGTAAATAGAAAACTCGTATTTCTTATGGAATAACTTGATACATTTTCAGACTTCCATTTTACTATGCTTCCATTGTTGGAAAAATCGACAGAACCGAATGCGTGGCAGGTTGAATGAAGGATACAACAAAAATCTATGATTCTATGAACCATTTTACAAGTTGCCTACTGAGAAATTGGCAAGACTCTTAAACGTCAGCTTCGAACCCGAACAATACTTGTCACTGAATTAATACAGTTCTGCCGTGCGTAGAATTTCAAAGTGGTAACGTTACCAACGAAGTTTAGTGCAGCCGTCAAGTCTTGTTTTCATCACTGTCAGCAGAATGTCACAGAAGCGACGATACCGCGGGTAAGGCGCATCGGCCTTACATTTCCGCAGTGGAAATCCTTGGAAAACCCGTCAAACTCGCGGAAACTTGAACGCCCGTCGCCTTTTCCCATTTCGCCAGCCGGAAGGTCGATAAAAGTTGTTTATTCCACCAAGAAGCGCAAAAGAAGAAGAAGAACCAGACAATAGTGCGAGGGGGAAGAGGCGAAGAGGCGAGGGGGAGAAGGAAGAGCATTAAAGAACCAAGGAAGTGGGTGCAGGAGTAGCTCCCTCGTTGTTCGACCCGATTGATTTGAAAGTGAATCAATCTGTCTGCCTAGATAAAACCTTTTTGGCAAACAGTTTTTTCATTTTACGCTTTTATCCGACCCGATAAACTGCTGCCAGAAACATGGGCCGATATACAAGCATCAATCTTCGGGCATTCCATTTATTCCGTCTCATCTTCGCTTACAAATTGTGATCTCTTGGAAATATAGCAACTCAATAGTATTCAACTACACTTTAATACAGAACTTCTTTTAAAATACTTTTTAATGCACTTTCTCTATTTCAGCCATTTCTTGACGATTTCCCAAAATTGTATTTATTTTAAAAATGTAAATTGATGTGTTTAAATCTTGTTTTAATTTTATTTCGTCTGTGTCTCGAGTATCTAGAGATTAATGATAGAATTGACGAACGAATATCTGAATTTGCATGATTGAATTTATTTGAAATTGATGAATGTATGTTTAAATCTGCATGATTGAATATATTTGAAATTGATGAATGGATGTTTGAATTTATTTGAAATTGATGAATGGATGTTTGAATTTATTTGAAATTAATGAATAGATATTTGAATATAAATGATTCAATTTATTTGAAATTGACGAATTTGTTTAAATTCGAATGAATGAATTTCTTTGAATAAAATAGGATGCGCCACTGTCTAGTATTAAAACGAAATGAAACAATCGATTTTTTAACAGAGGATAAATAATTTCTTATATTTATGATAGTTTGGTCAAGATTAGCTATATTTTCTATACTTTCAGAGATCCTTATCAATCTCTGTTACCCCGAACGAAACCGCTCTAGACAAAGCTGGTGGAAGTTATTAATCACTTTTACCAAAGTGCGACTTCTAATTTTAATTACTATAAGTTGCGTCTTTGATTAATGACAACTTGCGCTAATACGCGCGCGGGAATGACGCCCACGAAGTTCCCTGAAAATCTTGGCTGTTTAATCAGAAAACCAATTCCTATTAATTAGAGGGTCGTTTCAACACTAATGCTGATTAAA
The DNA here is from genome assembly GCA_028453745.1 of Agapostemon virescens. Taxonomy (NCBI): domain Eukaryota; kingdom Metazoa; phylum Arthropoda; class Insecta; order Hymenoptera; family Halictidae; genus Agapostemon; species Agapostemon virescens. Next base: position 6,301,883 of record CM052096.1, on the reverse strand, counting down.
GAACTTTTATAACAAAAGTTTTATGTACCCCGTGATGTACTACAATGCATTGAATCTGTTGTCGACTTATCCTATTATTCCAATATAGCTTTTGCTCAAATTGATGGAAAATATATTCATTTAGTTTGCCTAATAATGGCTCCTATTTATTAAATCAATAATTAAGATGAAGCATATATTCTTAACAGTTTTTCTGCTGCCCTGTCGTAATTAAATATTCAAAGACTTTATTGTTAAGCATGCTATAAGCATTTATGCATTAAGTATGCAATTACTTGACTATGCAGTTTGATTTAAATTTGAAAAATAAAATTTTATGAGAACAGTTATGGTTATAATTGTACTATGGAGATTATGCACATATTACAAAAATAAATATTTTAAATACAAATATGACACTGAAAATAATTTCATTTCATTCTGTAAATAAGTTATTCTAGCATTCTAGTTATAATTTATACTAAAAATATATGACATGAGATCATAAATAGTTGATGAGAATTCTCAATTTAAAAAAATCCTTCGACACTTTGTGCTTTGTGCAAATGATTCTTGATAGCGCAATGAAATGTTTTTTACAAGAAACTATGTGTGTCAAGTATGCTTTCAAATAAAAATGTAGTGTTTCCTCCTGTTTTTATACGAACCGTGACATTTTAACCTCGTCGAAGTTCAGAAGCTGGGAAAGAATCGTTTCCCGATATTCTGGAACATAAAATACGTTACTCTTAATGACTTTGCTGGATTCTCTAACACCACTATCCGCGCTTTGATCCATTGCCATTAAGGTGTACAGAAGTTCCTAAAACAAGGTGTGGGGACGAAAAAAACGTATTTCCTTTCACAGATCGCATCAAAGCGAATGTATATATATATATACCGATGATCTTGTTTCTCACCTGGTATGCCTTTAATCCCAAATGTAATCTACGGGACCAAACTGGAATCTTTTTTTTGTCGACGACTATCATCTCGTAATATTGCTCCATTTGCCTTTGCACGAAATGAAATACTTCCGTCGATATTGTCTCACTGCGAAGAAATATGTCGCCACAATGGTCAAAAGGAATCAGTTCGCGAAACGTTTGTACAGAATTCCCGACAAATAATGGACGGAGAATGAAACGGTGATTATGCAATACCTCACTAAATATTTCGTGTAATAAACAATGTTAATTTTAATCATTTTGCATTCTTTTTCTAAATTATTTATACTCGTTTAATACCTCACACTGTCGATCACACTAACGCAAGTCTACTGTAATTTGTTAAAATTCATGAACAATATTTTCTACAACTAATTCAGAGACATTTGTCTTCATCAGAGTTGCACAATTAACCCTTAGCACTCGAGTGGCAACTCTGAGGCACCACGAAAAATTGGCACACTATTATTTTAAACAATTTCAACATCGCTGTCTTTATATCTAAGAGATAAATAAAAATTGAACGGTTGTAAGGATGAATAGCAGTTAGAAAATATCCTAGGTCAGAAGAAATGGTTTGGTTTTCTAGTTTCTAGTTTAACAGCTTCGAGTGCAAAGGGGTTAATGTGCCTAGTGTTTTCGGGAAGAAATTGGAATTGAATTTTGTGAAACCTAGAAAATAGTTAAAAAATGTTGTCAGACAGGAACGTAAGGAGATCGACGATGCATAAAACGAGTTCCGAAACTACTCCTAACTCCGTCCAGAAGCTATTCAGCGACGATATGCCTCCTTCCATCAGAGAACAGAAAAGTTGCGCGGACTTACCTCACATATTTCACTTCGAACTTGTAATGGCGATTGAACTCCATGAAGAAACGCAGTGTCCAAAGATAGCAGACTGTTTCCGATTGTTCGCCTTGATTCCCCATGATGCAGGTTCTGGCGTACCTCATTACGGGGTTGTAAGCAGCGTTCAAAAATTCGACGCAGAATTCTTTCAGAAACAATCGCACGCTGAGAGTGGAGGTACGATCGCTTCTTGGATCGCTCATTGGACGTTTATTTTTCGGTTTTGCCAATTTTGTCTGCGTTGAAATCGAGTTAAGTAATCGATGCATAGAAATACTTTCAACAAAAAGCATTGCAATTATTAACTACGATTAACAATTTCCTGATCCTAAGAAAAATTTGTATATTCGCAAGTTACTTTCTAAAAATCAGAGTTAACAAAATATCGTTCTCTTTATTAAAAGATTTTTCAACGCAAAGCTAAAGTAAAAGTGCTATTAGCTTCCGCTACCCTATACGTTCCTTTCTATTTTATAAATCTGAACCCAAACCATAAATACATAAAAATCCGCAGTCTAGTTACTATAGCTGTTTATATAGTGTCTGTTTCATAAAACCGTGGACGCGATGTCTCTGCAAAAACGAATTCCTTCTATAAACAATTCTATATACTCCGCCAGCGGTATTATAGAATCAGTCCAAACATTGAAATACACCGTAGGCACAAAAAATGTTTGTGCATCATGCAATCTCATAATCTCCAAAAAATCTGTACAATTTATTTCTTACACAGTAGCGTGTAAAAATGTATTACTACGTTAGTACAAATGTGATGTTCAAAGAATAATGTGTTTGCTACAAAAACTTCTCGTCCAGTTTAACATTTATGCGTACATTCCACTTCATTAACTCGAACTTATTAAAATATAAATGTTCTATAATAAAACGTTCTGCCATTTCCTACAGTCTTTATTTAATTTTAACACCTGAACCGAGAAGAATTAAGTATAAAAATGAAAAACTTTATGATCTACCTGCAGTAATATATAATTTGATTTTTTCTTAATTACTACGTTTAAATAGGTTTCACTATATCTATAGAACTTTGCATAAAAACTACATTTATTAACAAATTGATTCGAAAAAATGCATGTAACTCGGTAAAAGTATAACAAAAATCTTTACCGCCTTCCAGATCAACTAGTTAGACGGTTTCATTTTTAAAAAATGCGAAAAGTATCGTTCATTTTGGATAAACTGTGCAACAGACACTACGTCGACGGTCAAAAAGAAATCACGCGAAGCATTTTGCTCTGCATAAGTTATATTTATAAACAAATCGTTTTGCAAAAATTCATGTGACCTAATGGAACTACGATAAAAATCTACGCAGAGTTTCAAATTCCGAACTGACACCGTTCCGCCGAGAAAAATATGAAATAAAATCAATGGCTCAACGAAAAGTAAGAAACTCGTAAAAAAAGTCCCTTGTAACGGAGTCGGATAAATATCCGGCATATTACAACGCTGCCATAAAGGGGACTGGTCTTATTTTTTTATGTGACAATTCCGTGAAAAGGCAGAAGAGGAAACAAAAGGGCGGCGAAGAGGCGAGGGGCAGAAGAGTAGGGTAGGTAGATCGAGGCGGGTGGAATTTCATAAAAGATATGACGGTAGTCAGTAATCACTTCAATTCGGCTAGCCGACAGGCATGTGACCTACTGGATTTATGACAGTTCATAATGAAACGAGCTACGCAGAGATGCCCTGACTAGGAAAAGTTTCTCTGTGCTCGAATGCGGATGTTCTCCGCGGAAGAAGACGGGTAATAACAGTATAAGGGAGAAAAGGATCTCTCTCTTTCTCTTCGGCGGAGAACACAGGAGGCAGAAGAAAAGGAGGAGGAACGGTTCGCGAAAAGAGTGGTGACCTAGTTTTAAATGCTTCAGCACCATTAAGCAAGGAGCCAGTTCTAATTACGCGAGAATAGCCCTAATTAACAGCCGTATTTTCATTCAAATCCAGCCAGCCTCATTTCCACTCACTCATTAACGAGGACTACCGCTTGGAAACCAAAGATTAATTGAATGGATCGTTTTCTGGCCTGACACTTCGTTTCCTTCGGTCATATACGGGGTGTCCCAAACACGGCGCATCTCCTTCAATAAAGTAGTTGGATAAAGTACTTGGGGTAATTTAAAGTCGCTTTTTGGCGAAAATTTCCCTTTCGATCTTGTTAAGGGGTTACCAACGAAAAACACGAGCCAATCAGAGGTTAATAAGTCCCGCTGAATGTGGCGGTAACATTGGCCAAGCTGGACTCCGTCCACTCTAACCATTCTGTGATTGGTCCCTGTTTTTTGTTAATTATTTCTTAACAGAGCCGGGGCGGACATTTTTGCACAGGGAAAAGTTACTTCGCGTGACGTCGGGAACTACCCTTTTTAAGGAGATCTGACATTTTTGGAACACTCTGTAAAAGACTGGGTAGAAGAGACGTTGCGTAAGAGTTACATTGTGTAGATACATGGGTGCCTTACCTTCTCCTTGCCAAAATTCAATGCTTCAATCTTCTGATACGGTTTGTGACACAACAGCTGATTGTCGCCGATTGCTTTCATGTTCTGCACCACGTAGGTACCGCCAAAGTGTGAATGCCTAAATACAGTGGTAAATTATTTTAATAATTGTCTGGATTATTTGTAAATTAATCAGCACATAAGCTGAAAGAGTCACAGTCAGTTTCAAACATTTGATCATGTTTAACGATGCATACAAATGAAAAATAATTTGGCCGTTTGCACGTGGTGTGCCGACTGATCTTAATGATTAAATATCTTCTCGAAGGACCACCTTCCCTGTATTGTTTGTCCCTACTCTTTTCGTTGATCATCCCTTCTCTCAGGAGTGGATGGACCAACAAAAATCTACGAATATGTACTGGGCCCTACAATTCGCTGGGAGGGCTGTACAAGTGAAGACAATCGGGGATAGATAGTGGGATGCTTGGGGCATTTCCAGGGGTGACCGAATTTGCAAGAGTTATGCTTTCCTTTCAAGAACTATGCTGAAATCATAATTTTTAACACAGTTGCCAAGGTACGACTCTATCTGTGCGTTCATACAAAGTGATCACTAGACTGCAGATTTTATTTATTTATCACAAAAGAATTTGTTAATGTCCCCACTATTCTTATATTATTATAAATTGTGAATAAGAGAAAAAATGTGGAGTAGTTCTAGTATCTCATAATTCATGCAACAAGATTTTATTTTACATTAAGATCCACAATCTTGTGATCATTAGTAGAGCCACCTGCATAAGTTGATTTAACAACTAATTTGCTTCGAAAAAGCCACCCATACGAAAGGAAAAAGGGGCTACAGTTGATAAAATAATTTCCATCTCATCATTCTTTTTGAGAGATTTGCTTCAGTCCGAAGTTCTCGTTAAATGATGTTCAATTTCAAGATGAAAAGATCAAATTCACTATTCCGGTGCATACATCTTATGTATACGAATCAGTATGCATAAGAATGTGCTCGATAGTAATTGAAAAAGAACTGATCATTCAAATCCAATTTCATCCATGACTTCTGAAAATCCAATCAGTGGAATAGAAGGAGGATGTCACTAGCAGACAGTTTACTAAACGACGAGGCAGTATTTTCTTCCTCTGTATTTTTCAGCGCGAACTGCGCGTTTTCAACGCCTTCTTCGTATTATTTTTAAACAGCTGACAGTGCTATTCGAGGTACAACTGATCGATAAGAAATTCAGTACAAAAAGTCAACGATATAACGAAAAATTCTGAACTGTTGAATCTTGCACCTAAAGCATGTATAGTACCAAAAAAACTAACAGCTGGCACATGACATCAACTCTTTTTCATACTAATACTACTGACTTCATAATTTTTACTAAATTATATAAACTTACTCGTGTGATCTTATACAAATTACATCTACTCGTCTAAAGTATTTTTATTCTACTGTTCTCTATTATTATCAAATCCAGAAATATCTCGAACATTGTAATAAATGGAAGCATATTTTTCAAACAAAAAATATAATTACAATATTTTTGTAGAGATTATATTATTGTATTGCACCGTGTGATTTACTATGTCACTAAGATTATGTGTATCATCGTTCTATGCTCGTGTCCTATTAATTTCTATTTTCTATCATTTTAAGTTACTATTGTATAAAAGGTAAAAAAGTATTCTAATTAATTTAAAAAAAACTGAACTACACTATTAAATGAGATTGCACCGTTGTATGTACTGCTAACAATATTTCGAGCAATTTGTTGGCATGAATTGGTAAATAGTTCTACGCGTTGTTAATTATAAAATACTAAAAATCGTCTTCCAAGGATTGAAGCATTGCGTTTAAAATCTCGAATTGGTTTGTGGTCAGTCGTTTTCCAATCGAGCTGTTTATCGACTGGTATGCGAGGCGAGCGCAAAAAAGCTCGAACTTTTTAGTGCTTTTGATCCTCTTTCAAGGCGCAAAAAGCTTTCCGGTGGAAGTACTGTGCCGGGCGCGTAACAAAAAGATTCGAATAATGCATGACACAAGAATAAAACACGCGTTCTTTGGCAGAAGTGGGTGAAAGCCTTTCTCTTTATCCAGCGCCGGGTGCGTGGACTTACTTAAAATCCAGGTCACATTCATTACGCATCTAATGCCGCCAACCACCATCCCGCATACATTATTATTACTTCCGTAAGGATACGACTCATGTTGTGGGACCATTTGTTTCTCCTTTTGCGAGCACACACTCACATTTACATTCGCCCATTAAAATGGAAATTACTTGTTGACCCGCTGTAGCCGCATTCTATTACATATACCAAAAGAAATGTGCACGCATAGATATGCACCGTACAATAGATACCATATGTAATGGTTAGATTCAATATAGAAATTGTTGATCTATAACTGTTAAATTGCAATACAAGAAATTCCCTATCTCTTTATACATCTCACGCTTTTTATAAAAATGCGCAATTAAATGAAGAAATTAATTCAATCTAATGGGAGCATTTTTGAAGCTTAAATAATTATAAAATAAAAAATGTAAAATCGGTCAACCATGGTACTGTAAATGTTAATTAAAACATGCACCATTATCATTCGATTATGGATTTCGTACACGTATAACAGAAACGAGCAGTAACTAATTAAAATAGAGAATAAATTAAAAGACTTCAAGAATATGGACGTATTATTTCTAACTGATTAATATGTCTAAAGAAGGAAAGACATTGATATGTAGGTCCTATTCTTTACAATCGATAAAGCTATTTATTTCGCGTAAAAATTCGCAATCTAATTATAATTAAGGATTTTTCTTGATATGATCTCGAAATATGTGTGAAATTCAAATTTACTAAAAATCTTCAAATCATGTTTTACCTATTCTTACTTTAATATAACAAAAGTAAATGTGGTTTAATTAAACGAAAAAGTAAGTTTAAATTAAGAAATTATGGCTATAAAATTGTAACTTAAGGAAATTGCTAAAAGTATGAATTATGTGCATCTTATAATTCTGCAAAGTATACTAAAAATTTAAATTGTCTTTAAAAAGCGTTGTAACAGTATGCTAATAATAAACGGCTCGACGTTTAAAAAGATTATTCAGTATTTTTATTAAATACGTAAAATTGCGAAAGCTATTTTGAATACGTTATAATATCCGAGAGAATGCCTGCAACAAACGTGCTACGAAAAAAAACGCGGAAGAAGATATTTCAAGAAAGATAACCTAACTCACCTAGCGCCAGCATACTTTCTTATTCTCTGCATTTTTTCCAGCTTCTCTTTCTGTCGAGCGGCCAAGAGCACCGCTTCATCTTTTTCTTTCTCGGTTGTACTACGTTGCAAACCGGAAGTTGCTAATTGATTAGCACTTTGATCACCCAGCATTAATGATATAATCTAATAATATTTTCAACAGTATGCACACATTAATAACGTCGACATATTATATTAAATATTGAAAATCGTTGAACCGTAAACGATCCTACGCGAAATGCATTATTCAATTTATTAAATTCGTTATATAAAAGCTATATAATTAGTTCAGATTGTAATTAACTTTCTACTGCAACTAAAATAAACAACTATTATACACATAATGGATTACTGAACTGTTGTTAAAGAATGAAACTATAAAAATTTAATAAATTACAAGTTTTGGAAAATAAACAGTGAAATCAACTTTTAATGACCACATACCTCGATTATTTGTAAATGGTACTGTTGTTCACTGCGATTACTAGCAATGAATAATAATAGATCAACAACCCCAGAAGCATTAAGCGCAAACAACACCTACAGAATAATATAAATATAATGCTTATAGGTAAATTACAGAATACTGCATTCTATGTTGTACCTCGTCATGGACAGTAGCATCATTATCAACACGTTTTTCATTTTCATCGGGAGGAATTTGTAAGACATTTCTAATAAAAACGAGGATTCTTTCAATCATCATCTCTTTTTCCTCTGTTCTTTCTGCACTATCCTATAGCAATTAAAAATACATACACGAACCATTCTGAATATTCAATCTAGACATGTATTAGTATTTCTGAAAGTGGCCTAACTGCAAATCCAAAATTTATGTTTTCAAACAATTATAAAATTCTTCTACCACTTTCATAAATCATTGATACATACATGTTAACTACGCGTACTAAAAACTTACTACTTTTAGAATACTACTCATACGATTGCTTAGTGTTGTCCATATGCGATCATCAGTTAACGCTACCTTATACTCTTGTGTGTAAAAAACTAGTTTCTGATATATACTGCGTTGCATTTTATCTGTAGGTAGTTGTTCATTGTAAATTAGGAATACAGGGCTGGTTAAATTTATGATCAACCTAAATACATAAATAAATACACGATTACTCTTGTCGTGACAAAATAAGAATGCACTGCATTTTTATAATTTGTGATTATGAGCACATTAATATTAGAAATATTACATAAGTCAAAATAAAGTGGTTTTCATCAATTGAAAAAGCAGGAAATAAATAGAACTCTTGTGAAACCACAAATAAACTATAAACTAATACTAATTTAGTACTTGCCGCAATAGTACATCCCAAAGATCAATCTTATCGCTATGATCAATGAAAATTTTCATAAGATCTGTCTGAAGCAACTTTGTTTGACCAAGGAACTGACGCACAACATGGTTGTCATCGTCCCTTCTCAAATATTTTATCAAATCCTTTATAACATCTATAATGCAAATTATAAAGATAATAAATGACAAATTATATATATCATTCGAAATTGAATGATTTATAACTGTGCTTAAAAATAATCTGAAATCGTACAATAATTAACAATCTCACCTAAACAATATTTATCTAAATGATATTTACGCCCATCGTAATAACCAAGCGCACCGCAAGTTGCAGTAAGCTCTGTAGAAAGGTAATCAGACATTGTTACTTTGTATAACAAACACTAGTCTAACTTCCTTTCAAAGCATTATTCATATGATCAACTTCAGTAAAGTTTTCTGTAAATACCAGAATAAAAACAATATGATTTTACAACTAAACATAATGTTATAAATATTTACATCCTACTTTAGCATTATATACTAAATATTTCGTGTTGCTATTAAATTTCACATACGTTTCTCACAAAATGCACATGTGCGTATACAGCGTGCATCGCACCGGCATGTACAACAGTTGAGGTTACGACGATTTAATGGAAAAATATATTTATAACGATACAAATAACAGTACTTACATTTCCAGGAGCAGCATGGGTTGGTAATTAAACAAAATATGAATGTTATCATTGAAAATACACAATACTTATCAACAAATTCGAATCAAATGACAGATAACACACAAACGTCAAACGCAACAGGTAACGCTTCGAGCGCGGGAAATAATTCCTCGTCCCGCGCAACAGAGTGCTATCGATTTGCGTAGAAGAATCGATTATCCATTGACATTCGATTATGGCGCCATTGCTGTATTAACGTACGGCACGTAACTACGGTGTGAAGTACTATATATTAAATTATATTACACACACTTGTTTTAAACGCAATTTTGACAATGCATACAGTACATCAAACCGTAATTACGTTGTTATGCGTACAGTAAGCCTAAGTGTCGAGATTAATTAAAGTATGTTTAAAATCATTGTGGGTTTTCGGAACTTTCGTTAACATCCATCATTCAAAGGTAAAATTACGTAACAAGTATTTAAATTATAAAATGAATATTAATACTTTACCCACCAGAAACCTATTATTAGGACTTTCAATAGTTGCATTTCAACAAAATGAAGCCTAACAAACTTATTTACATTGTAATTTGTAATCAAATTATTAGATATCTTTACTGAGGATGCCATGCTGATTTACAATAAAAATTTCTGTCATCGTTGAGAGATCCATTGAAAAGTATTAACACAAATTATCATAAAATCAATATTTACACAAATTATTACAAAATGAATATTAACACAAATTATTATGTAATGAATATTGACACAAATTATTATAAAATGAATATTAACACTTTACCCACCGGAAGCCTATTATTAGGACTTTCAATAGTTACACTTTAACAAAATGAAGCCTAACAAACTGATTTACATTGTAATTTGTAACCAAATTATTAGATATCTT
>CM052096.1:6269579-6291468 GCA_028453745.1 Agapostemon virescens | reverse complement strand
TACTGAGGATGTCATGCTGAGTTACAATATAAATTGCTGTCATCGTTGAGAGATGCATTGAGAAGTTTTAGCACAAGTTATGATAAAATGAATATTAACACTTTACCCACCGGCAGCCTATTATTAGGACATTCAATTGTTGCACTTTAACAAAATGAAGCCTAACAAACTGATTTATTTTGTAATTTGTAACCAAATTATTAGATATCTCTACTGAGGATGTCATGCTGAGTTACAATATAAATTGCTGTCATCGTTGAGAGATCCATTGAAAAGTTTCAACACATATTATTATAAAATGAATATTATCTGAAATTATTATAAAATGAATATTATCACAAAGTATTATAAAATGAACATTGCCGCAAATTATTATAAAATTAATATTATCAGAAATTTCACATTTTAACAGTACAGTTATGTTATACATTTGCATAATAAGCATAACCCTTTTTAAAATAATAAAAAATAATAATAAAAAAATAAATAAATAATAAAATACTCTTTTCACACATAAATTCTTTTGCTTTTTAAAATTTTAATGTGAACATTATTAAAGTTATATTAATGACTGAAAAGTCTCGTTAGCTGAAATTTATAATTTAATTAAGTACTTGTTTCGTAACAATAAATGTAATTTTGCATTTTTAGGAATTGTTAAGTATTTAGCAGGTAGTTTTAATTTATAAATAAATTAAACGGCTCTAATGCATTGCTTCGAATTTATATTTAGCTCTTGCACTTAATTACTTCGATATTTCTCTCAAGCATGCAGGTAACGCAATTTTCAGTACCTTTACGTTGGTTTAATAAAGAGCGAAATCGATTCTTAATCAACTTTAAAGCAATCCTACTAGCACCGAATGCATTTGATCAAACTGCGAATTTATTCGAGTTTAATTATTTCCTCTGCCGAGTTTTGTCGAGCTGCACGAAACGTTTTTAATCACTTTTTATTGCTAACTGGCATAAATCTGATTAGTACAATCCTGCCCATTTCGTGCGATCTAATAAAACTTTTCCTGTCGACCCAATGTGCAGTGTTCACTTCAATTGTAAAGATAAACATTGTTTATTACCATTAATCACACTGGACGAAAGTGTTTTAAAATTTTTTTTTCAGTTTTCTATGTCACAAGAACAAATAAAAAGTTTGTATTTTTATTTAACTTCATATATGCAATGATTGTAATTTATTCATTTTATTGTCAGAGTATTTTTAAATGTTTTTCGAGGAACAGACTTTTATTTGTGTTGGATATATTTTGGTTATGGGGAAATGATTATTCACTCTTGATTCTTTTCTATAGAAATACTTAACTAAGGAAGGTATATCTTTATTGTATCGACTCTCATGACCGACTGACATTCCTCGTCATGAGGTATTATGCCACTCTGCTTATGTAAATATACAACTCTCGGTTCGGAAGGATGTTATTTGATCAATTCGCAGAAAAATTTCAATGCCAATATTAAATGATAACTAATTTTATTGCATAACGAGTATACACTCCAGAAGAAAATTACTATTTTACAGATAATAATTAGTTAACGGTCATAGCTTCAGTAAAAATTGTCCCATTGGTCTTAATAAAATATTATTTGAAATTGTGTAATTTGTACTTTCAGATAGCTTTAAAATTTTTTTCAGCTATATTTCGTTTAGGCAATGTTATACCAACTCAAAGAGAATTTTAACTATTTTAAAAATTTGCATTCTACCGTATCACACAGTAAAGAAAATTTTATTGCGTTGGATGAACAAATTGAATTTATACTAGTAGAGAGAGGATACCTTTTTGCAGACAAACAGTATAATTTAATAACTGCGCGATTTTCCATCGCAGGATTTTGCGACTCGAAAGTAAAAATTGTCTTTTCGGCTGTAATAATTTCTGAAACATTACAAATTATCTAAAATTATTCCACAAAAAGGCAATCGAAAGTTCATATATTCTTCTTAAATCGTATCTTCCACTTCCTTGATTCGATTATCGTCTCAGCACGTTAGATTATTTCTAAACATAAATCAATATGGCGCAAACTCCATTACGAGGGTAACTTCATTTTGAGACGGATGTTTTGACGAAGTAATCTCTTAATTGTTTTGCAGAGTCCATTTCCAGCGAAACTGTGCGATCTTTTTTGTCACCTCTCATTCTTTTATCTCACCCTCCTCGCGGCAGTATTTCACGAATAATTCAACGTCGAAAAATTGAATGAATCACTTTAGGGAATGAATATTTTACCCATGATCAATTCAGAGGGTTGTTGAACTTGCCGATTCTAAATTTGTTCAGTCTCAGTTCCTTTCGCCCTGTAGACAGGGGTTCCGTGTATTTTTTTGTTTCGGGTTGATTGGATGACTCGAATGACCTTCCTTAGGGGTTCGGAACAGCCTGTACCCTAAGAAATATGACAATAGGGTGGCGAACTGCTAAAACCTTCGTAATACGAGAACCGTCGAGTTCATAAATCTATGTGACAAATGTTTCGATACACGGGGTGGGACAGTAATTTTGTCCACCTGGAATATTTCCGTTAGTTTCACGGATGAAAAGAAATATGTGGCTAGCATATAGACCCTGTCTTTATCGAAATAATGAAAATACAACCCTTACAACAGGCGCCTTTTGCAGCAGTCTTAATCAAACTTATAATATTAAGGTAGCAGCAGCTTTAAGCTTTCAAGCGAAGTTCGGTTTATCGTTTTCGACGGAAATGCCATAGTTTAAATATCGACGATTTCCCTAGAATTCTAAGTTTAGCGTACAAATATTTTTCGGACCGGGCGCAGTGTGCCCGGAGCGGCAAACGAAAAATCAGGGTATCGTATTGTCATAGTCATCGGAAAACAAAATCGGTAGACTAACGTTCAAAGTGTATTAAGCCTTCAGCCGGGAGTAGTCCCGTAGGCTTTCTCTATTTTCCACATGGAGGAAATCCGTGGTTGACATGAAAGGGACGCGAGGGGTCCATTATTTTACTATAATACCGAGAGTTGCGCTCCACGTCGCGCAATCTGTGGTAGATATTGTCCATGAAGGGGGAAAATAAAGCCATAAATCCAATTTCGTTGGCAGACTAGACGAAAAAGAGCCGTGGGATGGTTGACCGAAGTCTCCGCGGCAAGAATACACAAGAGAAAATAAAAACTAGGCACGTGAAGTTTGCACACAGGAGATCCGCTGGAACAAAGACGGATGAACTATTAGAAAGATTGAACCTAGCTGAAGGGTGGCGGAGTATCTCGCATTTAATGTGCAAAGGGGAATACTATAGTCCAGGGAAAGGGTTCTGGTCGAGTGCTGTGGGGACAAACATGCACGCTGACTAATCAATACACCGGTCCTATCCGGGTCAATAGGTTATCGGCCATTTATTACTGGATCCTCATCGTCACTTGTCTGTCCATTTCGTTACTTTACTCTTCTATCTTTTTCCTTTGTCACTTATCACTCCTTCGATAAGTGCAGTTCAAACACAGCTGTCGATCATGCTCAGGGACCATGCGTGTACCATTGCGCGAACGCTTCTCCCTTGTTTTCCTGATTTTTCGAAATCTTGCTTCAAGTTTGCCGATTCTCTTCGGCGAAATGAAGCAAATCGACTTTTACAAAATGGTCTGTCAACACTAAATTTTAACTGTCTGTTAAACCAAAAATTACAGTGGGTCAAACAACTCTTTTTAGATTTTCTGTTAAATAATATTTTCAATACGTAAATTAACGCATTACAAGTTTAGCTTGAATTAAAATTTTTTTAAATTATATTCGAGATTCGTTCTTACTTGTAAGATAGAGAAAGTGCATGGGAACGTAATGAGATTATTTTAGAGTTATGTGATTTCGAATGAACGAAGTCATGAAGCAGGACTGTCAGTAAATTATTTTCAGTTGCATTTGCGAATTTGTCGTTTAGTTAATTATACTCCTTGTAACTGTTTTCAATACAACAAATTAGAAATATTTGAAACTGAAGAAACATTTTAAATTCTGCTTTAATTAAATATTGAAATGTTGTGCAAAATGTGATACATTTATTGTCTTGGAAGAATTAAATGTTTATACGAATTTCTCTTAGATATTTGCACCATTAATGTTTCTTGACTTCTACCATTTGCTACGAATTTAATAGAAACTATGGATGTAACTATTGAAGGTATAAATTTATTTTTGACACTTTTCAATTTCACGCAACACGTTGCTTTCCAGTTTTTCGTGAAATTGAGTACAGTAGTTTTCAGGTATTAGAACGACAGTCCGAAATTGAGAGAACGCTTGTGCCATCTCATACGAGAAAATCAAATGGAGGGAGAATACACCGGCGAATATACGGTTCGGTAATAAAAAAGACAAATATCTGCTTCAAAAGCACCGAAGTTGGTCTACACGTGAAAGAATTTGTAGTCGTAACAGATTTTCTAGAACTATCCGTTCGTTCTACAAGATAAAGTTAAAAGTTACTGCCACTTTGATTCTACGATGAAACCTCCGAAAGTTTCCCTCGAAAGAATATTACGTGAATCAACGGGAGTGGCCATTTACGGTTGAAATGCTTACTAGGAAATGGTAACTGCTGCGAATAGTGCCAGGGATTCCCCAACACGAACGAATGAATTGTTAATGACATTGTTACACGAGTTCATCAAACCTTAAACTCGAAACGAACTAAATCTCGAAAAGCAACAGTGTCTACGGCTGTTCTACCACTTTATCCTGCATTGTGGATGCATCTGGAATTAAGTAGTAAAATAATAAAAACCTTTTTGTCTGTTACTAAAGAAGGGATACTCTCCGTGTACAGTCGGAGATAAAAAGTGAAGAAAAATTATTCGAAAGCTAATAACTTTTTTCAATCGCGAATAAAAATATAAAAGTTAGTCTCTGGACTTCATTACCAAGTCGATGACGAAAGTTTAATGAATGCGTTTCGTAGATTTACGTAAATTATTTCCACAGCGAAAAAGTTTGTAGAAATAAGTAACTAAATACGTCCGATCGAGTCAGAATAAATTAGGCTAAGCATTTCGTCATACGATTTACATCTCGGCAAATCTGATTGCAATGGCACAATTGCGAGCCGTTGCTTTCCGTTTCAGCAACGTGCTAAAACCCGACGAACGCAGTGCACGTTCATAATCGCGAATAACGTAAGTTTTAATTAAAGATTCTGTTACAATGCGTGTGGCGGAACGAAGTTGGAAACATTCGGTAGTTGTCATGGTATGGAAGGAGCTGTAAACTCGTTCCGAACGTAATCATTCCTCATCTGGGCATAGCGTTAAACCAAGGCAACGTCGTGCAACTCTACATTCGAACTTACGGGACGTACTCCAGGCTACTTTGTAGTTGCCCGGTGGAAAACTGTAAGACTAGTCTGCCTTCCCACGAACTTGCCAGTTAAATGTCGTGTGTATAATCTATACGTTAACTAGTTAATTTAGTTAAGTTACCGCGAGCTCCGCCGCGCGTAAACATAACTGTCTGGCGAACGAGTGAGTGAGTTGGAAACGGCGAATTTAGTCAAGCTGAAATAAAGCGATTGTATTCAGCCTCGTGAACTATAGCGGCGCAAACTCTTCCCGATTTCCTAGGGCGCCGGAATCGGACCGTTTATTGCACGGAATTCGTTGCGCCGGATTGTTAATTATACGTGTACAACTTTCATAATGCAGATCCAACTGTTTTACAGTGACCGCCGTCATGCCACGGCTGAAAGTGGCCGTATTAATTCCGCCATACTAATTCCTAGAGGACGCGGTGCAGAAATAAAATGGCGAGCCGAAAACTGAAATGCTCCAACGTTCAATTGCTCGAATACTTTTAAATGAAAAATTAAGCTTTCACGAGTTTCAGAGAAACGAAGTGGGCTTGACACAGTTTTCGGAAAAAACGATCGTCTAGACAGAATTAAATAATATTTTTATTTATTCATGGCCTGCGGATACTTCACTTCTGTTTTCAAAACTACGATGCACAATTTGAAATTGCTCGGTCAACTTTCAATAGCAATAAAACATTCAAATTAGAGTCACCAAACAGATTTTTATTGAACGCAGAGTCTTAGAAGTCTTAGAAATATTCTCTACAGATTTTTATTTGGATATAGAGATCTCAGAAGTCTCCTTTACAAATTTCTTCGAGGTCTGTGTTACAAGAGGTTCTTTTGCAATATTTAATATGGCGCATTGCTTTGCTAAAAAATTTTAAGGGAGATTATTCGCTGACGAATCAATAAACGATACAAGAGACGCACACATCAGTCTGATTTCCCGTCGACGCTTTCAATTACTAATGAGACCTTCAATTACAGGGATTTATACCTGTGAAATCAGCTTAAGGACGTCTACATCGAGATATCGATTGTTTGCTGACAGGGGATTTTAACTGTTGCCACGGAACCTCTCCTTCATCGAGTTTTGAGTTTCCTTGATGCACATAGGACTTCATAAATAACCCTTTTATTACTGTATAAATTCCAAAAAAATTAAATTATGGGTCTGAAAGGAGGAACGAGTGCACGTGAATGTACACAAGTTCCAAAATTCAATCTTCGAAATTGTAGCCACTGTACTACTTTGAGGAACAAATTTTTATAACGCGAGGTATGAATGAATATGAAGCTTTGCAAGTACGAATGTGTTAAAAATTAATATTTAATATGTTACCTTTTGAGGGTTCTGTGTTATTGACTTTCCGCGAGTTTCGTCGCAGCATGCTCGCAGCGTTGAACGGGGTGACTGATTTTCAATGGTCCAAGTCTAGAACTACTCAAAAGACCGCGTTCTCTTAGGAGGTTCAACATTAAACCTGCATTCAAATTTCATCAGTCATGCGGTTATATTTCAGTCTTACGTCTGTGCAGCTGAAACCTCGCTAAGCGAGAAAGCCATTTTCATTTCATTAATGTCTGAATCAATTATGACGTAAGAAACTCGACGGAGGATGTGTCATGTGTTGGAGATCATTAATGCGTGGTAAAAGCGCACGCTAAAAATGGGCTCTCCTTGCAGTACGCTGCATCTTTTAATAATAAAACGATTACAAATTTTTTAACTATTTTAACAGTCCATGTGAAATTACTACATCGGCTTTTGCATTCTAAGTGCACGATCAAGAAAATATGTGCTTATGAGAAAAAGGGGTTCTCAAATATTTTTATTGCACCTCCAGGTTCTTCGTTCAATACTTATTCATTGTTGTTTAACTTCTTCCGCTTATGTCATTATTAGAAGTAGTTCGTGGCTATCGATTCATGGACTTTCCAGCATATAATCTCTAGTTAACTATTTAAATACAGTGTTATTATTACACTGAGAATTTTATGCACTTATAACTAAAAGGATTGCCCTACTTTCACTAATTATGTTTGATATGGGTAAATTTTGTCTTAACGAGAGGGTACGCTAGAGCAGTCAACAAGATAGAGTTTCTACTGTTTGCATCCTAGCCAATAACCTAGTCGATCTTATTGAAGTCATATAGATGCTTCCACTGAAGAGGATTATAAACATTTCTGAATTCGAGTCTAGTTGAAATCGTACAAAATCTAAATTAATTTTTTCGTGCCATTTTTATGAGGCAACGCCTACCAGTTACTGCAAATGGTCGGTGAGATTAGTGTTAAAATTAAAAATTAAGTCTAAAGAAGGGAACCATATTCCTAAAACAATGGAATCGAGTTTATTTGCGTGACAATCTGAATTTTACTGGAGAAGCTCCATCAGTTTCAGTTGATAACCTTAAAAACGTCTATGCCATCAAAATTACCGCAGATCGAAAGTAGTGCACAGAAATATGTAGTAAGTAAACATTACTGCTCCAGCCTCCGTGTGATTATGTTAGCGGCTCTTTGATCCAGTTCAACGAGTCATAGGTTTATGTCTTTGCCAAAACAAGCATTTCGATCGACTGCAAATCTGATGGGTATAAACTGGGAACCACGAAAGTATTCTAACGCCCATTTAGTTGAGTTCAATTTCTTTAAAATTTCCTGAGCACTAGAACAATCAAACAAATAAAAATGATTTTTGATTTACTTTCTCATTCGCAGTTATTAAAATTATAAAAATATTTCTGCGAAAACTTTGAACGTGAATATAAAAATTGTGCGAAATCTAAATAAATGCAACTTGTTATTATTATATAGAATTGATATTAGTTTAATGCTCGGTAGTTCTAGAATTAAATATTGTTCTGTAGGAATTTAGAAACTATAATGGAAGCTACATCTAACAAGAGTGTATTTGTTAAATTAGTAATTTTGTTTGAAGCAACGGTAAATAAATAAATAAGCACTTAAAGAAAACAGTTGACGATCGATTGTATCGAAGCCGTGAAGTATCACCAATGAGATGGTTTGAACGCGTGAGAAAACAAGCAGATCCAAGATGCCACGTAATAGGATACTGTAATTCCATTGCCTGCGTAGACAATGCCATTGTCCCGATACGGATATGTGTGTGCAAACAGAACATTACCTTCGCCGGAGATTTGTTTGATGTACACGTTCCACGTGGAAATACATTTCTAAATGTTTGTTCGGTTTTCTTGCGAGTCTGCGCGATTTCGGCGCTGCGGCAAATAATCTTAAATTGATTTTACCGAATGCGATATAGTTGCTTGGTTCCAGAACGATGTTTCGGTATTGCGTTTGCTTCGGAGGATCCAAAAGTCAACGTTACCTTAACGAGCAAACAGTGGGAGACTATGTGTGGTTGCTAAGCAGGATGATGCGAGTCCCTTTTGCCGAAGAGCTTAGGTTTGTGATTTTATTGGGATCCGGGAAACCGTTTATCTTTTTGGATGAATAAAATGTAAGCGTGACAGTCTTGGATTGCTATTGGGTTTCACGAGAAATTTGTTCGAACGTTTTTAACATTTTAAATGTTTATTCGCACACTATATTCCATCTTCTTGTATATTATAGTTCGTACATATATTGATAAACGATTATTATCTAGTAAACATTTTTTACAAAAAATAGTTAGATATTCTTATTTATTTACTTGTTTGTACTTGGTTTATAAAATTGTTCATTTGCAAAAATCGTGGCATACTTCTTCCATCTTCATGAGTCGACGTCGACAAATGAACCTATGCTTCATTTTATCTATAATTATATTTATAAAATTGTTCCTTTATGAACATTGGTAGATACTTTTTCACATCATTAATATTTTAACTATGCTAGTTTACGAAGATTTATGGATGCAGAATTATTATTGCAATAAAAGCACTCTATAAAATAATTTAACAAACATCTACTTTACAAAAATGACCGTTTAAAAACAATTAAGAATATTTCGATTCTCAGTTATATTTATCATGCGCAAGGTATCCTAAAACGATGTTTGTAGACTTGCTATTGCAATAAAACTCTGACAAGCAGAATAAACTATCAAACAATCTTGGTGATTCGCTTCTCGGACGAAATCGTATCGACAGGGGATCTTGTTTGGAATAAAAATTGTTCGCACCACCTTCTAAGGAAATAAATGGCTGCAAAGTACAGTGTCTCTTTGCTTCGTAAATGTTATCGATCAGTCGTACTTTGTAGCCACCCTCAAGAAGGTATAGTACTATAACACCGGGCTGGGGCGGAATGTAAGAACATTTTTTTTATAGCCTCGGCAAATGAGGCGTTGCATTTACACGGTACGGTGGCTCGATTATAAAATACGCTTCTTTGAAGTCCCTGGCACCCCCTGTAAGTATAATGCACGGAAATATACCGTGCTTCGCTAAGCTTGCGTTCCAGTTTTTCAGAGACGATAATTTACCGTCACGGCTTATTGAGCTCTAATGAGAGCGAAAGTTCTAATCTTCTGTCGCGTTAATCAGGTTTCGAATCACTTGTTTTCCCTGGCACCGAGACAATTGATTAACCATGGAAAATCATTTGCACATCGCCGACTAGAAAATCGAAATTAGTAAATGACACTGAGCACACGATAGACAGTTGCAGTTAAATTAAATAAAATGTAACATGAAAGCTAGACAAAATGGCTCCACGTTTAACTTGCTAATAATCATACGTTCGATTTTATCGCTAGAATATGTTTAGTTAAATGACAGGTTTCATACTCCGAGTAAAAGTAGCGTTAAAAGACGATAGATGTCTTTCCGTATGGAATGGATGATTCGAGAGCATCGTTCACATTTGTACAATTTATTTTCCGGCAATAGCCACGGGTAGGATGGAGTAGCACATGGTTATTATCCAGCATCGAATGGATAATATTGTAAAAAGGTACATAAAAGCCTCCCCACGATCGTAATTTTGTATTCAGGCTTTGCCATATCAGGATCAGCATACACGCCAGTGATAGATGCTTCATAAAATATCGGAACATTTTTCGAACTGAACGTGCGGCATACAGACATATTCCTGTCATGGCAGAAAGATCGTCTGCTGCTTGGTTGCGGGTAAATCGATATCTAATATTCGAAATGAAGCCAGCCCGCAGAGATGATGGCACGTATTACAATAATGGCAGTCGCCGGTACCGACATAGCGAAGCTGGTAACACAATGGCGTCGAGCCTAGCAAGTGTCCGGTCATGAGGGAATGTCGGAACACAAATGCGATGGACCATGAAATGGTTAGTTAGTTTCTAACAACGACATGAACGGCCGCAGGTGCCGCATTCGGAACTTAAACGCACTTAGACAAGCGCGACAGCGGGACTCGAGGAATTGAATAGCCGCGCGAATAACTGATTAACAATAAACCTACGGAACACAAAAAGAGATTGGCACATGTGCCTTGATAACAACAGCAGCTCATATTAATGCTATAATTAAATATTAATATTTGTAAGAAATATACTGGGAAGAGACGAACAACTTCTTTAGACGTTTTAAATGATTGAAGAAGTTTATGGTACGCGCGCCTGTGTTCCATGTTCATGGAAAAATGAGGTCTGTAAATATGAAATCGGGATTTGCCGACATAGCAAAACCACTCAAGGAAACGATCGACCGATGTTTAATTTTTCTAACAGTCCATAAAAACTCTAGTAACTATAGATTTATGACAGGATCAAAATTATATAATTTAAAACAGCAGAAAGGTTTCAAGTATTCGAGAATGTCGGTGCGCTACTTTCAATTTGTTAAAACCATCACAGAAAGAAAGAAACTGCAAAACGGAGATTATCTGAGACAATTAATGCAGAGAATTTTAAAGAAAATAAAACCTTTTAAGACATCTTAAAATGCATATTAAATAGGTCTTTGTCTGCGGATAAAATTACTGACCACAGAGATTTCCACAAATGTTTGTTCAAACTTTCTGCCACAGCGCCAGTTCTCTTCATTTTAATATTATCTGTTCCGGTGACTATAAAAGTGATTAAGTCGTATATTTTACACTCCAATTCTTTCACAATTCTGCCTTTGAAACATTGTTTAACTTGTTCGTCGGGTGGCTTTACAATTACGAACAATTTGCAAATTAACGGAAGTATAATAAATTTACGATGACCTGTAAATCGATGCATCGTACAATAAATGATAAATTCAATTGCTTTTTTTTTTTTTACTTTTTTCAGAGAACAAATTTTCTCTTTCGTGCACTGCTGTTTACACCGCTTATTTATTCTGCGATAACGAGCAATATTGCACTCGTGTAAAATTAAATTCAATTAAACAAAAGTTATTCACGTAAAAATAAAAGATAAAAGTATTCTCGTGTGTTTGATACAAAAACAATGTTCACGGGGAGAACAATAAAAGTGAAGAAATAACTTTCGATTTAATTTACATATTTTAAAGTTGTATACAATGCAAATGAAAGTCGTATTAAAAGTGTGAAAATATCCGTTTGGGTTGACTTTAAACGAAAATTTTAACGAAAAGTTTACGCTCGCTGGACTGATGGGAAAAATAAAGTAAATGAGGAAGGACGATAAATGTAAAAAAAGACTGCCGAGTTAACTATTTAAAATAGTTGCAGCAGTTGTAATTATTTTATATTTACCGTCCGTCTCTCTGACGAATGCTCTCGGGTTCTAATATGATAATGCGAACGAAGCCCGAGGATGTTCGGCCATTTCCCGTACTAAATACAGGACGAAAAAGATTTTTCTGTTTCACTAGAGTTAAATTTATAAAATTTTACGTTTCGTATGAAATGCTCATACAGTATCTCGTGTTTCTGCTCGAACGAATTTGCAAGCACCGTGAACCGCAACGATCGTTCATTCTTTACAAAAGTGTTTCGTACGAGCAAATGAAGCGTGAAACATCTTCCTCTTCGAAGGGAACGTGCACTTACTTGTTCCTTCGGAAAACCGGGAAACGCCACCGAGATACAAGCTATGAAATATTTCGACCAACGGCGATTAATCGTGACTACGGATCGTTCAGCCAGAAATAACAGTTTCGAACCTATCAAATAAATTATGAAACGATTTCGTTCGTAATAATTCGTCGCGTCTCAGCGAATCTGTAATCAACCAACATTACACGGCATTGTTTTACGAAAATGTTGTCGGAGGTATCAGCACTTTGCAATAATAATTGCACTACATACTTCGAAGCATTTTTAATACTTGAACACTAACAAAAAAGACACTTGTACTTTATTGTTTCTTTCGTTGCATTTTCCTTTACTGCTCCTATTTTTGTTTTGGTTATCAAATGTAACTGTTCTTCTTAAAATAGTTAAGCAACTGACATTATTATAACCAAATTCTATTTAAAATATTGGTTCTTTATGGCAGTAATACTTGATGTGTGGCTCTTTACATATTCATAGTGTTCAAATATTTACAAAGTAGGCCACTTGTGTATCATTCTTTATAATATTTCGTTTATTTTTATTGTCTTAAAATAATGTATGAAAACGGATCTTCTGATCTGCATTTATTCGACGAGGTGCGAACAATAGCGTCATGAAAATTTAGAGCAATGAATTCTGCAAACGCTTGCCGTCACTAGAGATGCTATACCGCAATCGATTCACAATTTCCTGTATAACTGCGTGGAACATGTTCTACGTTATACTTCCTTTGTTGCGTAGCATTTGAAACTGCATCATGACTTTAACGCTAGAACTACTGAACCAATCAAAATGACTGGTTCTTAATTTTTTCTTTTACAATTATTGAAATTGTTAAAATATTTATATCAGAAAGTCTCGAATAAATTTATTCATTGAAGCAGACGTAGCAATAAAAATTGTACAAGATCTTAATAAAGGAAGTCTTGTCGTCATTCTAATATTAAAATTAATTGCATATTTGTGATGTATTTTCTCAAGCAGAAGCACCCCCTCAAATAAAATTTACTCTATTTTGAGAATCTTTCCAATAGAGTACAATTTTAATATTAGATGTACAAAGTACTAAATTCATCCATTTTTTTTTTAATATAAACTCAAAGATATCATTTTGTTGTACAAGTCCTTGTGGATACATCTTTATAATTTGGGTAATAGCAAATTAAAAATATTATAACGTCAAAATGACGTGTTACTGATTTATAGTTATTAAAATTGTAAGAATGTTTCCAGAAAAACTGTTTAAATAAACTTTTCTCATGGAAGTACATATTAATATATAAGTTGCACTACTTAACATAAAGCAGTGTATATTAGTCTAGTTTGTTGCTCGGTAGTTCTAGTGTTGAAAAGATTTTCCAACAAATGAAAATTTCAATTTTTCAAAGTACACGCATGGTTTCAAATAAACAAATTCAAATTTGCTATCTTCTATCGACTGGTAAATACATATCCCTGTCCCGTGTCAGTAATCCCGGAGATAACAACAAACGTAGTCCCGCTCGCTCGTCTCGCGTCGATATTTTTAAACCGCTAGATGTTCTTTTTTTATCCCCCCATAAATAATAGTACGGCTCTCTATGGACGCGCCAAACAGTAACATGGAGGTTTAGCATAATTCCGACGAAAGTTTAATACGGCTAAAATTAGATTTAATCCTGGGCCGAAGTTGGTCTGGCGGCGTCGCTCGCGAAAGACAGGTCTCACTTGAGGACGTTAGGCTGCTCGCAAACAATAAAATGCACCGGTTATCCACTGGTTTACAAGCCGATGCAATCGCTCGGGGCTGTTTCCCTAACATCAACGGGATGGGAGGAGGAAGGGAAAGGTTGAACGGGAAGAGGACATCCGAGAGCTTAGCTCTGGCCCCATGGCGAGGCTCGCGCCCGCATGTAAATTCCCGCATTATTCCAGATTATGCACGCACGCAGCCTCGTTTCGGCTTTCCCTAGTTTCTCCCTTCTCTTTTTCTTTTTCCTGTTCGCCTTTTATTTTTATTATTCCGCGCAACACCTCCGGCGAACACGAACGCCGGCGGTCCCATCAATTCGATTCGCGGGAACTTCGAGTCGTAAGCCACGCGGTGACAAAACCCCCGGCAATTTCCAGGGGGTGCCGAGGGCAGAGTAAAAATGTGTAGCAGTGTCTCATGGGGAATCCGAACACGGTGGTTATTTGTGGTGATCCACCGTGTACCGTCGCCCTAACTCCCGGGACTCAGCATCTGGAACAACGTCTTCGGTTTTGAATACAGGACAGCGATCGGAGAAAGGGCGACGTACATTGAGCTTTTATCGGCAGCATTATGTCCTCCTGATTTTCGACTGATTGGACACTGTATCCTAACTCAGATTGATGTCCATCAGCTGTTTATTCTGCTCGAGCTTATTGCGCTCTGCTCGATGCGTAGAGCCCGTCGGAGAAGCTTTCGATCAGAGAAGGGGCGAGATTTCTTAGGCCGTTGCATGTGAAATGTCCGACTTCGGAATGATTGGACATTTTGAATCGGTCACTATTTTGTATTTAAAGTGTTTTATTTCACGACTCACAATGGGGACTCACATGCGCAAGGAAATAATATGGTACGGCAATCCTCTGATGTTGCCGTTGCAGCAGTGACGCAACAATAGCTGTGAAATGAAAAATTTGCAATCGGCGATTCATTTGGCGTTCCCATTTTTATCGCAGACGCATAAAATGAACAATCCGCTTGCTATTTCGCGCGGCAGCGCGAGACAGCTCTAGACCCGCTGTCGCGATCGATGTTCGTAATTGTTACAAGGAGGACGAGGGAATAATTGTACAATGGAAGACGTGTGAAATCGTAACGCGGCACGTGTTGACATGACATACTTGTCGTTCCGTTCACGTAACAAGAGATCGTCCGGCTATTAACGGCTATACGCGCGCAATGCATGCCAGTGATGGACACTGATTCAATATGAGATTGACGTGGATCGAATGATTCAATGACAGTAAACCTGCCTCCCGAAATTCCACGTCGGTGACGCCTGTGTCGGGGAGTAGGGTATGAAAATTGAATTAAAAGCTAGCAGCAGCCGGAATAGAACGCGTGGCTCTGGCCATCGGCCACTGATTGCATTAAACAATAAGTTTGCGCGAAATCATTATTACCGCGATCGGCTTTTAAATACCAAAATCATCGAATAGTGGTTTCATGCTCGAATATCAACTCCACGGCCAGAGATAATATCTGCTGTTCGTAACTACGTCAGCGACTGTGAAAATCGTTTACTATATTCGTACAAAAGTAATCGGGAGTTTCGTCAGTTTCGAATTTCACGATTTTTTACAAAATCGCTCGAGTTCCTTGGAAAAGGCGATTGCTCAGATCATTTCAAGAAAGTTTTTCTTTTGTCGACACTCGATTCGACACCTGGTTCTCGAGTTATCAACGAAAAGCACGGACCAATCAGAAGGGGGATACAGAGGACGCTTCGTTGCTTGGCCAATGGAATGGCCAATTCTTGCAAAGGAAAAAGTTTTAGGAATTATCCCTTTGAAGGAACTCGAATATTTTTGGGACATCCTGTAGAATACATCAATAAAAAGTACGAAGCTTCGTGTACCGACTGAGAAATCGTATTCAAAATAGTTAATGTTTAAATTAATTAGACAGCCTGACCGTTTTAATTCAATTGAAAAAGCAATAGACAACGTATTACTACGAAAACCAGTTGCATTATGCAAACAACAGATTGCGGATATTATAGCTAGCTATTGCATACGTATAATGAATAGTAGCGAGTTATTTCTGCGAGTACAATTTAGGTGACAGCATTTGGCATCTTTCCCATTTCACCTCCTATTATTTTAATAAATTAATTACATCGACTATTTCGAATCAGTATAGGCGTAACTCTATGTTTACAGCTATTGTGCAACGTAAACTTTGTTTATTTAACTTACGAATTTTTAATCGGATAAAAGTAGTGACAAATTTGTCACGATTCGATTTAAATTGAATAGTATAATAGCGATCTCGTGCGAAATTAATTGAAATATTGCATTCAAATTCCGCGCATTCGCGAATACCGCGAACGCATAATATTCGGGATCGAACAATAGAATATGTTCAGCATGCATCGTCGGCATACAGAGATTATGTTACACATGAAAACAATAGCTGTGCATACGCATTAGTTTCCGGTTTAATCTGTGACGTTCTGCAACGACTAAGGCGAACCAATTTTGTCATTCGTACTTCTGTAATGACGTCGTGCATTGCGTCTAATGCGAACGTTGAATACAGGTGCGAGAGGTTGCACTTACAGGTGTGTGCCGGTGTACTAGAAATTGCAGCAATGTTTCATACAATATCAACTATTCTAGATCTTAAGACATTCGCAATCGTCGAATAGAATATCTTCAATTATTCGAATAAATCTGTTTCTCGATAAAACTTCATTTTAATTAATTATAACAATTAAAATTCTTTAATTGTACACAGATAGTTACGGAAGTTGAGAACATTTTATTCGAGATAAAGTAAAAAATAACAATTTAAAGTAACAAATCACTTTTTTTTTAATTTAGTATATCTAAGAAATAATACCAGAAAGGAAGTTTTATTTTGGGTCAAATTTTCATTTTTCTCATGAAAAGAAGTATTAGTTTATTTAATCGAGTTCTTTTTTCTATTTAACTGTTGGACAAATGTAAGCTTGCAGTAAATATATTATTTATTCAAATATATTTTTTAAATAATAACGAAATCTGCTACAAGAGTTTAATATATTCTAAAATCATCAGTGTCAAGCGTTTTACGAGTTGTGTATGTTTTAAAATTTTGCACTGATGAGTGATTCAAGAGGTGCGGGTTTTTCGAAAAGTGTTGCATGTTTTAGGTATTTCACTGTATTTATAGCAAAAGCGCAGCGGTGGAAAAATGAATTTTTTTATGCCATTGAATTGTCTCTTTTAAACTGTTCTTATTCTTTCACAGAACATACAATAGAAACGAATTAAAAATTAAAATTATATTTCAACACAGATTAGTATCATATTAATAAAATAATAGTCGCCTAAATATGTCCTCAAGATCCTATTGTATAAAAAATATTTTGGAAAAAAATTTCATATTTAATTTGAGTGTAGAAAACAACAAAATGATCAATAAATAATTATAGAATCAGTGAATTATAGAAACCGATATGGTCTCGTTAAAATTTATGTTAATAATTACTGTAACTATTAATTATATAATTATTTGTCGATTTAGATAATGTTACTAAATTTACTATGCCACTGAAGATAAATATTAAATACAAATATAATATTAAATATAATTTAATCAAGTGTCTGCATTTTTAAAGGATTTAAAGGAGATTTGCCGTTTTGAAGGATTTTTGTTTAAAAACTATTCGTTGAAATATTTTTATAATTTCCGTAACTGTGAAAGAAAAGTCAGTAATAAATAATTTTGACCCTTTCAGTAGTATTAGTACATTAACATTAAACCTGTCGAGCCATATAAGCTAGTGGTATTTGTTGCTTTGTAAAAATAAAAGTTTACAATTTATGTATTGATTAAAAATTGAATACTTCATGCAATTCCTATTATAGTCGGTGCAGTACTAAATATTTTTAAAATTCATAAAGCATTTAAATCTTTGAATTAATCTTTAATCTGTAAATACACGTAAAATTTTAGATTTAGTTTAGAAAAATAGTAGTACTACGTTTTTCGCTGTAAAAAGGAAATTTTGAAGGATTTAAGGGAGATTTACTAAATAACCCTTTCGTGCTACGAAAGTTCCTTGTATTGTTAGACGAACAACGCAGTATAATTTTGCTTTAGTTTTCGGGAGTCGCGTGTCACAGACGAAAAGCTTCCCCCGGAAAGTTTGCGAAAGTAATTTGAATGTAATTCGAAATTCGGGACGCCCCGTGTACCGAGGTAATATTGACAAAAATAGTGCTCAAAGACAACGAATTTTATTCGTGATTCAAATTATAATAAAGTGCGAGAGGGGCCGGCCGCAGCTGCAAACGGGGAATCTCTGAAATTCTGCCAAAACACATTTCTTTTCACAACGCTCCTGAAACACGAATGTGGCGCAAAGGACTGGGAAAATTGCCTGTCTAACTGGCATGAACCCCCACGGGATTCACCGAATTCGTTCAAAGCTTTCCACGTTACGTTTATCACTAATGTCAATAGACACGTTGCGGAATACGAGACCCAGCAGTGGGTGGATATTGATTCTTTCACGCATGCACACGTACTCTGTCCGTTGCGCGCAGTCAATTGTTACATCATGCTTAGTGTAAGGCCGGATACGTTAGTCGCTGCGAAAAATATGTATTTTAAATAATCATAGTGTTAGTCGAGAAAATTCCCATCACGATTATACAATTATTGTAGAATTATTGAATTAAGCTGCAATTTATTGCTTTCACAAAATATTGAAAAATTAAAAGTCCTCTCCTGTTTTAATAGAAAACTGAAAAGTAGAACTGCATAATTTTATTCTCTATAAAGAAGATTTTCTTACGTTTTCTGTGTTTTATTATCTTTACTGCTAAGGGTTAACAGATTACGACTAAAATTTTCATGACGAGCGTGACTCGATATTGTACAGCGAAGAGTGGAGTAGCCGCAGTAAGTAGAATAGGTTGGTCATGATCAGACACGCTCGACTTGTTCAACGCTATCAAAAACTATGCTGTTGTGTGAAACTTGTATGGTTGTGAGTTGAAAATCTTTATCAGATGTCGAAAGAAGAACATTGACAGCTAGCGCCACTTATTTAGAAAAAATCATCAAGATGTGCTTCAGCATTACATATAAATTTTGAAAATGCCCGAAACACTGTCGATGAGTGGTACGTCAACGTACAATGGCAATTAGGATTCAGCGATACTCGCATAAGTGGAAAGTTATTTTCAATTAGTCCGGCTACTCTTTCGGCAGGGGAAGACGCATGCAACATGCAAATCCGGATAATTAATTATCCTTGGTCTAGCTCTGACGTGTACACGTATGCATTCTCGTATGCTTGTTGCCTATGTGCCCGTTCTAAGACGCATACTTACATATGTATAGATGTAACTACACGAAAGGGGTGGAAACCGAAATAATGGGACATAAAGCAATAACGCATAACTGTGGTATGCAAACAGAAAACATACATATGTCAGCATCGCGGAACGCAGAGGGAATTGTATTAATGGCGATGTTTGAATGTAGATTAGCTCCCAGGCAATAAAGAGGAATTGTCAAAGACGCTGCAGAAGTTTTATGATTGAATACTGGCCATTGTGCGACCGTACAAACGGTAATAAGTCTATTGTAGGCTTTGGAGTTCCTTTCAACTCTTCCTTCATAAAATGGCTCTACAAAGTATTTGTTCACCTTTTAAAAATTAATAACTTTCTTCAAATTGCACCAAACCGCTTGAATTTTTGTCGAAAAATATTTCAGTTTTCCAGATAAATGAAACACACGGTAGACTCAATGAATTTTCCGAGTTTCCAGGTGAAAATGTCTAATTATTGAATCGCGTTGAGTTGCCGTACTTTTGAGTTTTTAATAATCGAATATTCGCCTTTGGTTCGTCGCACGGTGTAGAGACATTTCATTTCGAATAGTTAAGTTGTAGAATCGTAGATTGTTATATCAAGAGGAATCCTTAGGATATCGGAAAAGGAAATTACTTTCGCTTTTATCTCGTTCCCCGAGAAAGCTCTGATGATAGTGAGCCCGCAGATCAGACCATGCTCTGTTCACAGAAGGTCAAAGATACTGGAAAGAGAAATTTACCACAGAAAAGGAACAGCATCTCCTGCAGGGGTGACCTTTAATCATATTGGGCCAGCTATACCTTTATTGAGAAGATATATCCAAGAAAATCGTTTTCCCCTCTTCAAAGCAGGAAATTATCTTTGTAGACGGCGAAGGGGAGAAACGGAACGAAATATAAAAGTTCGTTGTGGAGTATAACAAATTATTGTGTAAGACAGTCTTCGGTAATGTGTTTTGTGATATCGAGAAACACGGCAGGATAAATATTGAGAATAATTCAATGATTTTTATTCTTAAATTTTCTACGATATTTGTATTCGAACATATGAAACGTTTGACAGCCTTGAATATTTTCTAATCAGGATTGACTAAAGTTTTGCAGGAAAAGTATTTCAAATATTATTTTAATTGAACAGTAAAATTCCTACTAGTAGGATATCTTTTTTCAATTATCTAAATCATGAATTAAAGTATTTTGAATTTAGCAATCTAAGGTATAAAATAGAATATTTGAATTTTGTGTTACATGGTGATAAAAATATATATGTAATTTAAAGAAGAACATCAACATTATCAAATTTTATTAGACATTATAATGAAACGGGGTCTAATTGACTAATGCCATTTTTGCATTAAAGCCAATTAGGTGTTTTTGAGTCGCCATGTACGCCCGACGTAAATCAAAATGATAAAGGGAAGGATTATCTCGATTTTTGTTGAAACAAGATAAAAATATTTATAATCTGGCAATGTGAAAAACTGCTCTTATAGTATTTATAGGGATCAGAATTGAAAATATATTTTATTAGGTACAGATGAAAAGATAATGGATTTAGCGCTGTTGGTTGATACAATCAATCATTCGTTGTCACCCGACGGATTACCCTGGTCATCTGCTGGTCTTGGGAAAAAATGATCTTCCCCTAAAGAGGGGCAGCATATAACTTGACAGATACGCTCTTGACGAGCCATGATTAAAGATCGTCTAGGTTGGTGAGCTGTGCGGAAGGGTGACATATATTTTGAAGTTACCCCCGCTATCTAATGTCCCCTGTCGGATGTCTGTCCCAGACTCCCTTCGCTAATGTCTTTCGATCCCGATAACTGGTCCTTCAGGAACGAGCTGGTAAGCGTGTACGTATGTACTTTCGTCTATGTAAATCACCAAATCACGATTAACGTCGTCATATTCGAACATCCCGAAGCGATGCTTCAGATCTTGCGGACTAATTAATTACATCGACGAAGATCGGTTCTGAAAGGTTATTGTGCAGGTTGTGCCTTGCCCTAAACGCGTGCTTGTTACCAAAGTATGTTGTTGCACGTCACAGGAGTCAATTGGCAATTTTCATTCACTTCGTATCCACTTGCGCTAGACCATCCAGTTCACAAGCACAGATAAGAAATAGTTACACCCTTACTTTTAACATTTACGCTGTTTGTTAAACTTTACTATCAGTTAGTCAAATTCTTTTAACATTTCAAAACACTTTCAGGTAATGGTCCACATTTGACTTCCTTTTTAAAAGATGTATGTATACTTTTTGCTCTGGGTGCATGTTTCGGTTTGTAAGTGGAAGAATTCAGTCTGTAAAATTGTGTATTTGATGCGCTTAATCTGCAGAGTAATTCTAGTAAAAGGTTTCAGTCTTTAGATGGCGAAAGATTCTATGTTTTCAAGCATTTGACAACAAAATGGCGCAGCGTTCCTAGATCCTTTTGCTCTGGGTGCATGTTTCGGTTTGCAAGTGGATGAATTCGGTCTGCAAAATTGTGAAGTTGATCAACGTAATCTACAAAGCAATTCTGGTAAAGGGTTTCAGTCTTTAGATT
>CM052096.1:6255091-6269569 GCA_028453745.1 Agapostemon virescens | reverse complement strand
GCGAAAGATTCTATGTTTTCAAGCGTTTGACAACAAAATGGCGCAGCGTTCCTAGATCCTTTTGCTCTGGGTGCATGTTTCAGTTTGCAAGTGGATGAATTCGGTCTGTAAAATTGTGTATTTGATCCGCTTAATCTGCAGAGTAATTCTAGTAAAAGGTTTCAGTCTTTAGATGGCGAAAGATTCTATGTTTTCAAGCGTTTGACAACAAAATGGCGCAGCGTTCCTAGATCCTTTTGCTCTGGGTGCATGTTTCGGTTTACAAGTGGATGAATTCGGTCTGTAAAATTGTGTATTTGATCCGCTTAATCTGCAGAGTAATTCTAGTAAAAGGTTTCAGTCTTTAGATGGCGAAAGATTCTAAGTTTTCAATTGTTTGAAAACAAAATGGCGCAGCGTACCTAGATCCTTTTGCTCTTGCTGCATGTTTCGGTTTGCAAGTGGATGAATTCGGTCTGCAAAATTGTGAATTTGATCTGCGTAATTTGCAAAGTAATTCTGGCAAAGGGTTTCAGTCATGGAAGGCGAAAGATTCGATGTTTTTACATGTTTGACAGCGCGATGGCGCAACGTTCAGGCATGCGCTATCAGATTTCGATAATGGTAGTGTGTAGGTAACTCGGTCGTGTCGTTAGGTAGCCGTATCTGATGTCTAGGGCTCGTTGGCTCTATCTCGCACGCATGTGTCTCCGGTTCTCGTATTCTCGATCATATCTCACGCGGACAACGGCTGCGCCAGGTATCCACCTACTAATTAACAGTCGCTATTAGCCGAGCTGGTCAATTATACCGGAATTATTCTGCCGTTGATGCCGTGCCGATGATAGGAACGCACGCCGACGGCGGGTAACCTATGTCTCCGACAAATCACTGCAATTCAATATTTGCCGAAACGACTCGATTCATCTGCCTCTGACTACACTGCTCGCGTATCGGAACAGTTTCGATACGTTCCCCGATTTTCAACAGAAATATCCGCTAATGCGAAATCAGAGCCCACTGTGTTGCGCCTATAGCTACAAATAATAGGACACTCGGCTTCCAAACAGTTCCGTAATTATTACACAGACATCTTTATGCTAAATATTCATTTTCTGCGCCGACAAGAAATCGGACACCTGCAGCCAGAGAAACACAATCAATATTGCAGATACAAGTTTGTCTTTTTAATATTGCACTATTTGGAAATGGACAATATCAGAAATCAGAGTAAAGTGAAAAGTAATGGACATTTCTAAATTAACTCCCCGCTTTACAACTTCGAGCCAGACTCGTGATGTACATTCTGAACAGAGTCCATTAAATATGTACGTTGAAAAGTTCCCTTAAATCGAAATAAATAAATTCGAATCACTGCAATCGTAAAATAAATCATAGGGCAAAGAGTTAACCCTCTGTATTCGAAGCAATTTCAATTCTAATATTAAGAAATTTCAACGCAGAGATTTTTTCTGAATTTCTTAAAAATAAAATTGCAATGTTCACACATTCTCAGCATTCTGGAGCAAGATCTTGCTCTGACGCATTTTATTATTCTGATAACCACTTCACGAATGTTATTGCATTACATATTTTAATTTATAGAGAATAACCGCATTAATAGATTAGTAATTAAATTTATTATAGGATTTAATGGGATTACTAGCAGATATTGTTATTACTAATGAATATTATTTGTGAGCTATCCATCGAGTCGCGTTGAATGAGGATTTATATTGCGCTCGTAGACATCGAACGGTGAAATACTATCACAGAAATGTTTATTCCGAGGATTATCTACAAAACAATAATAATTTCGCATAATTATATTTGGCAGAATGAATAATTTAACGTTTTCCTTGTTTTCCTATGAATTTTGAATAACTGAAAATAGGCATTAACCAATTACTTAATTATTCGTGTCGTTCATTAATGAGGCAATGAATGTAGTATTAACTATCGTTTAAAATGAAATTAAACGGCAAACAATCTGTTAAATATTATATACGTGAATATATAAACCTGAACCTTGAAAAGATATTAATATTATACTATCAATTATATCACTTGTTTATCGAGAAAAAAGATTATTATCTTTTGATCATGTATAATCACCGATTCACTTATTAACAAGAAAAAAATATATATATTCCTCTTACTCATTCATTTTCAATTTTAAAGCTTTGTAATTACTTTACAATTTCGTATTAAATTAACAACAACGTAACAAATTAATTAATTACTTCGAAGTAAAGCTGAACTAGTGATTGAATTTTTATGGAATGGCTGCAATACTCCATCGTTCCGTATTCTCCACCTGGCATAATTAGTAACAGTTTGAATGCATAGTACTTGGATAACTCACACGTTCAAAACCTGAGGAAGCAGCTTTTCACACATAGAATCCTTTCTGCCGTTTCGATTCAGATTTTCCTATTGCGCGTACGTTGGTTGTAAAATGAGTTGCACCAGCGAGGTATTTGGAATAATACAGGACCTCTGGATACATCTTTTATTTCGTTGTCCTCTTCCAGTTTTATAAGCTTTGATCTTTCTCTTTTTTTTTGTCTTCTATAAAAGCGTTTTATTGCATTCCCCGTATGAAAGATTCTGTTCGATCCTCCTTGGAAGTCTCTTTTTATACTAGAGATAAACCTATAAAACCGTTATAAAAACGGAAGAAAAATTGCGTCCTTTCGAGTGGATGCTTCGAAAACATTGATACTTCTGTTCGAAAAGAACGCGGAAAGAAATCGAACAATACTCAAAATAATAAATCACATTTTATAATTCCAACGACTGTACCAACAATAATAAGGGAACACAGTTAGATAAATAATTAAAGGAACCCTATAAAATTGCGTTTTAGGCAATAATAATGTCGAAGAAAACTGTATTGAACATTGGGAAACAAATGTTAAAAATGTTAACACTTATTTAGAAGCACAGCGAGAGAAATTAAACAGTATCTTTGATATTTGCTAAGTGCAATTTAAGGATCAAAGGTCTATCTGAACAGTAACACTTATAGATGTTGCTAAAATCGAATGCAAAAATATGATTATCATTTGCGGGAATTAGTTTGAAGATTCAGAAAAGAATATTGAAATGATTAACGCGTTTATCTGTAGAAATCGTAAAAACCAAATAGAATTTCCAATAATAAATGGCGGACGAAGTATAACCACGAACAAAATGTCTGTCTGAACAATAATAAAGTTCGCAGAGCTTATACAACGAGAACAGCACGGAACAGAGTGAATCAAATTAAAGGAAGAGGTCTTATAAATTGAAGAACCAAGTACCCATTCATTTCGACGTTGTTCGCAGCGTGTGCGTTATTAATTAACGGCGTCGGCTGGTATTTTCTAACCAGCTTGGCGTTATAGGCGATTCTTAATTTTTCTGCGTAGATTGGCAAACGGAAGCTAATTAAAAAATTCATCAGGCAACCCTTTTGTTGCTGCAGTGTTTCTTGGCGTGCCTCGTGGCCAACAGTTCTTTCGTGGATTTCGTTCCCTTTCTTCGTATTCCACGTGGCTCTCACCTCTCTCCCCATAGTCCCCATGGTCCCCAATGGCCTCCATAGTGTTACGCAGGAAAATGCCACCGGCGAACAAGACGTCAGGGGCCAAGCACAATCGTCGGCGTTAACAAGTCACACGTCAGCTCCAGGGAATTTATTCGTTCTGCGCCTATACAGATATACAATTTAATTAAAAGCGGTACGTTGAGCGGAAACGATATTCACGGCCGTCGGCACTGCATTTTGCCGAAATAAATCCTGCTTTCCACCGGATGGTTGTACCGACACCACGGTGCTTGGAAAACGCAAAACAGTGAGCCAAAATTCAATTCTCCAAGTTGGACACTTTGAGAATTTCTTTTTCTACATATTAACAACAGCTTACAGCTTCGACATTTAAACTATTATTCTTTTAGACGATTGCAATTATGGTGAATATAAATTTGAAGATGAAATTACATAATTCGAATTTTAAGATTTATAAAAATATTTTTCCTACATATTAACAACAGTTTACAACTTCAAAAATTTAGATATAAATTTGAAGATGAAATTTCATAATTCGACTTTTAAGATTCTAATAAATCTTGTTCATAAAACATTGTTCATTTAGAGTGATTATAAGGCAGATTCGATGTTCGTAAAAAATTCTTTATGTATGAACAAAATCTTATTGAATCAATGTTATTAGTATTAAATACTGATCGTTTCGTTCTTCTCTGTTGAAACAGTACCAACTGTCTCCCCTGCAATAGCCGTGCTTTCAACTTTGAGATAGTACCGACGACTTTCTTGAAATTCTAATGACATTCGAAGTGCACTGCAAATAGAACGTAGAAAATCAGTCATCCCTACGTCAATCGTATAAAAGATTCATGAAGAATGAAGACCTGTCATTTACTGCTCGATAACAGCCCCAGAATTATAAGATTGCTCTCACTATTTTTACTTCCTTCTAAAATATTAATCGCTCAAACTGCTTAACCACCCTTAGCAGATAATTCTTCTTATCTTTATCGATACTTTAAATTTTCTTCTAATTAAAGCATTGCGTAAATAATAACAACTTCAAATTAAATATAACAAAATACGGAGTACAATATTCGTATAAATTGTAAATAACCTGTCAAATTAGGTGATAAATAAATATTTCTATATTACTTAATTTCTTAAATCTCTTCTTATTAATGCAGTGTATTTTTGGTTAAATAAACGGCAAATTGGATAATTTGAATGTAAACTAAACTTTTAAAATTTACAAAATGATAAATCATTTTTCTCGTTTCGTTCGATTTTTATAATTCCGGTCTGCCCAACGCAGCGTGTGTAAGCGACTTTATCTGAAAGTTATAACAATGTATTGAAAAAGGTTCTATCGACAATCATTGACAGGATTGGAAGATCTAATTAGCTTTAGTACACCGAAATATCTACAGCTCCGTAACGTCCTAGGGAAATTCGATTAGAACCGGTTCAATTCCGAGTCGCTTGCTGCGCGTTCTATAATCTTGTTCGCCTTAAAATCGAGGCGAATAGAAGTCGCGATGTCCAATATCGTAGGCCGATCGTAAAAGTTAGCGAGTTTGATAGCAGTCAGCTTTTGCAAAGCTCCTTCCAATTCGATCCCCGTCGCTTTTACGACAACGCATTCGCAAATGCTGTTCCAATTCCTAGCGTCACAGCAGGATCGTCTCGTCACAAACTAGCTGCCGTTTCACTCCTTTTATGAATATCGTTAATTACACTAATTGTGCTCTCGAACGTTCCTGCTGGTTCACAGAATTAAACCAATACTATTCTACTCAATAAAATAAAACACGAATAATTTGAATTGATGCAGTCTGGGCTACGAATTCTTATGCATGTACAGTCAGCTGCTTATTCGACAAATAACAATTACTAATTTTCAAGTGTTTGCAAAAGGAACGAAGGTTTCGTGCACTTTATATTTTTATGTTAATAAAGAAATTATAATATTTGGTAAATTCGCAGCAGTATGCCAACAATTTTTTACCAAACAAAATAAAAGGCAAATAATTATAACCACTGCAGTCTAAGCTGCAAACTTTTATGTGCTTACTGTAATTTGGTAAACTTTAAATATTTGAAAAGAGAACAAGCATTTTGTACACTTGACATTTTCAGGTTAAAAAAGGAATGCATATTCTCGTCGTTTGAATATGCAGCACTTGTGCAGGAAAAATTATTTTCACACCTACTGCATCGTACTGTTATATTTTCAACCTGTCAAACATATTAAGAGGGACAATCTGTTTCACTCCTTATTTGTAATTCAGATGGAATATTTTTAGTATCCATAGAGATCCTGAATCTATGTTTAATAAATGGAGCACTATTCTTGACTGCTTCCCTCTGAATAAATGACGACATTTGCTGTATCATTCCGGAGGAACATCGTAAAATTAATGACATCTGCTATTTGTAGATTGTGAA
The DNA here is from genome assembly GCA_028453745.1 of Agapostemon virescens. Taxonomy (NCBI): domain Eukaryota; kingdom Metazoa; phylum Arthropoda; class Insecta; order Hymenoptera; family Halictidae; genus Agapostemon; species Agapostemon virescens. The sequence goes on along the minus strand of CM052096.1, from coordinate 6,263,610 downwards.
GTTGTATTTCATCACTTCTCTCTGAATAAATTATGAAATTAGGTACACCAACATTAATAAAATTAAATGTACTATTTTCTCAAATTTTACTTTGAGCAAATTTCACCAAGTGTCTTTTAAAAATAACTATGCGCAATTGAACCATCATAGGGATCATTCGAACTCTCGAAATGCTAAAAAGCCTTCGCAAATTGAAGCAAATATCGTCAACGTCCGTTGCAAAATCCGATCGCTCGCAGTTTTCGCGATTTTCTTTTGATGCTACGTTGTAAAATCTTTGCCTGTGATCAGAGAAAGCGTGTTCCTCTGTCTCCGGACACCTTTTCCACTTTTTGTCAGGGTTTCGCCTTGCCCTGTGCGCCTGAATGTCAGCGTCAATTAATATATCCCGATCGTTTGGCCGCAACTGTCGACTCTCCGTGCCGTATCGACTTTTCTCGTTTACGTCCCATGAAGCTACAAAACTCCTGCTCCCTGTGGCAGTGAAAATTCCATTTCCCAACAGAAAACACGATCGACCCCCAACTACCTTTGCCCCCTTAGCTGACGTTGCAACGGCCATCGGCGGATTGCATCGAGAGTTCTGAGGGCTACCGCGTTAAATCGAATTCTTTGGTGTTTTGATGGCGTAAAGGAAACAACGTGTAACAAGAATCATTCCGCAACGTTTGCAGAATTTTGCCAATTTTCGAGCGGTCTTTTTTTCTTTATTTTCACGCGTTACACGTCCGTTCGATATGTAGAGCGATGTTACTCCCACTTCCACGCGGAAAATTGCAAACATTGTATTGGCAACAATACATTCAGCTTCGACTGCTTTTTTTCGGTTGTTCTGCGCGTACGCGCGGAGATTTGATGTGTTTTAACGCATGCGTGATTCTATTTTTTGAGGGTAAAAATCGTAAATATTGCAGTTTGCGAGGATAATTTCTGTGCAAACTGCGCGAAATATTGATTCGAAGTGAAGCGATGAGAAATGGATGGAAATCGTGGAATTTTGTAAATTGTTTCTGTTGCGGATCGTCTAACATTTATTTGCTTTTCGGATACTTCATGTTTACTTATTTGTTTATTTACGGATGATACTTTCTACGCAGATTTTGCGAAATATTGATTTCAAGTAGCTCGACGCGTGCAAATAGTAAATTTTATAATATAATAAATGTAATGGATTCGATAATTTTCAAACGAAGGCAAATCTGAGTTTGGGGTGATCAAAAAAGCTGTAAATTCGAGAAACAGTTTCATAAATATCGTATTCATCACGCAAACTTATTTAGAAAACGACGATCAATTTTATTGATCACAAATACAAATTTGTAGACTTCGCATTTAAAATGCTGTGAGCACATCAAATTTCCAATCGCTTTAAAAAATCTCTCCCGAAACAATCAAAATTCTTCAAAACAGCCCGAGTTTATCGGAAAAGTACATTAGGTGCACGTCGATCCATTACAGGACCGTACAGAAAATTCCCAGCAGCTTTTTCCCACATTTTCCTAAAAAATAACCGTGGAACGGTATCTTCTGAAATTCATTTACCCAGGAAAGGATTACCTTCCGGTTAGGGGTGGGTAGGGGCTGCGGGAAGGGGTTTCAAGTAACGTTTGAACAACGTTCATTCTATTTACCCGAGAGCTGCATGAGCGCGGTAGCGAATTCCCAGGAAGAAGTTCCTTGTAACGACAAAGCTATGAATTCCGCGAGCGTGGTCGTCGCGCACGTTGCAAGCGTAAATCATTCTCGATCCGTAAACCGAAAAACCTGGCTGGTATCGAGCTATCCGATCGAAATCGCTGGTAAGTGTGCAGTTTATCATTGTCGGGCTGTTTCTCATTTTACCGAAGCAAATGATACAATAGTGATATCTCACACGTGCACGATCTATGCGTGCGCATTACGCGCGTGTATGTATTTTATCTAGCCGGGACACCGTTCCCCAGGCAGAATATCAAAGTTCGCGCATTCCTAGAAGAAAAAGGAAGAGCACCGGAGAGAGCAACCGGGATTGGAAAGTTCGAGTGTGAATGGGGGGGAAAAAAGTGTAGCATGACAGCGTTCCGCTGCATCATATTGGCATACTTGTTTCAAAGCGTTGCCTCGCGCGAGTTTCCTGAAACGCTGTATCGAAATGTATCGATAAAACGAGACTAGCCCCTGTATTCGTAGCTACCTTTTTTACTTTATGTCTCGCCGTACCAGCGACGGATACCAGAGATAGATCATCCGCTAATTCTCTTTTTAATTTACCGTTCCGAGTGATTTATTATTGCACGAAGACTCGTGATTGCTGTAAAAGCGCCCAGTGATTGTATGAAATGGATGAACGAATACCTCATTGTTGGTGTGTTCAAATTTACCGATTGTACATGAGTCATATTTAATAGATTTTATATATTATTTAACATTTGCATAAATATTCGAGCAGTAAATGTATTTGAAAATGTATTAATACATACTTGATTTTTGATAAATTAATACATCTTCATAGACAGTAAAATTTACAATCTTTCGAAAAATAAATTTCAAGACAATTCAGTGCAGACTTCATTTAAGTTTCAACTCGATGAAACAGTTAATAAATTAATTTCTGTGAGTACTATGTAAAAATGAATAATTATACGCATTGCACTGAGAATGACCCACAAGTTTGAGGCAGAGCACCGACAGAAGTAATATTTGAAATAAATAAATAACGTTCTGAAAGAAACTGAGAATTTATTGTGTGTCGAGAGAACTCTGTGTAAGACAACCTTTTCTTTCGGACGAGGGTTACTTTAACAACTGTTCGGAAGTTCGATAGGATGGTTTACGAGAATCTGTTGCACATAGGATCTCACACGCTCCGTTTCAAGACAGATATTGCTTTCATGGTTTCTTTTAAAGTTCACCGAATTAATGACGGAAGTTCACCGAAAGTAATATCGGCCCAGCGAGCCAATACAGTTTACTTAGTTCTGGCATCACACGTCGACTGCAAGTATTGGACGCTTAATAACGCCGCTGTAAGAAACAAGCAAAGTAATATTTTTCTTCTCAACCTCCTTATTGCTGCCTAAAAATGCAACCCAAACAATATACTAATAATTACCGACGACAAAACACGGAAGAACGTGGAAGACCACCGAAAAAGTTTGAAGACAGCGAATTGCAATTACGCGCACCGTCTGACGTGTCTGGCCACAACCAATCTATTCCACTTACTGCAGTTACTCCATTCTTTGCTGTACAATATCGAATCACGTTCGTCATGGAAATGTATTTACATATCTGGTGCGTTTTACAATATACTTCTATAGAAACCGTCAGCTTAATAAAAGCTAAACGAACGCGAAATCGCATGTTCGATTAATGGTCTCCAATTCGCAACACTTCTCGATAAGGTAACAAACAAAACGGCGAGAATAGAGAATTTATATCCATGGACCGTCAAGTCGCGAGTATGTCAATTGCAGCCGCCTCGCGTTAAACATTTTGAAGGACACGGCGACAAACATCGCGCAGCTGAATAATGCATTTCCGGTTCGTTTGAGCGATCTCACCCCGGTCGCCGCCGAAATGTTCCTAGCTGAAATACGAACATTAAAATTTCCGTATTAATAATGGCTCTTTCCATTACTCGAGTCGTTGTTTTATAATTCACTCCGTTTCAATGGAATCTGATTTAATTTCGCGATGGCGGTGTACGATCGACGTTCTGTCGACTGTTTAGCGCAGGTGCGCACTCGCCGGTCGAAACACATGTGTGCGCACTTGTCCTGGCCATGGCTGATGGAAATATAATGTGAAAACGTTAATGATGTTTTGTTTATTTTCCACGGCGAACGCCTGTGTTTCGGTAGCAACGGGAAGAGAGGGGAGGAGCATCGTCGTTGATTCAAATTAAAACGGAACTTACGTTCAACGCTATCCAAATTATTTTAGCGTTCCCCCGTTCCCGCCTCAATCGTATTTCCTTCGCGAATTATTTTCATCCGCGTATTTCAATTGCAAATTACTCGACGTAACCCGCGGAAACTAAGTTTTTGTCATGGTACACGAGACGATTTGCAAATTTTTGCTAATTTTTACCATTCTGACAGCAAGGGCACCCCTTGAACGCGAATTCTTCTGCGATAATTAACGAGTCCGATAAGTGTGGACTCTTGCTGCGGTTTTCTCTTGATGGCAGAATTAATGATTGTTATTTCGATTTGTGTATATTCTATTTAATACGTGATTACTTACTGTTTAGTAGTACTTCAATGTTGTTATACGATAAAGAAATTGTACGAGTAACAGGAAGAAGTTTTTAATTTCAATATTTCTATTGTACAATTTACTACTACTGAATAATACTTATGGAATTTTTAAATAATTGATAGAAGCTACTGTGGGCCAAGATAAATGAAGACAGTTTTGAGAAACCTTTGGCCTACCAAGAGCTAGCTTAATGTAGATAAAAAAAGTTTTAAATTATTATTGTTCTACCCTAAGTTACGTAAAGATAGATCAAGGTAGGCTAAGGTAGCTTTAAAGGATCCCGAGTCAACTCCAAGGTATTTCAAGGTGCTGGTCCTGGAGCTCGTCCGCTTCAGCCGGAGTCCCCGGCCCGATTAATTGATTGAGCGCACTCGCAGAGTTCAGGTGCGCATCGTTGCGCATCGTTGCGCAGTCGTACGCAAGTCTCCCTCACCCCAACTAATTTCGGTAGATCTCGATCACCGTAATTATTCATAAATTTCTTACTGTTAGTTGTTGAATATTTATAACTATTCCCTTCTACCTGATTTTTTAAGTAAAAGTGGCTAATAGTATTTGGGATATTTTTAAATAATAATGTTTATACTCGAGTTTGACTTTAAATGACTATAAGTGCATATTATTTTATATAATCTCAAATTACCTTCTAATTCCACACAGGTCTATCCTAAACTGCAACTTTTTAGGTTTCATTTAAGTCCTCAAAATTTAAAACAACTCAACATAAAAACACTGAAGCATTGTTTAATCACTGAAGCATGTTTAATCGATTACAAATAATTATAAGTTCCACCGCCCCGGTAAACAAAAGCTTCATCGGTGCTCGGGTTTCTAATGGACTGCATAAACCCCGTTTTAATAAAAACGAGTGTAAGTGCACGTGTAGGACATATATTGTCCTCGTGCATCGCGCTTCCGGCGCAACGTGTTTCCGATCGTACCGCTGCACACCGGAAGCAGCAAGGGGAGAACGTACGCATGCGTTTTCTTTTATCGGCAGCGCACGTGTGGGGAAAAGTCGAAGAAAGAGGCAATGTGCATAAGCATTTCCGAGTTTTCCATGTGAATACGCTGAATGACCGTTAGAATAGAGGGCAATATCGGAGCTCGCTGACGCGGCTCGGCGGGCCAAAAGGCTCTACTCTTTCCGCTATCTTCAGCCTCTGCAACTCACACCACTCTCATCCGCTTCTTCCTGACGCCAGACTCACCCCTCTCCACCCTTCCGCACTCTCACGGCTTGTTAATGTTCAATATCTTCGATTCTCGCTCCTCTCAAAGAATGTACAGAGTCGCGAACTCTTGAAACAAATCGCTCGAATAACTCCTCCCGTGCTTTTTTTTTTTAAACATTTTAACTATCTCGTGCCTCAGTTCGTTGGAAAGCCGATTTTACAGGCGAAATTCCATTATTCGAAAATTCCAGGTGATACCAGCCAATGCTTCCGATGAAAGATGGACGATTTAATTTAGTAATTTAGATTGTAGTTGGTATTGTTTCTAGTTCAGTTTATAATCTAGCTATAATCTATAGCTAGTGTAGATTGTAAAAATTATGAGTAGAATTCTTCATTTTTTAATTGGACGATTACCCTACTTAAAAAGATAGAATAATTTTTACTAATTACTGCAGCTGTTTAAAAGTTTTACTAAAACTTAACAATCTATTGTGAAACTGACCTAACAAAAAGTAGCCTCAGAAGTAAAGGGTATAAACGTATAATTGTATTCGCTGGAATCCACTAGAGTTATGAAAATAGTGCACATAACATGCTCGCATATTTTTTCATAATTAATCCAATGGTTTAGTTGAGAGGGACATAAAACAACTGCATCTGTTTGGATCATACTACTATTCCATAAAGCCTGGAATCAACTAGAGATTTACTAATCCGGCAAATGTACTCTGGAGTATCCAGGACAATAAGAACCTGCTTGAACTTTATTCAACTTTTTACTACACTCACTTTTAGGCAACCTTATGTGCCATAATCTTATAAATACCTGCAGCTTACGTATGATTTATCACGCTTGTACTCGGTTATCACCTGAGTCTGCGTTGCGCTGCTATAGCACGTCGCTGTATTAGCATTGCATGACACCGCTGCGAGCATGTTTCAGGATTAAATCCTGTATGTGTACGTAAACAGAATTTCTGTTTCTGACCAGTATATTAGGTCTATCAATTAGTGTAACTGTCTGTGCTTTTTTCCATGTATGGGGGTATACCGTAGCACATCCATATGAGACTCCATTTTGTGGAAGGTAACATACACTCCCTTGTGGAAACCAATCCTTTTAATTTCTCTAAAGAAATTTAATAATAATATTATTATTTATATTATTAGCAGAATCCAGAAGCTTTGATTGTTATTTAAAACTCCATCATTTAGTTGTACAATAAACAGGAATTTTTATTTTTCCTCTAGTAAGTTATCAACGACACAAAGATTTAATAAATTGCTAGTGTAATTAGTGTAATATTTTCAAAAACTGTAACTACATGTTTGGAAAATTTTGTTTAAAGTTCAAACAGTAAAAGTGACTTGGAAGAATAAAGATAGTGACCAACGCCTAGTTTTTTTGCAATTCCTCAACAACCAAGTAATTGGGTCACGTAGCCTGGTGAGATAGAAAGTGTGCTATTGTTACTGTGTTTTTTTCTTGTTCTAACGGAACATACGTGTTGAGCCTTATCGGCAATTTGAATAAATTCCGAAAAGCACTCCTCAGAAGTTATTGCGTTTCAACGGAAAAGCACGGTAGACTAGTAAATGGAACAGAAACGCCGGGGCGACAACATGTTGGCTGCTGACAGATAAGGGCTCGGAGTGGCGAGATGACACGTTCGCGATATCGTTTGTTTATTCCTCGTCTTTTTAATAACAAACCCATGATAACAAACTTGTTTTCTCAGGTGTATCGTATCCTCCGTCGACGAAACAGTTCACCCGTTTTTACGACGTCCTACAAATTTCTCTTCCACCATTCTACGGTGTTTCTCGCGAAAAAATGGCACCGGCGTAAAATAGTGTGAAGTAATTGCTCGAGGAATATTGCCAAATGCGTACTGGCAACCAAATCTGCGCATTGTGAATTAATTCGTTAATATTAGACTGTAGATCTTTGTGCTAAATAATCAACTTAAAGAAATCAATTGTAAAGAATAGGACTGTCGTGAAAATGAACTTTTCCGTTTAATAATTCTAACAAATTGGGAAACATATAAATATATAAGACTGTGCATTTCCCGTCTTAATATCGAAAATTATAGATATAAAATATATAATCTATAAAATTATAGAACAAACATAACCATTTCTTAAATCCTGAAACACTGAACACTGAAAGTAACTAATTTTTATTGTCTTTTAAAATTACCAAAAAAAACGGAGTAAACATTTATCATGATTCACGCAGGAAATGTTTCTCAAGGGATCAACTATTTCTGTTTTGACCTAAATCCCAAACTTATAAAATTATTCACTGGTTCAAGAAAATTTGTATCCACTTCGAGTGAATCTACGCACTCGTTCGTCACGTTTTAACAACGTTTCGATGTCCGAGCGATAGACAGATAACGTTGATATAAGATTTCTTGTGTTGGCCCGTGCGTAGAGTCTCGGTTCCACCCCGCATGGAATAAACGGCCGGAATAAAAAAAGATTTTGGCTGGCACGGGCGGAAAACGAGGATTTTTCTATGGAGTTCGCCGCACGGGCAACAGTCCAGTATTTGCTTTCAAGTGTTCGGTACAACGAAGCTATCGATTCGACTCGGGGATCTCGCCCGTGGCTTTTGGTCGCTCTCGAAATTGGCAATTCAAGCGGTTAGGAAAATACGCTCCTCTACCGTGTCAGATTCTGGTGTAACCTGTCGCGAATAACATTCGATATGTAATTAAGTTAGACTCGTCGTAACCGATTGACTTCGCGTGCACACCGCCGTCAACGATACCGCCAGCCCGCGCTACGGTTACAGGGTTACAATTAATTACGGCTAATGAACTGCCGCTCTGTGAACTATCGGAATAAAATTACGTTAGTTCGAGTTCTGTGTCCGTGCAATATTCACGCCAGAAGCAGTGCCAAATTGCGGCTGTACGTTATCAACTATTACTTTGCGGTAATTATTTCCCTGGAAAGTATTGGCTCTTCGTTGCCGTTTTATTAATCTTTCGCACTCGAATGCCGACTCTGCGGCGCAAGTAAAAATTGCCACACCATTATTCAAAACAGTTCTTGTATTATTAAATTCCTTCGTATTCTATAAATTGC
>CM052096.1:6241322-6255081 GCA_028453745.1 Agapostemon virescens | reverse complement strand
TAAAAATTCAACTAGTAGAGAAAACAATTTCGATTTTACATGCACAATATAAAAAAGATTATTAGAATCAAAATATTCTAGGTTCTAGCTATTTTACAAATTGTTAAAAATTCAACTAGTAGAGAAAGCAATTTCGATTTTACATACACAATATAAAAAAGATTATTAGAATCAAAATATTCTAGGTTCTAGCTATTTTACAAATTGCTAAAAATTGGTAGAGAAAACAAGCTTGTGGCACGATATGAGAAGGATTACCAGAATGTGAATATGCTGGCTTGAAAGAAACATCATGATTCTGGAATTCGTACTGCCTCGAGTGCGAAGGGTTGATACAAAAATGGGCACGGAATAAAATTACGTTAGTTCGAGTCTCGCGTTCTTGGAATATTCACGCCAGAAGCAGTGCCAAATAGCGGCTGTGCGTTATAAACTATTACTTTTGCGGTAACTATTTCACTGGAAAGTATTGGCTCGTCGTTGCCGTTTTATTAATCTTTTGCACTCGAATGCGGACTCTGCGGCGCAAGTAAAAATTACCATACCATTATTCAAAACTTCCCTTGTATTCTATAAATTGTTAAAAACTGAATCGGTAAAGGAAACAGTTTCAATTTTACATGTACAATATAAAAAAGATTAAAAGAATGAAAATATTCTAGGTTCAAATAACTGTCTTTGTTAAAAGGGTTAAACATTGATACATATATTTTTCGGATTGTTACAGGTGGCTTTAATTTGTTCGAGAGATTAGAAGAATTGGTTAACCAGCTGAAGTGGTAAATATGCTTCACAGAAATATTTCTTATAATTTAATTAATGCTAGGTATATCGAATTGGTTTATCTCGAAATTCGACCTAAATAACTATTAATGTACTAATACTAATATTAATATCTGGAATAGCTTATGAAGCGATTGGTACATATAGATGGAATTTAGTCAATTTAATTTCATGGATTAGCTGGTGTAGTTTCTGTAATACGATTTGAAACAAAATGCTATATTACCCCAATTTGCCGATTAAGAACGCCTTCAGAATTACGTGCAATTATTCTAAATCAAAAAGCCTATTAACAGAGCAATATAATTGATTTCGATAAATGTTAATCTTATGTTTGAACAATTTTGTACGTCGGTGCATGTTAACCCCTTGGGTACATTTGACGTCTGAGACACGTCATTCGCTCTTAGGGGAAAAAAGTGAATGACGTGTCTAAGACGTCAAACCAAAAATTAAACTTTGAATTTATTTCATTTAGTTTTATTTTGTTGTTATTAATTTATTTTTGTTTTGCAATTCTAATTAGTTGAAGACATCTTAATACTACATATGTCACCAATATTTTAGAAATAAATACATTCTTACGTAAAATGTACTGCCTTTACATACTACTCCAAGCAACCAAAAATTATTTCTGTTCCACATGCAAATATTTTCTCAAATAAATCCGTACCCAAGGGGTTAATTACTATTTCAACGTGCTTGAAATAAAATGAAAATGAGAAAAACAAATATACTATTAATAAAGATTAACTACTAATAGTATTAACATCAATATGGTTGTCGTCAATTCAACTTTTAATCAGTTTATAAATTATTTTGGGCTTCTGAAATTGATCTTATTTATTGAATACCATCTGCACATGGCAAACAGGCTCATCTTTCTAAGAAACTGGGTTATCCTCCAGAAATTTCGTCTATGGGGCGGCTTTCGTTCGAGGTTTTTGAAATTTTTATTTCTTTCAACAGCAGGAAATAAAGTGCGGCTATCATTTAAAATGCTGAGTAGAAGGGGAGCAGAGACTGTCGGGAGCATACACATGGGGATCGTGTGTTCTGAATGTAATAGATTAGAGTAATAATTTATTGCAATAAATTCTTAGTAATACAAAGAAGGAAATATTATCTTGGACGCAAAGAATGTCGTTCCTCAGGATGCATTCATGCTGGGAATAAAGATATTGTGCAAAAATTCCAGAAAATACCCTAGCATGTTTTTAAACTCTCACTGGAAAAACTATAAAAATGAATATTTAACGAATATTTAATGAACATTTAAGATAGTACTCTTTTTAAATGGTAGAACGACTATTTAAGACACTAATGCTACTGAAGTGTAGAACGACTATTTCAAATAATATTCTATGAGAATTATAGAACAACTATTTGCGAAAGTAGTTTGATTAAATTGTAGAACGATTATTTGAAATAGCATTTGAATTATTTGTTCTGGAAAATGTGAGCCAGCTGCGACCATTTGCCTGGACCTAACTTCTAAAAAATTAGAATTTCGAATTAATCCTAAGTTAGGAGCATGTATAAAATTACCTTCCGCGAGTAAAGTTCTCTTTCTTCTCGAGCTTCATCAAGATCCCGAGAGAATGCATGGAAATTCCCGCAACGAGGACAGCAATCGTTGAAAAGACTTCAGTTTTTTTTCGGTCGAAATTAATTTCAACAAAGAACTCCTCCCACACACACGGACAAGCTAGCCGCACCCTCTAAGGAGAATTACAACCTGCGAACCACGTCGAGACGGTTGCAAAGAGGAGCGAGTTGAAAATCCACCGGTAACGAAACTTTTCTCCCGAGTAGTCATCTACGTTCATTGTTCCAACCGCATTCTGGCAGCTCGAAAGAATGGTATGGATGGTCGCGGTGGCTTGAAATTAAACATTTGGCCGGGGACAATGAACGAATCCCTTGGCACATGCGTCGGGAACAATGCCGTGGCAATACTTGGACAAGTCGAGAACTAAATGGCCAAACCCTCGGTATAAGTTCAAAGTTAATGTTGCTCCGTGCACTCGTATATTTGGCAATGGGAGGGTGCCTCGTAAATGCGTTTTCAACGTGTCAACGACTGTGTTCTCCTTTCAACTCGAAAGTGTTCACCTTTCGTACAACCTTTTACCTCGACCTCTTTGCTGGCGAGTCTATTGGGCGCGGACATGAGTATCGTTTGTACTCCTTGCGGTACAATTTTCTATACGAGTACAACCACCAAGATTTCTTAACGCTAGAAATGACTCCTTACTCACTTTTTATTTAACAGTTATTGAAATTATAAAAATGTTCTCACGAAAACATTTTCATTAAAACATACATTAACATAAAAATTGTACAAACTTTGAATAATTTCAATCTTGTCATTATTATGAAGCAGAGTATTAGTATAGTTTAGTGTTATTCCTTAACACTAGGGACACACAATTTTTAAGGTTTCTTGAATCCTGATACTTATAGGGGATGTTTCAATATTAGCAACTAGCCGGTTACTTTAAAATTCAATTTTAAGCAATTATTGCTACCTTTCTTCACCAATCAATATTAATAGAGTTCTTCAGGTTTTTCTTATGCCTCACCTTGTATAGTTTCTCTATTTAATAATGGAGTTCACTATTATTTTTGCAGAATATTTTTCTTAGCTCTCCATCTATTCTGTTCAATGCCTTGGCATTATTCACTTACTATAATGAGGAATTAGGTTAAACTACCCTTATAGGCGATGTTTCAATCTAAGCAACTTATCGGTTACTAACAGCGACAGACTAATTCGGTTGGCCTGTTCGTGATGCTTCACCCTTCGCACCGCGTATTATTTCATACTTTATTGAACCGAGAGGGTTTCCATTTTTTATCTGATTGGCGAAAGCTTCTCCTATCGCGTGGGAGGTTTAAATAATTTCGGTTTGAATCGCGAATGATGCAAGGGGCTGTGCCAGACGTTTCAAACGGATTGCGATGAGGTAGATAAAAGTTGCACGGATCCGTTTTAAAGCAGGCGGGTATTACAAACGGATAGGCGGTGCACGCAGTGCGGGTCGCATCTCGCTGGTCCTATCAAAACTGCAGGACGTAGGGTGTTCGGCGTGAAAGCTAATGGATCTGGTGGCGCGATGTTATCGCAGGAACTAAGATTGAATGAACGACAAACACGGAGGAGGGTATTGACCGATAAGGGTCAAAGTACGAAACTCGAAATCCGGCGGGATCTCTCGGTAAAACTGTTTGCGAAGGAAAGCGAGATAACGATAACATCGGTCCCGTGAATATTCATGATTAAACGAATGCAAATTACGAACATTTAATGTTTGCTAGTGCGAGCAATATTTAATTAAACGGTATATTTTACGCGTGAGCGTCGTAAAACAACCGTTACGGTTTAATTAAAGTTACCATGCTGGCTATGTCGTGCCGTCCTTCCCGATCATCCGCAGAAATTGTAACTCCGTCGCCAGCGTTACGTTTCTATGCCAAACGAACATTTAGTTTTGCCACTTTTAACTGTAGCAACAAATTAGCATACAAACATCTGCTCAATAAAGAAGGCATCATGCAAATGCGACATCTGCGACGCCGGATTCATCGTGGAGCTCGTGCTTGTTTACTCGGTAATGAAAAATTGCGTTCCGCAATTTAAAACAAATGATTTAATACTGGTTTTACCGCTGCAACTCGAATGACCAGCCCGCTGCACGTTTTATTTTATAATTCTGGAAATTATAACAATCTCACCGAGCGGATCAACCTCGTCTGACGGCGATCCATTATTGCGACCATGTCGTTGTTCAGGACCTAATTTATTTATAAACTTTATCAAATATATTTTTCGTAGTATTTCTCGTAGACACGTTAATGTTTCCATTGTCAATAATACAGCCTTCACTTAACTCGAATTTCTAAAGGAAAAAATACATCCTCGATTAACTTCTGTTCGATATAATTAAGTTGGAAAGTTTTTATGTAATATAATAATTCATATCTTAGTAGTAGCGGTATATAATACTTTGACACCTTCATTGTGACTTTGACCTTTCCATTTAGAAAAATAAAGTTGACCATCACGTTTCCTTGACATCTCCACCTATTAAAAAATTAGCAACGTCAGCTTCTTTTAAAGGTCCCACCCTGTATTTGCTGTATCTCACAAAGGGGACATTTTAGATGAAAATCTTGGGTAACTCACCCTGTATACTTCGCTACCCTGCAGCGTCCCCTGAAATATTAAAATTGCAGAAACAGGACAATGGTCAACGAATCGTCCTTCTCGCTATCTTGAAGAGCCAGTCGTTTGCGGAATCGCAGGCCGCCGCCCAACATGACGCGCATAGGGGTGAAATCCGCTACGGAAAGAGGCCCGTTACGGGAAGTGTCATGGGGTAGAGAAGGTTACCACCGGAAAGCCGCAGGGGAAGCAGGCCTAAGGGTTTGCCTACCGGGCAGACCGGTAATTAACACGACGCGTCTGCAGATTTGCGACGGTACAATCGTCATTGTGAACGGAAACCGGAATGACGGCTGTGTATGTGTTAACCGAAAATGCGCGACAACTCGCCTCGTCCGAAATCTGATTTATTGCCAGGAGAAACTGACAGAGGACAGTGGCCAAATATCAAATGCCACACTGCTTTTCGCGAATGTCAAAAATCACGATTTTGCGAGAAACGAACTCGAACGCTCCGGGTTGCTACAATTTTATAACAATGCCGTATTACAGTTGCAAATATTTCTATCGAAATTTTAGACATATATTGCAATTCTCTTTTATTTATTTTCGATTTATACATTTCTTGTTTAGTATAATTAGACTGTGGAAGTTGTAGTGGAGAAGATGAAATATAATGGAAAATACAAAGAATAATTTTAGCACATTCTGGTTTTCGGGCGAAAAACGAAAAATTGATTTACCTTATTTTTAATTATAACAAACCAGACTAAAAAATCTGAAAATTTTATGAAGACACTATTTATACTTTATTATTTTATAATAAGTGAGTGTTACAAAAAGAGATACCGCGATAGAAATTATAGCTGTCACTGAGAAAATTAAGAAATCCCTAGCCATAAATTTTGTGAAATTAAATAAATTACCGTACAGGTGCAAGCCGTGTGATTGGAAATAAAATGTAGAAATTAAAAAGACTGAAGGCGGTCAGTTCGATTTCCGAGGATCTCAATTGGCAATTAGGATTTGCGCAGAGCCGAGGGACGCAAATAATTTCGAGGCAGCGATGTTCTTGGTAATGACGGAAATGAAATGGTTAACGACAGAACAATAGGTGCCTGGTTGAACCTATCCACAATGACGTTATGGTTAATTATCTGCTGGGAAGCAAGGCTGACACCTACTCGAGTACGGTGACGTGCCCGTTAATTTTGTAGGTAATTAGTGGAACAGAGGCGTTCGACTGCTTGCGCCGGCAGAAACGAATGCAAAAGTGCGCGCGAAATGTGCTGATTGCATTACCAGAAAGACGAATAGCCGTTTCAGTGAATGGGCTCGTTAACTTGCGCACTTACAAATTAGCCGTCATTTCGGTTGCCAGTTCCATCCACCCCCGTTCAGACTGCAGCTAGGCTGCTTTTTTTGGGCTAACGACGAAAATCCACCGAAGCTAGATAAGACGACCCGGGGATTAGACGCTAATGATTCAGCCAATCTCTGCGTTAGCCGTGCTTCATTAAGCCTCGCACCTGAAAAAGGAAAATTGTCCTGGCAAATCACTTTGCTAATCTCGAAATGATTCAGTTTCATCTCTTTTCGGTGATTGATTCGGCTGAACTTCGGCTAAACGTGATAGAATTTCTTCGTTACATTTATTCGACTAAGGGGTTGTAAAAGTTCATTGGCTAACAGGCCTGTAAATATGAAATCGAAATTTTCCTTACCTTGTTTGCAACCAGAAATACAAATTAATTACTTTACGTCGCTGATAGTGGCATGTCAATTGACAATTTTATTAATGAAACAGGTTTTCGATATTTTTGTCGATTTCAACATATTGGTGCGTGAACTATGTACGATAGACAGTATATCAACACTCCGTATTACTACAGTGGCTCACAAAAGTATTCGGACACTGTTCAAACCTAAATTACTTTTTTGAGATTGGACCAAACGTCTTGACTTTTCTTGAGCAATTAGTTGCATTGATTTAATAAATGATATGCAAAAAGGAATTTTGTAAATGTTGGAATTGGTACGAATTGCATGATCAATAAAAAAGGAACTTTTTAAATACTTTTTATTTAAGCCACGTACTAAAAGTTTTAAAGACGTATCTGGTAGATCTATGATAGTTATACATATGCAGAAAAATTCATTGAAATCGATCGATATCCACACGAGCTACGTGCCATTGAAAATGGTGAAAATCGCAATTTTTCACGATTCTTGGTCAGTTTCTGCTTAAACTCCATAAATTCTTACATCTCTCTCCTCGTGTCATTTTTGCCTGCGTCAATCGATTTCGATTAAATCATCAGCATATGTATAACTAACACAGTTCTGAAAAACGCATATTTTAAATCTTCATTACGAGTTGAAATAAAAATGTTTTAAAAAATGTCTTTTCTACTTCCTCGCGTAATTTCTATCGATTGGAATTATTTCAAAATTATTTTTGCATATCATTTAGTAAATCAATGCTTCTAGTTGCACCAGAAAAGTCAAGTCGTTTGGTTCAATTTTGAAAAAGTTATTTAGATTTGAAGAGTGTCGGAATACTTTCGTGAGCCACTGTATATCTTCGGCAGACGTGTTGTTTCAGTTAGGAGACGTAACATCTCAACTTGTTCGCAGGGAAATATCGAAAGAAGAACCTTGTAGAACTCCTTCTTCGCATACTCCGATAATGCTAGTATACGGTTCTCGGATGTTCCTGCCTAAAGACGTACCTTTGGCTTATAAGAATTGAATGTCGGCCCTGTTGTTACGTTGTTGACTCATTTCAAAGGAATGTTTCGAAAAGAAAGTTTCACTCGTCCTTGCTGAACCTTCGCTCTTCCAAAATACGATTCTGCTGGAATTATAGATTCGCATACTCCAGAATTTAACTTACTCATACTTCTATCGAAACTCTGCACTATATGCTTGCGAATGTTGCAAACCAATTTAACCCTTTCGCTACGGGCGATTTCTCCGCCGTTCCAAAAATGTGTATATTGCTCGAGAACGATCGCGTTTACGCCTCGTCGCAACCCGAATTGCTTCGACGGCGTTTATTGAACAGAAATTAACTTTCCTTTCAAAGTTGCCGAACTAACTGTAGGTTAAATTTGGCAATTGATATTTGTTTGCAGAATATACGGCATTTTATACAGAGCGATTGCAGTTAACCAATTAACTGTGTCAACCCCTTTTCAGAGGTTTTAAATGAAATGAGATTGAATGAAATTTTATTAGAATATTGTAGGATACAATGTTCTGAAAAATTTTCATTTGTTACAAGTGATATTATTTTCTTCCGAAGAAATTGAAAGAACGAACCGAACCATCTAATTATAATAATTTCTTCAAAAACAATTCTCCAACGTAGACACATTTGACGGTGAAAGTTACTCTATATTATCTTCTGGTCGATGATCAGTTCCGAGAGGATGGATCGCTTTGAACTCGCTGAGGAACTGAATAAGTATGAACGTGAAGTATAGCGAATACAAAAGGTACCCGTAGGATCGACGAGCGATCGCTCCGGTAATGTTGAAGTAAATAATGGTCGTCAGTAATGAGCAGAGGAGGAAAGCGAAGCAGCCAGGCGCCATGTCGCTCATTCTCATACGCGTGCGGTGATTGGGCTGTTTCGCTGCGTCGATGCCATAAGTTAACCCTAATCCCAAAAGTGTATTAAACATGGGTCCACCGAAACAGGCCGCGTATCCCATCCGCGGATATCCCTGTTTAGCTATAGCGATGTTTGATATCATATCTGTAAGCAGATTCCGCCGCGTATTAATTACCAGTTAACGCTCGAATGAAGCGTTGTTCAGACACCCTCACGCACGTCGAGTTACTATCCACATAATTTCTCTCTAAATATTTAATGAATTCACGATCACTACTATCACCTGATTCGGTGGCCGTGATCGTGGCGTCCAGTATACGCGCGTGCGAGAATGAAACAGAACGGCAGAACAAACACGTTAACTACCAAACACTTCAACAATTCCATAAAATCAAAGTAATTTCTTTCATCCCTTGCGCTACTATTCATTTTAGGATTTCAGTGATTAGAACTTCTCTCTCGTTCTTAACCCTTTGCACTTCAAGCAATTTTTATTCCAAATTTGAGGCATTTTTTGATTTAGAATATGTCCATTGATCTTTCGTGCATTTCTTAAGTGCAAACATAGCGAAAAAATATTTCAAGCATGACAGATCCAAAAAATTGATACTTTTATTTATTCAATATGGTGAATCTCGTGACTTGTTGAGTTTAAATAATTCGTAGCTTACTTGATGAACGAAAAAATTGTTCAAACAAATATTGCACAATTTCCAGAGGGACATACCATGCTGTGTTCTGTTTGTTTTTATTACTTTGCTTTTTCATTGAGATAAGAGGATTAGCTTTCGTTTTTTTATAAATGGAATGCTGAATATTTTTATCTAGAATTCGGATAAAGTGTCATATTCTGCGTAAAATGATATTATATCAAATAGCACTTTTTGAAATGATTGCCATGGTATGTCGAAAACTAATATACTAGTCGAAATTAAATTAATTTATTTGGCTTTTGTGTTATTTTTATTACAATAAACGATCGAATAAAGAAATCTCTTGAATCGAATCTTATGAAAGCAATTGTATAACTTCAATAATTGTAAAATAAAAAATTTGGAAAGATCGTTTAACACGCTATGGTTAATCCGATATATGTTGGGATAAATAAAACTAGTTTAGTATAAATGAAAAAGAAATTATCTAATAAAATATCTTATTCGATGTATTTCGACGGATGCGAGAGTGAAGCGTCTGAAATTGTCTGGATAGTATACTCGTAACGTAATTTGCCTACTTACCCCCTATACTATTACCCCATGCGAGGAATGTGATACCGAGCATGGCGTCTGATATACTGAAAGCGTATCCTACGCATTGGAGAACTGCCATGACTTCTCCAGCTAGCAAATAGACCGTCAGCATGGCAGCCAAGAATCCGAAAAACGCGAAAGCCTGCAATTAAATCGTCGTCCGTCATTATGATCCCATGGTTTCGCTAAGGTGATTAGAAAGAGGAATTTCCTATCTCCTGGGTAATAAATGTCAATTTAAAAAAAAAAAAATAGGAAGATGCCATTAAGTAATTTCTTTAGCGACAAGATTTTTCAAATCGATTTTCTCGTGAATGCAATTAATCCGTCGTTCGTCATTATGACCCCATGGTTACGTTAGGATGTCGATTAGAAACAGGAATTTCCTATCTTCTAGGTGGTAAATTTCAGTAGTTTTAAAAATAAAAAAGTATTATTTATTTACTTCTTCCGTGACAAATTTTTCAGGTTGATTTCCTTAGAAATGCAATTTTTACTATACCATAACGAAGAAGAACGTTTCTCGCAATTTATTCATTCATTTGATATTCGCTTTTCAGAATATGTAAACTCAAGAAATTCTAAAGAAGTTTGGCACGAAGCAAAATTACTTTATGGAAAATAGTAAATAAAATATATTATTCAGGTACACATTAATTTATAAAATATTGCGAATTATTGCTTAACACTTTAAGAAGACATTTCTGAAGGGTTGCACCAGGAGGCTTTGCAAGAAATCGATGTTTCTAAGCGAAAAGTAGAAATTCCAAAAAAGTCAATGGGAATCGTGGGAAGGCATGGTACTCACATTATGATACTTAGGTACACGGTCCTCGTCGGTTTTAAAGAATACAATTACACCAATTACCGTGCCGGCAACGGGGAATATCGCCAGAATTGGAACAGGGCCAATATGGCCGTGCCAGACTGCAAAAGAACGGTGAAAATGAGACGACAGTTAAATTGACTAATCGGATCGTTTCGCCACTGTATTTGCCATATAATGGCACAGAGAGATAGTATAAATTTCTTGTTTCTATACTAGACAAACGATAACGTAATATTAATAAATAACAATGAACGACAGTTTTTATCGAACGCTGTTAATGCTATTTTATTCTTTTACTTCGAAAACATCTGATGAGGCAAAACATTTCCACATCGTAGAGAGAAATATTTTTCGCATAAATTGTAACACGACAATTGTTTTACTCGCAGAGGAAAATACTGAAGCTTAAACAATGAGTGCACTAGAAGTCCTGCTGCTGTTTAAAAAAAGCAACAATAATTTTATTCCCATAATAAAATGTAATGTCTAAAATTTTTGTTCGATATCTTTCAATTGATCCTCCTGTTAAAAGAATTGTTAATAAACTTTTAAACGATTTTACGACTATATAATTATATCAACGATTTTAATATATTAAATAATTTGCTATGATTATTTTAATGAAACGTGGACACTATTACAAATAATATTATTGTGCATGTTCAGTTTGCATTTTAATAAATAAAAGTATGTCGAGAATGTTATGCCTTTACGGTATTGAAGTGTTTTTAAACAATTATGATATTGAGAACTGTTTTATTTTCGTTTCGATCTTCTGAAACCACACAGGGAGTGCATAAAATTTTAATTTAATTAAATTCCAAAATTAGTAAAGTAGCAAAATAAGGTAAAAGAAAATTAAAATTTCAAATTCAATTAATGTACCTTGAAATTTAATTAATATTAAATAAATGTAGGTACAGGACGGAGAAATTCCTTTATTTTGCAGAAGGTCTCTGTTGGAAATAAATATAAAGCAACGTGGAAAGGGAGTTTCTGGGAGAGCAATGCACTTCTCTTTCCGTTTCTTTATTTCGCGACTGTATCAGTCGTTGAAATACGATTGTCGAATGATTTATTTAGCGTTCAGCTAAACACCAACGATTTTCAAAATAAAGAGAAGGCAAAACGCGGTCGCTCGTATTTCATCGCGCTTGAAAATATGTCTGGGAGAGCTTGAGCTTTTATTAGTGGCGGCGATTTATAACAGCAGTCGTAGAAGTCGCAACAATTAATACAACTAACCGTTTAATAGAAACAATGCCAACGTCGGTGTCACACACAGCTGGAAGCAATTTAGCAGCTTGGACCAGCCTTTCTTTGCGGCAGTCGTGTTCACAAGTGGGATAAATAATAGTAGCAGGAACACTGCAGGCGCGCGGATAATTAAAATGAATTTCAAAACCTTATTTGCGTTTTTCCACTCCTCTGCATCTATCGGTGTAATGTCGTACAAGAACTCATTGAACAATCCTTTCGGCCTGCTAGTGTTTTCCTCAGTTGTCGGCAAACTATCTGTTTTCTCTAAATTTTTTAGCATTTCCCATTTTTGCTCAGTGGCGATGGCTACATCTGAAAAGTACGTTTCAGAGTAAATAATTAATGTTATTTTATAATCTCTTTATTCATGAAAATCGTTTAAAAAATTTTCTACTCACAATGTGAAAAATGTCATGTAAAGCATGCAGTATAATCTAGTTGCAAGTGCAATATAGTTGTCTATAAAAAATTATTTGAAGAATTTGCAAACCTCCTCGTTCATTTAAACTTGAAAATTGTTACTTTGCACGAAAAGTAATTAACCCCTTGCCATATTGTAACGAGTCAGCCTAGTGTTGAAAATTTGAAACAATATCCAACAAATATAAATATTCTGCCTTTCTTTTTAGACGAAAAATCAAAGTTTATTTTTTTGTAACCAATATTTAAGAATTTAAATAGATGTAGCAGTATAAGAAATATAGATTGTCTCAGTTGTAATATTTTCAGTGATGAAAACGTTGTAATAACTTTAGTTAGAAGAAAATGGTGTGGCAAGGGGTTGATAATCCCCGGAAATCTCCTGTAGCATCAAAGCCTGCGAGGCGCGTGTAAAATGCATGGGTACGAGATGTTTGATTCTAATTGAATAAATTTTTAGGTGAGCTGGTGATCAATCCTGGAAACAGCATTCGTACCGAGCTTAGTTCGTAAACCAAATGCGCGTGACCTCACGGGAATCCTTGGAATCGTGGCCACGTCCTCGTTCTCCAGGTAAGTGCGCAGGACGTCTGGATCCGATGCACTTGGGATCCTGCCTGCAAAAGTACGTAAGAAAGTCTTCGAGGGCAACGATCGATAGCTGCAGCATCGCAGGCAACTATTTTCAGGACTCGATAGAATTTAGGGAGAAAAATATTTCAAATACTACTTTACCACTAAACCTACCTAGTATTAAAATTAGTTAACACTAGAACTACCGAACAATAAATCCAACGATATACATTGCTTTGTGATAATAACAAAACTGCATTCAATTTTTATTCATGTATATTTTCTGGTAATAATGAGACTGCATCTATTCAGAATTTGTCCCATTTTTATTACGATGTCTGCTTCAATGAAGAAATTCATTCGGAGCTTTCAATGAAGATACTTTTATAATTTCTGGAATTGTGTAAGAAAAAATTACGAACCAGTCATGCTGACTGGTCCGGTAGTTCTAGTGTTAATATTCGTTTGTTCATAAAAATAATTTATTGGGTTGGCAACTAAGTGATTGCGGATTTTAACACTTTATCGACCGGCGATTATTTCGGAATCTTTGTAAGGCCCATGATGCATGACTGAAAACTTTTTAATGACTCTTTCAATGCTGACAACAATTTTTATTGCGAATCAACAATGCATCCCCAATAATATTGTCTAATAATGTTGTTACAAATTGGAATGTAAAAATAGAATTTTAAGCTTCATTTTGATACAGCGCGAATATTGAAAAGCCTAATAATAGGCTTCCGGTTGATAAAGTGTGATAAAGTGTGAATGAAATTGGGGCACGACTTCAAAGTTTTGCCAAATATTGCCACAAAATCGATAAATATTGAAGGTATACCCCTTCTTAAAATCGC
>CM052096.1:6199113-6230726 GCA_028453745.1 Agapostemon virescens | reverse complement strand
ATATATATGGAACATTTCGCGTAAGTGTCAGGAATGTAATAAGCAATCTTTTTGTTGTTATTAGTAGACTGCAGAATAAATATAGAATATTTTGTATAAATATAAGGAGTTGGCTAAACAATATTTTTTGTTGTTATTAATATACTATAGAATAATATATATATATATATATGGAACATTTCGCGTAAGTGTCAGGAATGTAATAAGCAATCTCTTTGTTGTTATTAGTAGACTGCAGAATAAATATAGAATATTGTGTATAAATATAAGGAGTTGGCTAAACAATATTGTTTGTTGTTATTAATATACTATAGAATAATATATATATATGGAACATTTCGCGTAAGTGTCAGGAATGTAATAAGCAATCTCTTTGTTGTTATTAGTAGACTGCAGAATAAATATAGAATATTTTGTATAAATATCAGGAGTTGGATAAACAATATTTTTGTTGTTATTAATAGACTGCAGAATAAATATGGAAGATGTTGCATAAACATCTGCAGTCTGATAAGCAATATTTCTGTTGTTATTTGAAAAATAATAACTTACAAGTTGTCAGCTGTGGTTCCCAATATCAAGAACATGTACAAGAGCCACAGCACCACGAGTATCATTCCAAACGCGAATACAGCAGTATTTTCAGAGTTGAAATTGCAAAAGAGGATCGCGGTATATTGAAACACGGAATCCGTGAAGCAATCGTCCGTTGTTTGCACCCACTGGCACCGATCCGGGGCAGGTATCTGCCAAACGTATGAACAGTCATCCTGTAACAATTCACCAATGAAATTAATGGTTACTTACAAATTCTGTGATTTCCTTAAGCAGCACATTTTAAGTAATTAACCGTTTTATTGTCGACCGATAGATATAAATTATTACTAAACCCAATTTGAGTTGATCAAATAACCGTTTTCATATATTTTATTTTACAATTATTGAAGTTAAAATATTGCCTGCATAGAAACTGCTTCACTAGATTTCTTTATTTAATCGTATATTATAATTAGAATTGGGTAAAAGTTTAGTAAATAAAATATTACACTTTTTATTCGTTTTCTTTCAGTAATTATAAATTAAACATATAAACGCATACATAGAACTAAGTTTTAAACTAATAGACGTTTCAAATCAATTTTCGATATAAAATGTATTCAAGTATTAGGTAATTAACTGCTAGAATGTAAGTGGAAAATAAAAATATAGAGAAAGCATAACAAAATGAAAATTTGGTATAATAGTTAATAGACGTTAATAATTTATGAATTAACAGTACCTCGCGTATCGGTAGGTGCCCATATCTCATAGAATTCTCTGACCATCCTGCACTCATGAAACCTCTTCGTGATCTATCAACGATCACGATCAAATGATAACCTAATTGATAACCTAATGCTGCAAGATTGAAGTCAATGAACCAATTGTGTTATTATCGATCAGCAGCGGAGATATTTGCCACTCTTGTATCATAAATCCGGCACAGCAAACTTCAGACAATTTCAGAGTATAAACAATTATTTACTAGTCAATAAAAATTCATAATTCACACCTAACTTTTTAACTTATATGACTTTGTATAGTCACTAAGAAAAAGAAATCACTTTTATTCGTGAAATGTTACTTATTATACTTAAAAAAAATATATATATAGTACATTAATCAAATTTTCTATATAACGCTGCAATATAAATATCAGATTGGTCAATAAATAATAATAGATTTATTTATAACAAATCGTTTCTGTAATTTTTAAAACAAAATGCTATTCGCAATTTATTAAACAATTTCTGTTATAGAAATTGAAGTACCTAATATACACTTATAGAAAAATTGATTATATTCTCTTCATCATAATAGATCATCATCTGTTCATTGTAATCGATTCACTAACGATAAAACATGTCTTCAGGGTATAGAAGTTTTCCGCATCGCACTATTAATTGTAGCTGTGCGTTTATGCTAACATACTGGTTAAGAGTTGAACTAAATAGGCTTCCCATAGGCAACGCGTTGGATTTTAATAATTGCATTACACTAACGGGTTCGCATCTACATTCTATATTTAAAATTACCAAAAAATTCTCTGAAATTGTTATCGAATACTTCCTATCGCATGAACATCTCCCCCGAGAATGTCATCGATGTGTGGAATCGACTGACTGACGAGGAAACATGTCTCCAGGGTGTAGAAGTTTTCCGCGTCGCACTATTAATTGTAGTTGTTCGCTTAGGGTATGTTCCCACCCCCACTGTTTGAAGTCTGTAGACTACGACAACCTTGGTTGTCATAATACCTGCGGCTACCTGGCCAGTCGTGGAGTCAGTTCTCCTTTCGCTCTTGAACATTTAACAACGATATTTTCTGGTCTGCAAAGTTTCAAGAGTTCCACAGAGAAGCATGGCTTCCACGATCGAATAACATGAGCGCGTTTACCTTAATCAAATCAAAGCCATGCTCGAATAGGAGAAGAGACCATAATGCTACACATATATGCTACGTGGTACATTATTTAAATACTATAATCTTAAATCTGACTTACATTCAATTACTTCACACAATAACTGTAAATATGGAACCGCGTAATTGACGCCATACTCATACATACATACCCATACATTGACTCATACCAATACAAGTTTCATATAACAACATAGTTCTTAACAGCTTTAAGTATGTCAAATTTTTTTTTCAAAATAATTCGAAAGGTGTTCGAACGTCGGACAAAAAATTTAGTTTCCCAGATTCTTTTCTAAGTCTGGCTACAAGTAACTGGACTCGTAGGAAGCGTGTATTTCAATTCCTGGGTCCATTGGAAGCGAATTGCGGTCGTGGCGCGACTTTGAAATTTTGGGGTTGGTGAAAATCGCGAAATGGGAAAAATGGGGTCGATAAAAGGGAGCCTCCAAGATTTCCATGAAATGCTAGTCTAGATTTTGAGTACTCTGCTGAAAGAGGGAGGTTTGAGGAAGATTTTGCCGTTGGAATCATGTCGATAGCTCTAATAGTTTGGTCGGGGGACGACTTCAACGACTATACACTACACGACTGGGTTGTGTATTTATGCGTTCATAAACTAAATTGAATGATTGTGTGGGAACGCATATATGCCTTCATAGCGCTCAAATGATTAAACAAGCTCATTGCAAATTAAACTTCTGGAATATTAGATTCGTTAATGACATTTTTTTCATATTGTCATAATTCCATTTTGTCAGAGGGGCAAGAGCGGTGCACTGATGCAGCCCGAATTTCAGGTATAAAATTTCAGCAGCGCCAAGAAAAAGGAGAAGCGTCGTTTTATTAGTTATAAGGGTCGCCTTACATAAGGGTGTTGTGAGGGGGGGGGGGTGAAGAAGCTTTTGCATATTCCGACGTTATATCACTCGCGCTTTATTATGAATGCACAGGCACGGAGTAGCAAAAACAGGAAGCCGGAAAAGCCGGCCGCGTCTCTCATTCGGAGAATAAAAGCGTGGTTATAAATTAGGGGACAAATCGCGACCCCTTTGCGACTTCGAATGCAATACAATACCGGGTGTGCCAAAAAATATAGAAAAAAGAAATTGCGATAGAACTGAAACTAATGTAACAACCAGTGCCTAACTAGATTCGTTCTTGTGTATCTGCTGCGGTTATGTAACTACCAGGTAATTCTTTTTCTGTTTCTGGCTTAACTTTGTTTCTTTTATTCGATAAATTATTCGAATGAAACTGTGAACTTTTCTAACGAGAATTTCTT
The DNA here is from genome assembly GCA_028453745.1 of Agapostemon virescens. NCBI lineage: Eukaryota > Metazoa > Arthropoda > Insecta > Hymenoptera > Halictidae > Agapostemon > Agapostemon virescens. The sequence goes on along the minus strand of CM052096.1, from coordinate 6,226,983 downwards.
CATTTAACTTTGCAAAGTAATTAAAACCAATAATAGCGTCTCAACCAAGCTACAATGTATTCAATGTAATAATTATATATTTGTTTGTATGTTACAAACAAAATTGCAATATAAAAATGTTACATTATATTACATATTTGTTTGTACTGTGGATTACACTGTCAGAGTTCTCCATTTAACATTTGCATTTATAAAAGCTGATTCTCAAACCTTAGTAAAAGAACAAATTGTTTAAATAGATTTTTAAATGTATAGAAAAAAATACTGATTGTAATACAATTATTAAAAATTAGATAGTTTCATTTAAACGCTTCTGGGAAGAAATTTTTGGTTGCCTACATGTTCTGTTATAAACTCTTTATTGCAGATAAATTACAACTTCTTCGCAATATATTCATTAACAAGTATTTATTTTTATTCAGGTTTTTAGCAAGCAACATATCAATGTATTTTATTTATATCACTGTAAAATGTTCGTTTCACCCCCAATTGTATTGTAATTTGATGTTTCCGTCATCGTATCAATTTAAAATTAATTGTACATATAACATTGAATTATTTCACTCAATTAACCGAGGGAAATTCTCTGCAAATTAAATTCTACGCATAATTAAGATCTTATTTTTAAAATGATATTAGAATATTTATTTTGCGGTAACAAATAGTCGAAATGTTCTCTAAAGTTACATTGTCGTTGAAGAATTACTTATGTCTAAACTAAGGGTCTTTACGCAAATTCTAATTTTTTTTAATTAATCTATGAAGACTAGAGTAAAAGAAAATTTCTTTTTCATCAACCAAAAGAATTCTATTGTGTTTACAATGGCATATTTACGAATATTGCACAATGCATAAAGATCACAATGCAAACTCATGTTACTCGTGCCATACTTCAACAACACTATCTTAAATTTCATAATTTTCAAGCTGTCTTAAATTATGATATATTCGTGTTTACTATAATAATAATTTTTGCGAGATCTTGCAGTTGCCATTCGAGTTCATGGAGCTGATAGGTATTATCAATATAAAATTATTAGTGACTTATCCAATATCAAACATGGCCGATACGTATATACTACTTTCAAGTCATACAAATGAGAAATTAATTTCACACGCAATATTAGATTATTTCTTAAAATCAGCTGATGGAAATGTTTTGTAATTGAAACGAATCTTTTCATGAAATAATAATTTTCATTAGTTATTCCTTCACCTTTTTCTGCGCTATCGCATGAATGACAGAATTGTACAAATACGTAAGAAAATTCTTAGATAATTCGTAAACGAGCATAACAAGTCTTGATATCACAGTTATTATGCAGAGTACAAAGTAAATGCTGTACACCAATACATGGTAAAACCACTGCGTTTTTATAATAGCCCGAGCAGTTGCGAGAATTATAATTATTGCGCATACTATAGTAGACGTTACATCGAGTAATATATACTGGTACCATGATAGATTTACTGCCTCAGTCTTCAAGGAATCTGGTCCGTGACGAATTAAGTACTCTACCCAGTATGCACCTTCCTGTGCAGGTGGAATTGCTCGGTCTCTGAACTGCAAGGAAGCTTTCTGTGCAACCTGTGTGTAGCTGAGAATGAGAAAGCAGTAAATACATATTGTTAGTTTGAAAAACGAATTTGTAAAAGTGAAAGAAATTCGAGGGAATCACAGCAAAGGTATAGAAAGAGTACTTAACAGAAATACTTTCACTTTTATCATTAATAGTCAATGGAACTATTAGTTACACTAGTATAAGATACACTAGTTAATGAAATAATAAAATTAAAAATTAATAAAACAATTTTTCATTTACGATTATTTGTTGGACACTTTAACTGTCCAACAAATAATTTCAAAAATTCCACAAAATCAAAGTAATTCAGTTAACGAATCAACAATTGAAATTCTGTTTTCTTTAGTGTAATTATGCCCTATTTAATTATGCATTGCATTAGGTTTCCTTGCAAATGCAAGTGACTTTCACTAAATGAGAATCAGTTACAGTTTGCAATTTTTAAAGTGGTCGAACATAGTTTTCTATTGTGTTATTCAATGAGAAAAAGTGTTCTAATTTAAAAAATAAATATGTTGTAATTTTGTCCTATTCAATTGTGCATTGCATTAATTTTAATTGCTAATGCAAACAAGTGTCCCTATGCAAGAACCATTTACAATTGACGATTTCGTAAATGCCCGAATGTAGTTCTGTGGTATGTTAGTCAATGAAAAGAAGATATTGAAAATATCGATGAAAATGTAACAACCAAGTTTGTTCAGAGTTGACTTATACCGCGGATATGCCAAGGTAAACGTCAAAAAGATTTGGAGTGGCAATGCACGACTCGACCTTAATTCTTCAAATTTCCCTAAGAGGTTCCCGAATAGTAGATGGCAGTTTCGGAATGACTTTTCGTCCAACCGGTAAGATACGTGAACACGGGAAGCATCGAGTTAATGGAATCTATTCAAAACTTATAGTTAGTTCAACGCAGTACGATTAAACTAACCAAGCAAGTACCTCCGGTTCGAAGCAGTCTACGTACAGGCCAGGGTACGTGTAACACGTGTCGTAATTTCATTACATACTCCCGCCAGAGTTTGAACGTACACGAGGTAGAAGGATATTTTTGATGAACTTAATCGATCATGCAGATGTACGGGGAAATTCTAATTAAACTGCGTTCCTGCGATAACTGTAACAAGGCTAACAACAATGTTGTACATTCGGTGAAAGAATTATTCGTATACGCTTCCACACAAGGTTTCCAAGGCCCTTCGAAATGGCGGGTTCTAGTAATATTGATTCACGGTCATTGAGATTGCAAAGATGCAGCCATGTCAAATTATTTAACAAATTTATTTCTTTGAGTATATACTATTAACACTAGAACTACCGAATCCGTCAAAATGACTGGTTTTACAATATTTTAATATTATTTTAATTTAATGTATCAACATTTAAATGTTTAAAATATCGATTTTTAGCAAATTTCACATCACGAAGGAGATAACAATGATCTGCAAAAGAAACATTTATATTCAGTACCGTTGAACATATGAAATAATATAAAAAACTTTTGTGATTAAATTTTATAAAATTTAACAATTCCCTTGTGTTATCCTCATAAGGAATAAAAAGAGAGGGTACTGATTGGAGAAGTTTTAACCTTTTTCTTGAAAATTTTATAATCACATTGCACGCACGATTCTGCAACCGTAAACGCGGCTGAAACACGATTGCTGGAATTTGCAGACTGCAAAAGCAAAGACATTCGCACTTGACCATAATTGTGATCGGTAACAATGATTTGTAACAGGATGAATGGTTAATGAGGGCAGTAACGAATGCGCGAACAACTCAAAAGTCAACAATAGAATTCCACCCGCGCTACATGCACTTATCGCGAAACAATTGTCATTCGCTGCGTGTATGCTGCCGATGCGATTGTAATTCGGGAACGTTATCGATGGTGATAATGTTATTTAAACGAGCGAAAACATTTAATGAACGTATATAATCCTAAAATGAATCGATCATGGTAAACGTTTCGAATATCAAATTGTTTCGTCTATTATTCCTATTTCATCGAAATTATTACAATTTCCAACCGAATGTTCATTACTGAATTGTATTGTATCGCAAAATAAATACCAACAAAATTGTATCACTCGAATTGGCAAGAGAGGGCTGCATTTATTCAGATTTTCTACAATTCTCAAGTTAATATATGCTTCAGTGAAAAAGTTCGATCGAAAAGTTTTCATGAAAACATTCTTATAACTTCCATAGCAAGTCGTGTTAATCCGTCCGGTAGTTCCAGTGTTAAATGAAAGATCAATTACTTGATAAAATATTGATTATCATTAAAAAATTTGCAGTTATCATTTACTGCAGCGTATCGTAAGATACAATGTAATAACGGAAAATTTCATTTAATTTCTCATAGTAATTACCGCTCGATGAAAATTGTTTCAGTCCCAAGAGATACGGTTAATATTAAAATTAGTATATGCTACATTTTAACTGAATCAATATTAACGTACCACAAAAGTAACGTATGTGCCCTCTGACCTATAAATTTACAATAGCCCTCCGGTCAGGATATTGTGAGGCACCCTACGTGGCAATAATTACGAATTGCAGCGATTGTTCGGCCAATACGGAACAGAAAACATAATAATGCATTGTTCTACCGCGCTATTACAAAACCATCTACCATGTACACTTCTGCGAACCTGCCAGGCGTTCTAATTATTAATTTTCATTGGATTATTATCCGAACTGGCGAAGATGTTTCGCGTATGGCGAGAACGAAGCTTCTAATTACCTCTTGTTCAGGAGCATCTCATTCAGGGCAGCCAATACCGCCTCGTATGAGAGTTCATTGTATTCCAACTGCAAGCCCAGACCTTTTTTCACAAAGTAGGCCATGTTCAAGTGCTGGTCTCCGAATAAGGGCATCCCAAGAATCGGAACTCCGCAATAAACCGCCTCTTGGGATCCGAGCAGTCCAACATGTGTGATAAACAGCCGCACGTTCGGGTGACCTGCCGATAGCAATAAGTTTATGCGACTCGAATACTCTCCTCGCTTAACGCTAAACTGGACCAACCATTAAAATTGACTTGTGCCTGTTGTCTTCCAAAAACTACAAGATTTAGCCCTTTGCACTCCGAGCAATTTTAATTGCAAAATCGAGACACTTTTTCATGTAGAATGAATGTAGATTAAAAACTATGCTGTTGTATAAAATTTGTATGGTTGTGAGTTGAAAATCTTTAACAGATTTAAAAACAAAAATTACGTGAATGATGCTACGTATGGGCATATTCCGGTTTCATATTTGCAGACTTGGTACTGTTAAACTAATAAGGGTTTGGGCAACATTTTTATGGCTGTCGCGTTGCTCTTGTATTTTTGCGAATTTAAATAGGTTTTATAGAAATTTTGTCACGATTATTATGGAAATTTTTATGACAAGCTTTTGAAGGCCATTCGCTTAAACAGAAACGTACAGTTTTATGGAAAACGCAAACACGGGCCACCTTGAAATGGATCACGTTCACCTAGAGAATCGTGACAACGTGTGGCAATCAATAGTAACCCGGTTACCAAATATACTCGGTGTACATTCTGGTGTTCAAATATTTTTTAGATCGTCTGTAAGGTAAACGTCCCAGTGATTGGGCGATTAAATCGATCTAGGTTTTTCTTTTAACACGTTCCCTGCCACGTTATTTTTAATCTACTCTTCATTCAGGCCATTTGATGTGTGACGAAAGAATAATATATTATTATATATTATACAATCTTATTATAAAATATGTGTTAACAAGCAATCACCATTTAGAAATTTTTCTAATTATCTCTGACAGTTTCTCGAAGTTACTTCGACTTCGAAATGATAAGAACTTCTATAGAAACAATTACTCTTAAATCAAATATTATTCTTATTAATTTTAAAAAAGATTATATAAATTTTTCACAGCAGGCATAGCGTTGTTTCTAATTTGCCTTGCTTGCAATAAGCAGTGCCTGAAATGCTCTCTCGAATCGCACATCGTAGAATAGATTGACATTGAATAATAACAGCTCACTGAACTAATTGCGAGTCCTTAAATCTGACGCCAGTTCAGTGGCTTATGATTGCTACATTAAATAAGTTAATTGTGTTTCTGTCGTCAACAGTTTTCGCAATGATTTAACTAGAAAAGAAAGTGCAAAGACGGTTTCGATTAATAGTTTCGCCAGAGTAATAATTAATGATAGTTCGGAGGTTGCTATCGCCTCAAATCAGTTACTTCGATTGCAATCATTTGCATGCAAAGTGATCTAACTGCTAACAGCATACGAAATGACACGCGCAGGTAACGCACGAGCAAATTTGGATCTACTCCAAGATTTAACTCAAACTAACCTGAATCTTGCCCACCCCTAATTCACACACTATTCTCATCTCATAATCTCTGCCATATATACTACACCGTGTATCTGCAAATTGAACGATTAAATTTCGGCACGGAACGATTTCATCGCGCCTAAATATTTGAATTTTTCCCGGGAAACACGAAATATTTACATACTTCGTTTCCCGTTGTCGCGAAACGCCGAAAATTCTATAATGCGAATACATTATCCAGGAATACGTAATTGTTATCTTTCTTGCGCGACTATTTAACTTCGCGTAAATATTCAAATTGTACTTAAAGACATGAAATATTCATATAAATTCGTTTTGCTTTTTTACGAAACGTTCGAAACCCTGAAACTCATTATACGATATGAATATATTACGCAGGAGCACATGATTGTAGCCCGTGATTATTAATATATTCCTGAAAAGTAGGACAAACTTAACTAAGCTTGATAATTCGAGACCACGCTGTTCAATCGTATTGTTCTCACAAAGTTATTAATAATGCGCGTGTAAAACATGAAAGTGACGAGAACGTAATTTTTATTTCGCACCGAATTCTGTTCGAATTCACCGTGCGGTGATATTATCTCATTTAACCGCTATTTCTGTGATACGCGCGCGTCAAATTAATTATAGAAATGTATTTCTTTATCGCTGCTTGACACATCCAATTTATATTAAATTCCATTTTAAAATTTCAATTTCTTTCTTATATTCGTGCTATTTTAAATGGCATTCGACGGATACAAATCAAAATAAATTCGACGGAACTTTGTAGGTTAATAGAATTTCTGAGTTATACCTGTTTTCCAATAGGTGGAGTTCCATTTTGAAAATTCTAATAAATTCTAATAAATTTATTTTTACCGATTTCTTTAATGCAATTGTAATGACGGGAAAGTCGTTTTAGGTAACTGTATGGCAATGTTTAGTGTCGGTTGAGAGGAGTCATTGGAATGCTAATGGTTAAAGGTTCCTCCTACATTTAAGATAAGATAGTGTATAAGATATAGTAGATAAGATAAAATAAGTAAGATATAAGAATGAATGAAGGAAAGAATATCTACGCACAAAGTATGGATAGTTGAGGCGCCCATTCGATGCACTTAATGTTTCTGGGCAGCTTCGGCATTGTCTCTTTGCTGCATTTCCACAGTATTTGCTGCGGTAGTTGTTCGAATGCTTTGTAAAAGGCGGTAGCTGCTTGCTCGGGCATCGTCGACGAGTTTAGTTGCGACCCGAGGCTAAAGTAAATAACGCCATCTTTACTCTGGCTGTCCAGGTAATCCTTGAGGTCTTTTGGCAGCGGCGGTGGACCCGACTGAGGAATGTGAATGCCACCGAGCTCCTTGAACGCCGGACTTTGGGCACGGGGTGTGCTGACAACCGGATGTCCGTTCGTCAGTACCAAGGACACCCTCGATCGCAAGCTGTCGAAGTCCGGTAGATTGTCGCCGAGATATTTCTTTGCTATTCGGTAGCTTGGTACGTCCGAGTATAATCTGCAGCAGAATCATTTTCTCTTTTTTCTCTCGGATATACAGCAAGAACTGAAAATGTTTTAGAAATATAGAAAAATCGTGGAAAATTACAGGACAACTGCCATGGTATTGTCCCCACTACAATGGAGCATCGTAAGTACATGGATCTTTATGGGTTAACAAAATTTTTTAGTAATACCTTTTTTCCAATAGGTGAAAACATTTCAGAAAAACAGTAAAATTGTGTTAAACGAATAATTACAGGATAACTGCTACAGTATTATCCCCACTACTATGGGGTATTGCGAGTACATGGCCCTTTCAGATGTTAGCAATTTTTGCAGTTATACTTTATACACAAGGCGGTGGCATTTAACAAGACTTTACTGTATGTCTATCTTTTACGAAATATATCTATGACATCTTTACTTTTTTGAAATCTATATAAATTCAATTCTGTCGACTATTTAAAAAAACTGCACTGTTAAAAGAAATGCAGAAAATATGTATTTTTCGTTGCATGCAGCGTTGAGAACATACCATTGCAATTACTTGTACGCAAGTCTGATACACAGCTCCTCCGCTCACTCGATTGTCAAGTGTGATTATTATCAGACTATTGTGGAAGAGATCTTTTCAAATGTTACATACAAATTACTTTAGATTATACGATAAAGAGATAACAGTTAATCAGCGCGTATTCAACAGATTTTTATGTTTTGCAGTAAAAATTCGTAAACCTACATTCGCCATATTTATTACTACTTTTTGAAATGCGTGTATGTATAACTTAAGTGACATTGCTTAGAATTTTTATATCGACAAAAAGGAAACGAACTGTTCTCTCAAGAAACGATTTTAATATTTTGTAAAATATTTTAGTTAATTGTATAGTTTTTAATAGCGTTTGAACATGTCGAATTTTGTGCCTGGAAACTACGATTTGCGAAAACTGCTGTAGAATCGCATCGAACGCTTGGTGACTGGTTTGCCTCGAAAGAGAAGCAGTTATTTTGGCGTCGCATCCAAAAATTGTCAAAGAGATGGGAAAAGTGTACAGCTACCGATGGACAATGCTTCGAATAAAATATTTAGCATAATTTTCATAGAATAAACGTGTACATACGAACAACGCCATTGACAATTAAAAAACAATCCTCACCTGTAACTGAGCCTGACAAAAAGATACTGCCACACATTCTGGAGCCTCTGGTAAAAGTTCATTTCATCACTAAACTTGCCAAGCCAATTAGGAATATAACTGGGATTGTCAGGGTTTCCTATGAAGTCATTAGACCAAGGTAAAGCCGCGCTACTGATCATAGCAACGGTGATAGGAATGTTCAAGGCATGGCTAATGCCCAGGAAACAATCAGTGGCGAACATCTCGATGATCATGACATCGAACTTTTCCTTCGATTGCATGATCCTTTGCACCCCAGGATGCAAGAATATTGGCTCGCATATACTAACACCGCAGAGCTCAAAAAACATCTTCATCCTCGCGACCGTAGGTTTTCCTCTGAATCTGTCGAAGGACATCGCGCCAGTAGAGCTCGGCAGACCTGAAGAAACGTCGACGTCCGTGAAGTTTGCTATGGGCTTCTTCTGCGGGAAATGCGTCACGGTCACAACATCGTGGCCTCTTTCTGCTAATTTCTTCATCAACGGTTCGTACACGTTATAGTGACTCTTGCCTGGGAATGGAAACATTCCCAATATCCTAGCCGCATTGCCAGTCGCCAACACGCAATACAACACCGTCAACGAGACCAGCAAATTCATCTTGCTCTGCGGGTTTATTCTGAAGACGTTATATTTTTATTAGAAAATAACATGTAATGCTGCACAGTTGGCAGTTTGCCGGAAAATGGCAAATATTCAGTGTAGACACAATTGGTAATTTAAATAAGTTGGTAACTACGAGGTAGTAAAATTTCAAGTGTCGGATATTTAGGATTAACTTTAAATCAACACATATTTAGCAATTAATATTTTTAATCAAAATTTCTACGAGAAGTTTTCAGTTCTGTTTTGTATTAGGTCGCCCCATATTTAATGTGAGAACGTGTACTGGTATACTGTTGCAAATTCATCGGAAAAAGGAGAATGTTCAACGTAGACACAATTGATAATCCAAATACGTTGGAAATTATCGGATAGTAATATTTGAAATGTCCAATTTTTAGAATTAATTCTAAATGAAAGCGACACGTTTAGTAATTAATATTTTATCAAAATAATAACCATTGAATTCTACATAATTTTTCGGAAAAGTTTCCAGATTTTTAATCTCATTTTCATTTAACATATTAGCGATTAATTGAAACTGATTTTGTAATGTTATAATTTTCTAAAATATCTTACAGTCGCTAACGGCTGCAATGTTGAAACGACTATAAATAAATGCAATAAAAAGCGGTGAAATAATCATGAGAGTATGGATCTTTCCACGAAGTAAAAATTGTTTGCATTCATTACGTGATAAGCGAATGATGCAGTTATTTATTTTCGGAACGATTTGACCCAGTGATAATGACACAGTATTTTTAAATTCTTTCGATACTTCCACCGTTTCGAATTTGTTCTACCCATTTTTTATTGTATGCGCATAAAATCGACGCTCTAGTTGCACAAAATTATTAAGCCTGTAGGTCCACTCAGCTTATATTATATTTTCATTAGAAATCAGTTGGACAGCAAATAAATAAATAATAAGATGTCTACATTTACTTTACTGTTTAAATTATATCTCAAAAATATATTATAACAAAATCAACGTCTTGAGTAATCTACTATTAAAATATTCATTGTTAGAAACTTTATTATGGTAAAGGTTATTTTTACAATGCATATTACACCTAACGCTAATTGTAGTTAGAAAGGTAGACATTAATAAAAACAAATTATATTTTTAATAAAAAAAAAAGTGAAGGAAAAAAATTTACCCAAAAAGTATTTCTCAAACAAAATGCTATTCGCTATGATTTCAATGTTAGATAAAACAAATTATTTACACAATTCAAACAATATTTTACTCACCACTGGAGCGATGTTTACTCTACCAAATGTTTCTCATAAGGTTATGACGTTAACACATCCTAGTCTTACAACTGCTCGAGAAAAACTGAACGATGATAGCGTACCTTCTGATACGCCTAATCTGGTGAAGTTCTTCCATATCAATCTTCTTTCCATCACAACCACTAAAGTCTTTAGCTAACACTAATTGTGTGAACAAATGCGAATCTTAAATCAAATCAACAATTCTGTGATGCATAAAATTAGTAATCGTTCGTAAAACATTAAATTTTCTTTTTTTATTTAAGCATACCCAGATCTTTATAAAAGGTCTATACAGACGAATGTTTACTTGCGAATGATCTTGCAAAATGCAGCTAATAATTGTTTAGTATATCTAGCTATACGTGCAGATTACCCATATTAGATTTTATTGCTTATTGAACAACACACAGGCAATTATACAGTATTAAATTATACACATTTTTAACAAGTATTTATTTTACCTAGCTCTAGAATTCTTGTTCTACCATTAATTTATGTCAGGAATTAGAGAAATCAAATTTTTATTATTAGTGAGAACTAGGTGAAATATAAACTCAGAAATCCAGAAATCAGAAATTCAGAATTCTTGTTCAATTATTTATAAATGTCAAAATCAAGTGAAATAAAAATTTTATTACCAACGTGAGAAATGAATGGGACATATACTATTAAATTATACATTTTCAAGAAACATTTAATATAACCAAACTCAAAATTTTAGTTCAATCATTAATCAGTGTCAGAAAGAAGTGAAATAAAGTTTTTATTACCAACGTGAGAAACGAGTAGGATATGTACTATGAAATTATACATTCTTAAGAAACGTTGAATGTACCTCGACTGAGAATTCTTGTTCAATCATTAATTGGTGTCAGAAATAGGAAGTGTAACATCTTTATTACCACAGTGAGAAATGAGTTCGGCACTAAAATTCGTTCGTCAGAAGTTTCTGTGTGCGCGAGATGATAAATGAAATTTGTAATCTTACGGTGTATGTTTTCACAGATCGCAGAAGCGAAAGAAACTACAAGCGAGCTGCTTATCGCAAGACTTATCGCGCAAAGTGCGTAATTTTTTTCCGAGAACAAACATCTATAAAATCGACGGTCGAACGTGACGTGACAGATATTCGGTTAATAAGAATCGACAAAAACATTCTTAAAAAGAGTTAACGGAGCATATCGAATTATTTCATGGCAGTGGTTCTGATTAATTGCCTCGTTTTATAGAAGTTCGGAACGCGAGTTACGAGAGCACCGGACGATTTTTTCGCGCTCGAGATTAAAGTGGTGCATTATTAAGAAATGCACCGGGGAATAGAAGCGCTATAGCGGCAAGGTTAAAAGCAAAGGAATGTAAGGAACCGTCCGGTGGAAGAGAATTCGAAAAAGAATTTTCGTGCCGAATCCGGTTAGAGTAGCTCTCTCGATATCAGATTGCATCTACGATTCCACTTGGAGATTATCGTCTACCCAAATCAAATTACGTTTTCATCCATCTACTATGTTTCAGACGATCCATGAATTGTCACAGAATTTTCCAGATCGCTATTCGATCGCTCGATTAAACTTTTTACAGGACTTTTAATTTATTGTTACACTGTAGATTTATAGGAGAATTAAAAATGAAGTCATACAGTGAGCCACGAAAGTAATATAACGTCTTTTGAATTAAAATAGCTTTTTTAAGATTAGGTCAAACGATTTGACTTTTGTTTAGCAATGGCAAGTATTGATTTACTAAATGATGTGATGTGCCAAACGAATTTTAAATGGAAGAAGCAATTTTTATTTACTTTTTTCTTTCAGCTGAAAATGGAAATTTGGATTAAGCGTCTTGTAGATTTATGTTAATTATAAACATTCTGAAAATTAATTATGTAGGTTATTCCAGGTGGCTGCAGGTCAACTGCAACAGGAACCGAGTTGTTTCGAAGCACTTTTGGAATATTTCGACTATTTACATGCAGCATGCTGTTCACATTGTTGGCATAAGTGTTGAACGTAACAAGCTTTAACATGGAAACAGTCAAACACGTTGCAATACATTGTATTACAGAGCGAGCTCCTGCTACATATTTTGAAATGTTTATCCTGTTTCCTTCCAGCCAGTTATTCAAGTGGTCTCTTTCAGATGGTCCACCCTGTACACGTTGACCCTAAACCTACCGAGCATTAAAATTGTCCCATAAAAATGCCAAGATTTAATTCAACAAAGAGATCTATCGAATCGATTCCTACGAAGGCAATATTATAACTTTAATAATTGCAAAATAAAAATTTTCGAAAGGGTCATTTGATTTGCCGTGATACGTTTAGTGTACAGCAATATTAACTTGACAAAATTGTGACAGAAGTATCGTTCTCATAATTGCAATAATTGTAAAAGAATAAATCTGAAAAGCGTCATTCGAGCGGCTGTGGTGGGTTTCGTGTTAAGTACAAGGTTTCTAAGGTGGTGGCATTTAGCGCGGCCGCGCTGTAATCGTAAATTAAAAATGCTGGAACGCGTCATTTTGATGGGTCCCTTAGCCCTGGCGTCGAGCAAACATAACGCAGTAGCGCGTCGGGACAATGACGAAAGAGCAACGCTGTTGTTGTTAGAGGATGCGGGTTGGGCTTGGCTGGGGAAAAAAGAAGAGAAAGATAAAAGGACGAAAGGTAGGGAAAGGTGCGGGCGAGCCAGTGACGTTGGAGAAGCTTTTCTTATCTGAATTTCAAGTGCTAGCTTGTAAGAAGAATGTTGTGCTCGTTGTCTGGCCGGGTTCCTCGCGCCAACCGTTGCAAGAAACTTTCGCGATATCGTCGACGACTAATTAAAGCACGGAATAAGAGGGAGCAATTACCAGGGCGGTTCCATTTAATTTCGCGGACCGATTTAAAGCACAACCGTGGAAGGAAGTGGGTCGTGGAACCACATTATATATTTGCATACGCCTTCATGCACGACGTCCTGATACGTTTACGCGAAATCATCGTGCCCACTGCCTCGTGAATCTTATCGGTGCCATTTGCACTGACGAGACCCGGCGTACTCGCTCGTGAAGTCAATGAATTTAACAGTGCGGTTATCGGAATCCAGTTACCGGGACTTTCAATGATTATGTTGGCCCCGGAACATTAGGCCTTTGCGCGTTAGCCTTCGTAACGTAAGTCGACCGCTTTATTGCCAGCACCGTAGTTTAGCCGGAATAAAATTATTCAGCTCTGATGTGGCGCTGATGTACTGTAATAAAGTACGATGCGAAAGTGTAGAATGTTTCTTTGGTGGTATGAGTACGGTAAATATGTATGGTGTAACTGTGTCACCGACTTTAAGCAGAAATGATTCTTATGGAAACGGGCATGTACACACAAAGAAAATTCCATTTACAAACCGTAGAAAGCCAGGTCATCAGCTGGCTGTGTTCTTCCACGACATGCCCTTACGAACCTTCCGCTGCGGAAAAGCCGCCACTTTCCAGCCGCCTTGGGCGATCTTCTATCTCCACAAAAAGGCAGTCTGGAATCATCTAAAGTACTCCGCTCAATGACGATCGACGCATCGCAGAGCCACCCGCAGAGGAAAAAAGATCCTTGAACAAGGGATCTTCGTGCAACCACTTATGAGGCTTCGTGAGAAAACAAAATCATGAAGTCGGTAGGCGTTGCACAATTTTAGGATTACGCCCCAAAATATTCGTCCCCCATTTATCGCCCCCAAAGGAAAAATCATTTTCCGAACTTTGATAGGGATGGAGGACGGGGAAATTATTTTGAACCATGGACTAGTACGCATCTAGATCATTTTGATCATTTACTGAAGATTGTACTTCGAACATCACAAGAACACTTTGAACTCGGACGTTTAGACCTTTAAAAATTTAGAATAATTTTGTGAATGCAAAATACATTAAATGTATTATTGTAAATTATTTATTACCTTGATCCAGCGGCAATTCGGTCAGAACGAATATTCTAAACAGAGATACTACTCTCAACTAGTTAATTATAATTGGACAACTGTATTTTGTATTGAAAGCTGACACAAACAATAATGCTAATAAATATATTTGAATTATAGGGTCCTAATGAAATAGGACTGGAAAGATGATTGGAATAAAGAAGTTAGCCAGAAATCACGGTACAGCAGATTAGCGAGTCTCTGGTGTTTCTGAACTCCCATAAATATTATTTTCATTGCCCGGAGTACTCGCAGAGGAACAACAAATCTCCTGTTGACATTCGATTACACCATTACAGTACGATGCTGCTTGTCTCCTTGGTCCTATCGCTATCCACTCTGTCACCCTAATCAAATAATCTTGCTCCCGAGGTGGGCGCAATTACAGGGACCGGGCGTTAATGATTTCAAGAATCGTTTCGCCAGCGTTCAAGATCTGCTTGAGTCAATTTTACAACTGATCTCTTGCCGCGAAACACGTTCCCTTATCTGTTTGAAAAGTTTCGAAATGAATTATGCTTTTAACGGGTACGCTACCTGCTGCGCGCAGCTACGGTAAAAATACAGAGCCGAGCTTTCCGCATTACTTTCGTACCGTTTATATCTCCGTTCGCGATTAAAATTCGAATATAAAGTCGGATTTAGGTGACAGACGCTATTATGCGCTCGGTATTACAAGAATAGATTCAAATAATGATAAAACGTTCATGCAAAATGTATACCGGAGTAAGTATGACTTTCAAGTGACTACCTTTTCCGTGTTCTTAAAATTTATGCAATGCATTATCTGCAATTTCGCGTCGCTTTTCTGGGTCACGCTATTCTCAACTCCGACATGTAGATGCGAGCGCGCGCGCATTTCTGTATACGTACGTGTGCGTGCGAGGATGTGTGCAGGTGCGCATACGGAAAACAGTGTACGCTCTTTAAAATAAATTCGAAACATTTCCAGAGTAGTTTCGCGGCCGCTTTTTCCCGTGTTTATACGCTCCGTTTTGGACGGATGAGATACTCGGACCAGAATTCTACCGCGATTCCCCAGAATTTCTGAACGTTGCTTCGAAGCGAAGTGATTTCGAAGTCCGACGGCAGACAAAGCCGAGGATCCTGAGAATGAAATTCGTCTGCTGGGAACGCGTAACGCAAGTTATATCGGTTTACAAAGTTGGAGCCGTTAATGTGGCTCTACTTCAGCCTCGCACCGCCTGTGGAAACACATTCGGGGTACATCCACCACATAACTTAAGACTCCACTAATCAAAATTACATCTTTCAATGCTGATCTCCGACAGTGATCCCCGCCACCTCGAGATTTCAATGTGTTCCCCGCTGTTTTGTCGCTCTCGTGGATTGCGAGATCAACTTTTGTTGTTAGAATGCAAGGTAAATTTCCTAGCGATCGGACATGCCTGGTGATTAAACGGCAATTAACATTTTCAGCAACGATGCGCTTTGCGTTGCTAATTAGATCGCTAATTGAACTGGATATTGTTTTCAAACAGCTGTTTTTACAGGAACGCAAGCACCGTTCTTGAACGTAGAATCTATTTTACATTTTTAGTAGAATTTTTTTAAAATATATGATAATGAAAAGAATGCTATAATACAGGCTATTCCAGAATTCGTCTGTGCATATCTTTAATAATTTTGCTGAGATCTGTTTACTTCGGAAGCATATAATTAATTTGTATTTTATATCTTTACAACAAATAGAATACTGATTAACTTGTTGAAGAATATGAAATTAAGATATAAGTAACGTTTATTTTAATGTAATATTTTTGTACAAGAAATGAGGATAATTTCATTTGTTTTAATACAGTAGCATTCTCTTATTATTAAACTACGATAAAAAGGGAAAATCATTTTGACTATTCATTTATTCGTTAATATTGAAATGTTTTCGCAGATTTTCTTTCGTTAAGGTTCATTGAAGTATTAATGCTGTCACGTAAATTTTATTATGGTTTCTCGTTTGGCACTGCATAGCAATCTCAATTTAGTTCGTTTATAATCCAGGAGAACCGTAATGACTGCTATAACGTGAAGCCACAACATCAGATTTCGGATCAGTCTTTGACTGAGGCATTTCGGGTCGCTTTTCGCAAATTAAGGGCGTTTGCTGCATACCCACATCGCATACCCATATACCAGCCTTCAAGCAAAATTGTAAAATTCAAGAAGCTCCTCAGGAAATCCGCATTAGTGTTCACGTGCTTCAGCCGGGACATGTAACGTTCCACGAACCAGAAAGCTTTGTTTAACATCGGATTAATTTTTCGAATCGAAGCTTATCTTCCGACGTAATCGTACATTCTTATACTAAACACGGTACGCATTATGCAGAGTTTGTAAAATTTTCGAGATCAAATATTTCAATTGTTTTACAATTTAAATGAAACACTATTCTTCACGAACAATAAAATTTTTGCAAATTAAATATTTTTCTTTTGATCATCTAACAGTAAAAATAAAATATTTTACTTTCTTGATTGTTTTTCCCATTATATAAATTAATGTAGTCCTTTAAGGAAACTGAATTAGTATTTTAAAAAATGGTCGTGCAGAAGGTATAAGGTATAATTTCTTTCTTATAAATTTGTAACATAAATAATTAATTCAGATAAAGCACAATCTGAAAAATGAGGATTATATATTTACGTACCGTAAAAATATAATAAAACGAAATAAAATAATGCAAATATCATGAAACATTACTAAATGGCAACTTTGAAAGTGAATGGAACTTCTTGTTGCAAGAAAATTGTCGTATTTCCAAGACCTCTTTAATTTCAACTAACAACTTTATCAACCTGCATAAACTATGTAAGATCTTGGTCTTTCTTGCACATTTGAAATTTAGTGAGTGCATATAAACTTTCGTAACAGACTATACACCAGTAGAACAGATCTTTGAGATGTCTCGAGTCCGCCAGTGGAAGTTCCACAAAGTAGAACACGGAGTACGGAAGAATTTAATGTTTTCCATGGAAGCGCAGGGAACTTTGAACGAAAAGAAATGCATGTGCTAAAATACTCTCATACTGGAATTTCTAAACTAAATTATTATTATACATTTATTATATTAAACTATTATTATACAACGCCAGTACTACCGTAACATTAATTAGAACACCTCATTCATTTATTTCACAATTATAGAAATTACAGAAATGCCTTCATGAAAAATGATTACACAAATTTAATCTTGTAATTTTTGTGAGGCAACAAATACTAATTACTTTTGAGGGCCCGTAAGTTTAGTGTAATATATAATAACTATTCCTAAACACTGAAATATAATAACAATAACACGGGTATTTAATAATTCAGAATGATAGCGAAATGAGCAAAATATTTAAACTTGAAATTTGAATTATTTTCATATCGATATGAATCGTTGGTCGGTTTCCGGAGCTTTCGAAAAGAAAACTTCCCCTGAAAGACAAGCCTGGTAGAACTATTCTGCCCGGCGATGTTGCAAAATGTAGAACAAAGTGGAACGCCAATAAGAAGCAGAAACTTTTCGAAGAGTAATAATTGAGCAAACAGTTTGCGTCGCGGAATACGCACGGGGTAAAAGTTACATCGCCTGGTTTATTGGAAAGAAAGACCGGGTAGAAAGGAACAATGATTCATTTGAATCTGGCAAAAGTATTTCCTGGCTTTTGTGTTTATGGCCGTAAACATGCCGCGGCGGGAATGATAATTTCGCCGCGTTATTTTATTTTCCGGAAAACAAGAAGTAAATCTTTCGTTTCTTTCTGCTTATGTAAAACAGCCAGTTACAAAGGAAATGTTTACCTTGCTCATTATGGAGAAAGAGGCTACCACGGCCGGGGCCAGGGAACCGCAGTAACTGCTAAACTGTCTTTCCAAAAAGTAAACCTGCGTTAGAAACAAGTGAACCGTCTTGTGCCCCGTGCAAACGTAAAGAGCGAATTTACTTCTCTGGGCTTGTATAACGAATGCTGACCGAGGAAAAGTTTTTCAGTTGGTAACGTTAGACACACAGGAAGTCGACTGCCTCGTCACGAATGGAGAAAATGTTCGGATTAACTCCTGGCACTATAATACTCGGGATCAAGACATCGAACTGTAATTAACAGATTTATTCTAGTGTACAGTACAGTATATTTTAGTGTATACTATAGTATATACTGTAGTTTATTTTACTGTATAATATACGGTACATATATTAGTGTATATTATACAGGGTGTCCCAAAAGTATCATAACAGCGGGAAATGAGGGGTTCCTGTGGTTATTATTAAATTAAGAACAATTACTAATTTTTCAGACCCGAAATAGTAAACAATTTAGCCGTGCAGCAGTTTTAATTTTCTGGTATGAATAACATCTCACGCGTACCACAATAATTTAAGTTTAAATAATTTTTTAAAATAATTCTGTGTCTGAACAGAATTCAACGAACAATTCGCAAAATTAATTTAATGTGGAAGACTGGCGCGATACTCGTGTTTTTCTACAAGCGAGCTTGTAAAACGAATTGAAAGAGGTCAGAGAAATTCCTTGTCTTAAAAAACAGAAAAGGAAAATACATACCTCTCAATAGAACCGTTTTCGGAGTAAGTCGTCGCCTGTGAAGGCTTTCAAACAATCGGCCTCCAAAATATTGGCTTTGTCATATTTATGACCCATCATTGATACCCGACACGCGCTCGGAACAAAGCCCCGTCGAGAACAATGCATCGCGCCCGAATGAAAACATTTGAAAGTCTCGAGGATATCAACAAACTTTTCGTGACCCTCGCGCCAGTCTTCCGCAGTGCCTTCCGATGGAAGGGTGTCGCGAGCGCATTATTGGATTATAATATCTTTCTAAATGTTCTTAAACAGTGTCTTAAATATTATTAAATATTTATATAAATATTATTAAATATTAATTTCTAAAAATCTCTTCTGAAGACGTACTTCAATTTTAAAAAATGCAATAATGTTTCTTGGAATTTTTATGGTGCTTCTAAAATATAGTGAACCTTCTATTATTCACGCATTTCAAGTAACATGCAAGTTTCCGGTCACCTTCGTTTGCCAGGAAACTTTTTCGCGAAAAGACGAAAGGCAACAATCGTTTGTAATAAAGTCATTATGATCGAAACATCCGCATACACCTAATATCTTTTGACGAGGTTCAAAGCGGATAACTTTCGAAACATCCATAATCTACTTATTAACCACGAATTTCAACGGCAACAAACACTGTCGAACCGAATCCGCGCGAACCACGGAGTTGATTAAAAAACGCCGTACGAATAAGGACTCTTTGTCTTTTGCTTTTCGTGGATCCTTCAATTACCGTGGCTATTAATTACCGCGAGCTTTCCGCAGGAACAAAAAGAAAGTTTCAGCGGTAAAGCTATCAAGCAAACTTTCCGGAAGCTTACAACAATCCGCAGACAGGCCTCTTGTTGTAATTGAAAAGGGAACAAAGGGAATCAGTTGTACAGTTTCAGCAACTATGATCAGCGAAAGTCTTCGCTCGCAAGCGATGGAGCGGCGGCCGCGGCTTTCGACAAAAGAATGCTCGAATACCAGCGCGAGTGTAACGTGTTCTAATTGCTTTGTTCGAATTAAAACAAATAGCAACGAGTCGACAATGTTTTCGCCCCGGATCCGCTCATAGTTTAATACTTAATCGAGAATGCCCGGTGACACGGCAAGGTGTATTAACTTTAATGAAAGCCAACCAGCTAGTTTCGAGTCGTCGCTTCATCTCATTGTGACGGGATTCCAGTTAATTTCCGTGTAACGGAATAGCAATTAAACCAGCCACTCATTTGTAAAGCTCAATTACGAGAGGGCTCTTCAGAACAACTGTCTACCAAAAAAAGTATTGCCACGTTCCGGTGTACTTCTGCAACGATGAAATCGAGCATTCGATCGATTCTTCAAATCAGTGCGTCAAGATTCTCGACATCCTAAGTGCGAGATCTGTAACACCTTCTGTGCCACGTGTACCACCGGTTCTACAAGGTAATATATTTATTTAATGCGCTAGAAAGATATAATTTATAATAAATCTGTAGCTAAAGCATACACCAGGTGTGTAAAAATGATACCAGAATTTTTGACACCAAAAATTATACAAAATATTTTATTCGAAATATTATGCATCGGTAGTTATACATTTTTCTCATTTTTCTGAAAATTTGTGGATACCACGCCAAAATAACTGTTTCTCTTTCGAGGCAAACCAGTCGATGCGATTCTGCAGCAGTTTTTGGAATTGCATCATTTTACCGTTGGTTCAAGACTATGTATCGATTAATTGCAAAATTTAATTCTAAAAATCTCGCACGAGATGCGAAATTGGCATCGAGCAATGACGAGTACCAAGTATGTAAATGTGAAGCCGGAATGTTTACTCGTCCTTGCGACTGTTAAATTTTTATCAATTTTTTAAATATAAAGATAGCGATGTAAAAATTGTTTTAAGTAATAGTGTGGCAATTTCTCGTGAGGCCTCAAAGTCGTCACTCAAGTGCTGATGGTTAACAGATTACGTCCAAAATTTCCATGACCAGCATGACTCGATATTGTACAGCAAAGAGTTGAGTAACTGCAGTAAGTGGAATAGATTGGTTATGATCAGACGCGCTAGACGCTGCGCGTAATTGCAATTCGCTGTCTTCAAACTTTTTCGGTTCATCGTTTCTCGCGCCAAAATCGCCACTTTTGAATTTTTTAAACCACTAAAAGCATTGTCATTTACCAAAAGCATGCCCACCACAAGTTTCAACAAGCATTCAATGCGATTCCGCAGCAGGTTTCTTCAAATGGTAACAGAAAATCAATACTGTCCGCAAATCGTAGTTTCCAGGCACAAAATTCGACTTGTTCAACTCTAATAAAACCTATGCTGTTGTATGAAACTTTTATGGTCGTGAGTTGAAAATCTTTGTGAGATGTCAAAACAAGAAAATGGCGTCAGCTACGCGGTTTGACCGTAACTACATTGACAGCTAGTGCCATGTATGAGAAAATTCCGGTTTCACATTTACAGACGTAAGCGAATGCTCCTAAATCTATAAACTTATAAACTCCTACTTCTATTGTGTAGGCCGACCCCACAAAATAAAAATCTCATAAATATGATATTCAATTAATTATTTCGGTTTCGGAAGTCAACGTTTAATGCTCGGTCAGATTACTGTATAAAATACGCCGGGAAATGTAATCTTTCCATTACATATGCACTCGTTAAAGCGGGAACACGCTCGTAAATCGACAGGCACGCGATTTATCGACGGAATGGATGAACATCTCAACCAATTAAAGGTTTCATTCGGTCCTAAATGAATGGGGTACATTATTCAAACATTTTGAAAAATTTTCATTCACTGTTCATGATAAGTAAGCGGATAGAATTTGTTTTTAAATTGTACAGCTATTGATTCCGTTTGACAAATACGATTACGATGTATATGCGTGACAATAACGATAAAAGTGGAGTACCACTTACCAGCTAGTAAGCTGTTGTGGTTAATCAGTGAAGTAATTTTAAAGTTCGTGATATAAATGGATTGTTGATTCAATTTAAAATAAAAGAATGGATATACAAGCAGACTAACGATTAAGCAAACTGAGAGGATGGGAGATAAATAAAGATATATTAGCGGAGCTAACATGTGTAAATAAATAGAATTACAACGCAGTAATAATTAAATAAAAATAAGCGACGAAGAAGAATGTAACGAAAGCCTGAAGGAATTTAGGAACGTTGATTTATTTGTTTTCAACATATTGAAATGACCAACGGAGAAAATAAAAGTTCATCTACCTTCAGTGTCTTGCAGTTAACGCATAAATAAATTAATTTCCATGAAGATTCATAATTTAGTTATAATTACCCTGATACATAAGTAAGTGATGTTAAAGCTCATTTAAACCGATAAATAAATAGCTGAACGATATGAATAATAATATGTGAAAGTACTAATAATTAGATAGTTTGTAAATAAATAATCTCACAGCTATTTTGGTCAATTTAAGAAAATCACAGGATATTGCGCGATCAAAGCGCCATGTAGCAGAAAGATGCAAATAAATGAATTAAAATAAATGAGAAAGACAATCGACCGCGAATCAGACGGTACCTATGAATAAATTAATGAATAAATAAACGACTCGCTTTGATCCAATTGGAGTCGGGAGCAGAATTATGTCGGAACTATTCGCCGATGGCAAACACGCAAGCTCTGCGTTCGGTCTTGCGAGTCGGATTCGCCATGAGTCAGTTTTATCAATTTCCTCGCTGGCAATAAAGGTAAATCACGGAAAAAGCCGAGGGAAGCGTAATTGAAAACACTCCTTTTGACACCGCGGCTAGGCTATTTGTAGTATGTGGGGCTCGCGTTCAACGACGCTCGAAGATTGTCTCGATAGAATGTGCTCGCTCGATTGAGTATACACTGTGCAGAGTGCATCTGCCATAGCGCGAATGCTAACGTATAAAACGAGTTAGCGAAAATCGCCTGTCACGTAATTTCATCGATCGATCGTCGTGTTCCCTCTTGTTAATATCTGTAAGGGAGAAAATTAAAAATACCGGAGATTTTTTTGCATAAACTTGTTTCACGACGTAAATTCCAATAAACGAGGAAAACAGTGCGCACCAAAGAAGCTCAATTTTTCGCAATAACGCATATTGGTACAATTTAGTCGCTCCGGAAGTTTATTACGCGCACAAAATATTCAGTCGGTTGATGCACTGCTGATTTGCCGTTTTTGCAGTTTTCGAGTTAAGACAGTTTCGAGAGCAAAAATATTTCGTATTATTTTCATACAGTAAATGTTAATTTTCTATAAGAAAAAAGTCCGGATTCATATTTACATGTCTGGGAAATTAGGGAAAGTGATCTTTAAACAGTTTTTACACATCTTGTCATCCTGTACATATATAACGTGAAAGTGATGAGATGCTGTAAATGGTTGCATGTACCAATTTTGGTTTGCGAAGTTTCAGGCTGGTAATTTCTCCATTAAAGGCGACCTACATTCTAGAAGACCGAATACGATCAATGACCATCAAATAAAGGCCTTGATCTATAGTAGTCTTCATCGTACTACTCGAGATAACGCGGCAACGCTTAAAATATCTCGATCGAGTGTCCGAACTACTTGAACGAAATTATGTGAATAGTCAACCAAATGGAGCAGACATTATATTTTTATTTACGATTGTCTGATTCAAAACACTAAAATTAGTAAGACTGTAAATGCAAGGCAGATTGTCTGTGACAATGTAGAAGAAAAATTAATTGACACAAGATTAAGGAAAACGAAGGACCATTAATAATTTCCTCATTTCCTCATTTCCTTCATTAATAGTTTGTTTGGAAGTTCTTTCCTTTGCATTTTAACTTTTGCTAAATAATTCAATAATTAGTTAAGATAAGTATTAGTAGAACAGACGTTAGGTAAAACATCCTGTACACTATAATAAATATTGGAAGTTCAATTCTGGAGAATTTAATAATAACAAATTGGTATATGTATGGTATATGCATTCATATAATAATTTTTTATGCAGACCCTAGAATCGTCAGCCTTCTGAAACTTTGTGGGCGCCTTCAGGGAAGTTTGGAGCTACTTCATGAATTTTTTCAATTCGATAGCATTTCTGTTGTATTTTTATGCTGAGAATATTTTATGTTAAAAGATTGTAGAAGAAAATTGATATATGAGGATCTGTGATATCATCATAAGTGTCTGCTGTGCAAAGGGAAAAGAGCAACCTATAACTCGCGTTTAGTATGAACTGGTGAAATTATATGTGGTTTATTCTTGGCAAAAATTGATAGCGTCAAGATGCATACTCTGCTTCTACCTTCGCGCAGCCTATATCCCAGATTGATCAATCTTCTTATAATAGGATCACCCACCCCAGCACGGAGCTGCTTGACTGTAGATGGATCTTGCTGACGACAAGAAACAGAGATAACAAGGTGCCATAGTTGCCGCCTACCACTAATGAAACAAAAGCAAAACACCACCGCCGCACAATACAACAAGTAAGGGAAATAATTGGACGTGGCAATTTCTTCCTAACGTCTCCTAATTGTCAAACTTTGCACACTTTCTAATCACGTTAAGTAAACCCACCGATATAAAAAGCAATACAATTTCCCAAGACTTCCTGCACACAACGGAAGTCTTTGCAGTGCTTTCTCGCACAGGCAGTGCTCAAATTATTATATACAACTCGAAAACTATAAATTTATCAAACATAAAAATATTTAAAAATTTGGTAGAGGCTGGAAAGGACGAGGACAGGACTGGAAGCAGATCTAAAACGACAGGATGCTCTGGTATACGCGATGGAATATCATTGGCGGATCAGGTACTAGCGAGAAAGGATGTTCCATACTCTCTCTGTCTTTCTATCGGCGAGCGTAGGAGGTAGCCGCCGCAGATATGAGTAAGAATTTAAAAATGAATATACTTATACTATACTCCGTCAGTTTCCTCTTCTTCCATGTTTTCATAAATATCTGCCAGGTCTAAAACCATGGCTATCGATGTGAAATACTTCGAATAAAATATTTTGCATTATTTTTATTCCATGAACGTGTATTTTCTATAATGAAAATTCCGGTTTCATATTTGCATACCTGGTATATGCTTCAGTTACAAATTTATTATAAAGTATATCTTTTTCGCACATTAAATAAATATATTATCTTATAGCACCGGTGGTACGAACTTTCCGGACAATCCAATAAAAGCAGTTTTTGATCATTGTTTTTGGACCGGCAACGGGTAAGTCTAATATAAATCTAATTTCTTCTTTGTTGCGAATTCTCAATGAAGATTGAACGAGACTGTAGTGGAAAATGTCGACACTTCGCATTTTGGCCTACGTCCACGAGAATAGGTGTTTCGGGGTACTGTCTAGTGGTGGTCCGTTATCGAGTGACTCAATCCCGGAAAAATCACGGATGAGCCCAGGGTCTCCCCCTTAACCGAACCTTACAGTCGAGGGTCGAGGTATGTGCGACAAATTAACCGGGGTAACCCGAATACATAGTGGCGCAACCATACGAGACTATTTGCGACGAAACGCGAGAGTCATGGGCAAGGCTCGTTAGAGTTTCATCGGCCGCTCGTTACAAACCGTCACGGAGAATTGCAAAAGGGCTTCTGAGGAAAAGGCTCGCTCGTTTTTCTCCCTTTTCGTGGGCAACAACGGCCATCCAGGCATCGGGGCTCCGGAAGCGTCCGATCTGTCCATTTCCAACCGGTCCGGTTTCATCCCTCTCGAGTGTCGTGCGTCGCTCATTACCAGTAGTCGGGCACAGGCTCTCTTCACTTCTGGCTCCAACAGATCCTTCCGTTTCCCGAGGGACATCTAAAAATACACCTGCAAACCCGACAAGGACGACTTGATTTCACGTACCATGCGGCCGCAACGCGTGGACATCGGGATAGTCCTACAGTCACGGACAAAAATTTAAGACGATCTTAAACAACAACGCACTTTCATAGAAAGACATTTTTTAGCTCTATAGTTGAAGCCCACCCTAGAGGAAAAATACTTTCTCTGAATCTTTTAAATAACGCATATGGTTTGCATATTTGTATGTAATACTAAATCCACCAAGCATGGACATGTTGCCTTATAAAACTTGTTTAAATTGTTTCTCCAATGCAGCACGTTTTCAACTTCCAACAATGTCATATTTGTATGTAATACTAAATCCACCAAGCATGGACATGTTGCCTTATAAAACTTGTTTAAATTGTTTCTCCAATGCAGCACGTTTTCAACTTCCAACAATGTCACATACCGTTGTCTCACTCAGTCCCTCGAATCGTGGGGGTGAAGTAAGAAAAATTTTGAAAGAGATTTTTTGGCCGTCTATTTAAAGGCCACCCTAAAGGACCATGCTGTGTCTGTACAAGAATTTACCACGAGCAAGAATTTCCGTTGCACGCCCAGAATGTCCTTACTAATTACTGTTCGTGCTAGGAATCTTGGGAATGTATTAGTACTCTTTGTCCGTATCGTCGAGTACGCCCGAGTCAATTAGCGGTAATGAGCGATATTAGAATGGCATGCGTCCTTCCGTAGAGATCCGCTGCCCCTGACATAAGTATACTACCGATGATCCGACGTAAAAAGAGATTAACAGGGGAACACGTTGCCCGTTGAGATCCTGATTCAATTTGGGCGGCTTCTGAGCAGAGCTGGGTAACATTTCTTCGAAAATATATTCCAAATACTATTTTAACAGTCGACTCATCGAAGATTTAAATTAGCTAGTGCTTATTGTCATAAAAATAACAAGATTCCATTTATTTGGAGTTTGTAAAATTTTTAGTAAATTGTATGATAGACTTAGGAAATCTATTGAATTAATTCTTGTGATAAGGATTTTGTAACTTCAATAATTTAAAAGTAACAAATTTGGAAAGGGTTGAATTCAAATATAGCTCTGAAGCAGAGTTGCGTAAAACACTATTTCAAATAGCAAATTGTAAATCTAATTGAAAATCTATTTAAATTTTATAATAGTAATAATTATAACTATAATTAATAAATTAGTAAAAATCAAATATTACATTTGTTGGAAAGACTCTTTCAAATGATAAATAGTTTTTAATATTTATTATTTAGAATAGCTGGAGAAATGTAAATTTGAAGTTTCCTTAATAAGTCATTAATAAATAAATTAGATGTCTAATGAAAGATTGTCACTTTTCACATAAATTTCTTGAAAAAAAGGAGATCTACATTTAATTGCAGAGTTTTTTGCGAGAGATCTCCAAACGCAGTGCTCGGAGTTTCGTTGGGAATTTTAAATTGCCGTGATTTTCTTCAAACGGAGAGGCAAAAATTTTCAAGAACGTCAAAGCGAAGTTTTTGATTGCCTGACACGTTCTAATTACCGGCGTAGCCAATAAGTTTTATTCCATAACAGACTGCAACGAAGAATTCGTTCCAAGGTAGAATTACTTACCGGGGAGAAGAGGCTCAATTAAACTGAACACCTGCTCCTTGAAGGGTCGCAGACGTAACTATACCAGCTACATTACCAATTCTAAAGTGCAAACTGAATTATAGTTTCATCGAATCATTTCTCTACAACTCTTTCTGGCTGAAATGCATTATCGATCTCTCAATAAATTATCTGTTGTCGCCTGGTAGTAATGGGACATTTGTTATGCTTTATATCGAAATTCTGTACGAATTCTCCTTAAAGTATTATTTTATGACGTTTCCTAAAGGTATTCATTCAGCAAGAATTTTATATGAATTTTCTGTAATGTTTTTCTCCTTAAATTGTTCATTAGACAAGAATTGTATGTGAATTCCTTTTTTAAAAGACATAAAAAGAAATCTTATATGAATTATCCTTAAAATATTATAAAACAAGAATTCTGTATGAATTTTCTTTAATGTATTCGTCAAACAAGAATTCTATATA